>OZ010613.1:35035616-35078116 GCA_963932145.1 Acanthosepion lycidas
ACATAATACCTCATCTCAGAAATATAGACAGACTTTTTCTTTATTATCTTCAAATTTTCATCTATTCTTGAAAAAGATATTCTAGTGTTTTATTGTTAACTTTCCCACAGTTTAGAATTCAAAATGACCTCTCTTAAAAAGAGGCGATCATGTCTTTCCACAGTTTCATTATCTCTCTTAGTCTCTAATTGTCATATATTCTTGGGGTAAATGGTATAGTGGTTTCCCGTTGCTTTTTACACGGTTTAGAATTTAAAGCAGTCTTTCTCTCTCCATGACTCTCCACAGAATCCTTTTCTTTATCTTCGAATTGCCATCTATTGTTTGGAAAGATAGTTTAGTGTTTTACCGTTGCCTTTTCCGCTGTTTTGAATTCAAAGTCGCCTTTCTCTTTTCAGGACATAGGCGATCATGACTCTCTACAGATTCATTTTTTTATTATATTCTAACTGTTATATATTTTTGGGGAAAATGGTGTAGTGTTTTTCCGTTGCTTTTTACACGGTTTGGAATTCAGAGTTTTCCTTTTTGGTTGACACCAAAATGGAGATAGTCCAATATACTCTTCTATTTAATCCACAGTTGAAGAGAGCAAAGGTGGATTCGTGACTTTGCTTTTTCCAAGTGCATTTGTGTGAAAGTGAGGAAAACTGACTTGACTAAGATTTGAACTCGGTACGCCAATTTCATGTGTCCCATCGATAGCAGTTGCACAAAATGCACCTCATATTTAATACTTGTAAGGGTTCTATGATAAAAATTTATGTCAAGTCATGATAATTCACAGATAAAGAAGCCGTAAAGACCTGTGATCAGCTACATGCTGAAAAAAAAAAACATCATTTTATAAAATGTATAAAATAAACTATATTTTTTATCTCCTTATTTTATGTATTTGAAAAATAGAGAAATGCCCATGAGGCTAATCTCGGGAAATTAAATCAATCCTCCCTTTTCCTTGTCAAATCACAAAATCCTGCAATAATAGATACGGAGAATGAGAAAGTTTGAGCGATGATGGTCGACAAATTATTGGCTGTACTTGTCTCTTGGCAAACCATGGATAATGCTTTATTACTTTCAAAATTAGTACCCCTGTTTATTATTTATTTTTATTCCATTTTTTATTTTATTATTTTTTTTATTTTTGTATTAGTTTTTTAGTTTTAGGTCCATATCTCGTAGAAACAACGATCCCTGTAAGATCACTGCAGTAAAGCAAAGTCGAGACTTGTCAGTACCAAGATGGATGACCTCTTGGAAATACCAGATGTAATCTCGGATGTCTAGGTGGTATAAAGGGCTTACGGCCATATCACGTTGAAAAACCAGTTCTTGTAAGATCACTGCAGTTAAGCAAAGTCGAGACTGGTCAGTACCAAGATGGATGACCTCTTGGAAATACCAGATGTAATCTCGGATGTCTAGGTGGTATAAAGGGCTTACGGCCATATCACGTTGAAAAACCAGTTCTTGTAAGATCACTGCAGTTAAGCAAAGTCGAGACTGGTCAGTACCAAGATGGATGACCTCTTGGAAATACCAGATGTAATCTCGGATGTCTAGGTGGTATAAAGGGCTTACGGCCATATCACGTTGAAAAACCAGTTCTTGTAAGATCACTGCAGTTAAGCAAAGTCGAGACTGGTCAGTACCAAGATGGATGACCTCTTGGAAATACCAGATGTAATCTCGGATGTCTAGGTGGTATAAAGGGCTTACGGCCATATCACGTTGAAAAACCAGTTCTTGTAAGATCACTGCAGTTAAGCAAAGTCGAGACTGCTCAGTACCAAGATGGATGACCTCTTGGAAATACCAGATGTAATCTCGGATGTCTACGTGGTATAAAGGGCTTACGGCCATATCACGTTGAAAAACCAGTTCTTGTAAGATCACTGCAGTTAAGCAAAGTCGAGACTGGTCAGTACCAAGATGGATGACCTCTTGGAAATACCAGATGTAATCTCGGATGTCTAGGTGGTATAAAGGGCTTACGGCCATATCACGTTGAAAAACCAGTTCTTGTAAGATCACTGCAGTTAAGCAAAGTCGAGACTGCTCAGTACCAAGATGGATGACCTCTTGGAAATACCAGATGTAATCTCGGATGTCTACGTGGTATAAAGGGCTTACGGCCATATCACGTTGAAAAACCAGTTCTTGTAAGATCACTGCAGTTAAGCAAAGTCGAGACTGGTCAGTACCAAGATGGATGACCTCTTGGAAATACCAGATGTAATCTCGGATGTCTAGGTGGTATAAAGGGCTTACGGCCATATCACGTTGAAAAACCAGTTCTTGTAAGATCACTGCAGTTAAGCAAAGTCGAGACTGGTCAGTACCAAGATGGATGACCTCTTGGAAATACCAGATGTAATCTCGGATGTCTACGTGGTATAAAGGGCTTACGGCCATATCACGTTGAAAAACCAGTTCTTGTAAGATCACTGCAGTTAAGCAAAGTCGAGACTGGTCAGTACCAAGATGGATGACCTCTTGGAAATACCAGATGTAATCTCGGATGTCTACGTGGTATAAAGGGCTTACGGCCATATCACGTTGAAAAACCAGTTCTTGTAAGATCACTGCAGTTAAGCAAAGTCGAGCCTAGTCAGTACCTAGATGGGTGACTACTTGGAAGTACCAGATGTAATCTAGGATGTGCAGTTGGTATATGGAGCTTACGGCTATATCACGTTGAAAAACCAGTTCTTGTAAGATCACTGCAGTTAAGCAAAGTCGAGCCTAGTCAGTACCTAGATGGGTGACTACTTGGAAGTACCAGATGTAATCTAGGATGTGCAGTTGGTATATGGAGCTTACGGCTATATCACGTTGAAAAACCAGTTCTTGTAAGATCACTGCAGTTAAGCAAAGTCGAGCCTAGTCAGTACCTAGATGGGTGACTACTTGGAAGTACCAGATGTAATCTAGGATGTGCAGTTGGTATATGGAGCTTACGGCTATATCACGTTGAAAAACCAGTTCTTGTAAGATCACTGCAGTTAAGCAAAGTCGAGCCTAGTCAGTACCTAGATGGGTGACTACTTGGAAGTACCAGATGTAATCTAGGATGTGCAGTTGGTATATGGAGCTTACGGCTATATCACGTTGAAAAACTAGTTCTTGTAAGATCACCAAGTTAAATAACGTTGAGCCTGGCCAGTAATTAGATGGGTGATCTCTTGGGAATACTGTGTAAGCTCGGATGATCTAATGTTTTGCAATTGTTAATCGTAAAGCAGAGTTCGAATCTTAGCTGGGTTTTTTATATTCACTTACGCGCGAATAACCTTAGGGAAAGATATGAATCCTGTCCTGGGCATGACCATAAACTACGTCCAACAGCAAGGCTTCTGATCAGGAGGTTTTGAGGAGCGTGGAACCACCTCTTAATTGCTTGTGTTCCCAGTTCCACCCTGACTCGGGGTGGTGGCACCTGTTAGGATCTCTGCTATGGGCAAATAGTTGACCCCGTCAAAACTGAGGTAAAAACGCTATCAAAGTGTAAAAATAAGTTTTAATACCAGCAATACATTTTTGAGAAAAATATTACCAGCAATAAAAATCATGTCGGCATTAAAAAAAAACATTTAGATTGATATGCCTTAAAATAAACCAAACGAAGATATGAATCCACCTCTTATCTACCTAACTACGGATTAATTAGTAAGCCTTGTATCATTAAAACTACTATTATCTCAAAAAGATAATTGCATGAATAAGGATTTGTTATTAAGCAGTCCATAGGATTGATAAGTCGCTAAACATAAGTACCAGTCAAAATCACTGACAATGATATCATTGAAATTGTTGTATCATACCTACGGACGATAATCGGTATGTCCGCATTCACATGAATGCAATAGTAAATACTGTATATTGGTCTGCAGTTGGATATTCGTCTCCAGCTTTGCTGGTCAAACTCTGCCTCTGTGTAGAGAGGATCCCTAGACGAGGCTATGTCCAAGGTCAGAGTCTCGTCTCGTCTCGTCTCGTCTCGTCTCGGCAAAGAGCTATCCGACTCCGTTTTATACGGGGTCTACGGGGAAGCTTTAACCGAGCCTACAGGCTCGCATACCCCACATTAAATTCGGCCTTGTGCCGCGTCGGGTGGCTTGTAGATATCCTGCAGTTGGATATTCGTCACTAGGTGTGCTGGTCAAACTCTCTTCCTCTGGGCAGAGAGGATCCCCAGACGAGGTTATGTCTAAGGACAGAGTCTTGTCTTGGGAAACAGCTACACAGAGCAGTTTTATACGGGGTCTACGGGGAATTTTTTGGCCGAAACTACGGGCTCGGATACCTCATATTAAATTTGGCCTTGTGCAACATCTGACCGCGTGGGGCGGTTGGTCAGATGTCCTGCCGTTGAAGATTCATTGTGGAATTCATTTGACTCACTTTTAGCAGTGACTAATTCTTCTACGCGCCGCTGGCGAATCTTATATGTGTTGGCCCTGTCCTAAGTATTATCGTTCCTTACTAACCTTCGTTTGCTTATTCTATTCAGTAACATTCTCTAGGTTACAACAGAAATAACATTGAAAATCATTTTATTATTTAAATATTGCGTTTTTTTTTCTTGTAAAATCCATTGGCAACGTTTTTCTCTTTTGAAATACATTGGTTGGGTCTTTCTTTTTTCAAAGTTATTGCAAAAGTCTTTATCCTGTAAAGATCATTGGCAATGCTTTTTCTTTGTTTTTTTTTTTGTTTGTTTGTTTTTGTTTTTTTTGTTTTTTTGTTTTTGGTTATTTTGTCGTCAAATTCAATTGCAAGGCTTTTCAGTTGAAAAATCATTGGCAACGCTTTTCTTTTACAAAAGCACCCTGATTCTCGCCACTGAAAATTGTTGCCAACGTCTTTCTATCTTGAAAATCACTGGCAAAAAAAATCATTGCTTTTTTATTATAAAATCATCATTCCCAATGCTTTTCTTTTGTCAGTTTAATTGGTCCTTTCGTTTACAAATTAAATCCTTTTGCCAATATCTTCCTCTTTTCAAAACCATCAGCACTTCTTTCCTTTTGTAAAACTGTATTCTATTGTAAAAATCATCGGTAATGCATTTATATTATGAAAATAATTGGCAAATAGTTTCTTTTAAAATAATCGGCAATTCTTTTCCTTTCTATAAATCAATGAAATAATTTTCTGCTTTAAACATCATTGGCAATGGGTTTCTTTAAAAAAAATCATTGGAAATGCTTTTTTATGTGGTAATAACCCTGGCAATATTTTCACTTGTAAAAATAATTGTCCGTGTTTTTCTCCCTATCAAATTACTTGATAATGTTCTTATTAAAAAATGTAATGTTAATTTTTTTACCATTCTTCAAATCTTTAAAAAATTTTCCTACTTGTAAAATTTGTTGGCAATTCTTTTCTTTTGTAAAAACCATTGACAAAATCTTTTCGCTTGAAATATTATCGACATCGAATTTCTCTTAAAAATAATTGAAAATGTTTTTTTTTATTTAGTATAAGTGTTATATAACAGGGTTTTCCTATTTTAAAAACTGTCTATCCTTATTGTTCTCAGCAGGAAAATTTTTCCGATTACTTGTCAGTGACGGAGAGGATAAAATGAGTGAGAAAACGTCCTTATCCCAGATTTTTGCTGACAAGCGAAAAATTCTCACGTAAGAATTTTGGAGGAATGAAGTTTTGTTTTAACAGGAAATATCATTTTCATGCTAGTTGCTGATTCGTCTGTTCACGGCCGATGAAAAGGTTGAAAGTGCTTATTTTCCTTTTGCAGGATTTGTTATCGCCAACTAACCGTAATATATATATATATTCACAAATACGATATATTTCTAACAAGTTGTGCAGCTTTTTATCAGTTAGATTTTTTCTTCTTAACCCTTAACTCTAGATTTTCCTTAAAACTCATTAAACGTACTTAACCCAATAAATGTATATTTTTAAATAATATCTACATGTAAGCTCATCAAGGAGGTACGGTGGAGTAATGGATAGCAGCTCGGATTGAGGAATCGGAGCGCCGAGTTCAAATTCCTGTCGAATCCATTACATTCACTTACGTGCCAATACCCTTGGGAAAGGGGTATGAATCCTATTCTTATCCCCTCAAGTTATGAATAAATAGTACGATGGACTGGGTGCCTTAAATGGCAACTGGTCTACCGCAGAAAGAAATGGCAACCTACTGCGGGAAAAAATCTGTATCGTCAGTATCAAAAGATGATATACACATAACTGACTGAATATTTTTGCATTTTAATTTTTTCTTCTTCTCATTTGTGCCTTATTTTGTTAATTCTTCTCTTTTTTTTTCAGACTTTTACATGATGGAACGAAATGCCAATTTGGCTATATACAACAGCTGGTTTGTGACCACGTGTCTCTGCATTTTCGTCCTCTCACATCCAATTGCTTCTATAATGCGTTTCAGCACGTCTCCCAGTCTGGGCATCATTTCCGAAGGTGACGTCTTCGATGACACAAATCAATGGTGTCATCTGCGCAAATTCATTCACACCATCAATTTCCGGCGTTGTCTCCCTCAAAACTTCCGCTCGTATGTTTGCAGCGGGAAGTGTCATTCTTACACGGGCGCTGACCCTAACATCACGACGTACGGAAATAGCGAAATGAGTCTCATGCTCCGGGCTTGTCGCTGTTGCCAAAAGCTGAGTGTTATGTCGACGAGAGTTGTACTCAAATGTCGAGACGACGAAACCGGAATTTACAGGCGCATGCAGGTAAAATTGCAGGTTCCTACACGCTGCATTTGCAGGCATTGCTCCATATAAAATTGCACTTTATTCTGTTTTATAAGTGCCCATGCGCACACTTTTATACATAACCCACTCTGGAAACGTTGCCCGCGAAGAAAATCATCATGGCTTCCATGAAAATTATTCCTCTCAATAAACATGTCTTATTAGGCGTTTGTGCTTGTTTTTATCTTTCAAGAAGACATCTGACCCCCTACTGAAATACGGTTGAAATTTCTAGGGCATTTTGGTTTCAATCCTGTGTAGGACCATCCCTCTTCCCAAATATAAACAAATCATGCAGATGCATATTGGGATATCTTCCTAGTCAATAAGATAATCTACATCACGGTCACGTTCGCCATATTTCTGTTGTTTCTTATCTTGAAGTCAAGAACGATACGATCACTTGTCTTTATCCTTTTTATTTGTTAACACCATTCTTAATTTGTGAACTTTCTTCCTCTTGACGTTTGCTTTGCCAACTTTTATCTTGCATATATATATATATATATATATATATATATATATATATATATATATATATGCAAGACATACAGTGCTGTTCGATAAAAATGACTCACTTGATTTTTTTTTTTTTTACTAAACGTTCCCTTCTCCGATGAAACGAAAGCTAAGCTAAATTCAAAGGATAAGCGATCTAAAATCCGAAGAAGAAGCTTTGAAAGCTCTTTGAATTTAGCAGTAAGTACTGTCAAGCATCCGTTCAGTATAATGTTCTGGGGATGCTTTTCTTTTCAGGGAACTGGTTTCTTAAAACCTATTGAAAAGACCCTCAGGAGCGAGCAGTACAAGAGAATTTTAGAGTCTTGTCTGCTCCTTTCTGCTGAAAGGGTGCAAATCGACCCCAGCAAGCTCATTTTTATGCAGGATAATGCTCCCTGTCACAAATCAAAATTGATGAAGGAATACTTTGATGAGAAGCAGGTGGGTGTTATGACACGACAGTCCCAATATCCTGAAATCAGGTGAGTCACTTTTATCGAACAGCACTATATATATATATATATATATATATATATATATATATATATATATATATATATATATATATATATTGTTTGCTTAGTATAATTTTATCGCTGTTCTTTTCTTCTTTCCTTTCTTCTTGCTTATTGTAATTTTGTCAGTTCAGTTTGTTGAGCGTTTCTACCAATTACATTTAACCATGGTCAATTACAATACAGGGCACATAATAAGGAAAGAAGGCTTGGAAAATTTGACACTCACAGGATATATTGAATGCAAAAGGGACAGGGAAAAACAGTGAATAACGAGCTAGTGTAAATGGATGGAAGAACAGAGATTAGGAGAGATAGCAGAAAGACAAAACTTACTAAGAGCTATAAAGGACAGGAAATTGTGGAGAGCCATGATCAGCAATATCATCAAGAAGAAGACAAACAAGAAAAGATATAAAAATGTAGTTGGAAACTGATGATCTCAATCGTTATGAAAAACATCTATAAATCTGCTATAGCTAAGGCTTAATAAATCTTTATGCCAGTAAGCAATTTTGCTTTGCAAGACGAACATTCTTGTTTTTTTTTAAAGTGTTGTAGAGTAGCTAGCAGCCCTTCAGCACTCTACCAGATGGCCTTAAATAGTCTACGATTGAGGACTTTCACAGTTAATTAATAAGTTGATAGCAAGCTGATTAATATTCGGAATGATCTTACTTCGTTTGGCTATACAGCATTTGACCCTCCTCTATTCCTTGTAAGCTGTCTTGTTAATTGGTTTTTAACTTATTGTTCTGTGTTTTTGTATGTATCCGTTAGCATCGGACACTGGTGCTGAATAAATATACTAAGCACTTATTCTTCTCTGTGTATCATTCACCTCGACGATACAACACTTCTAAAGTTTACTTCAACTCGTTACATCTAATATCTCCGACTGAGGTATGAAATTTTATTCACTAATTATTTTTTCTTCTCTCCCAATAGGAGTTGATATGTTTTCCTATTGCCACATTCACACAACTCCCTAGATTTATTTCTTTTTAGATGGATTAGAGGTTTATTCCTTCTCTTCTGTTTAGGAGTGAGTTTCCAGCTCCTTCATATTGTAGAGGAGCTAACACCCCTTCAGTATTCTACCAGATGGCCTGGATCATATCCTTAAATAGTCTACAATTAAGGACTTCAACAGCTGACAAATAAGTTGATAGTAAGCTGATTAATATTCGGACTAATATTACTTCTTTTGTCTTGTTAATTGCTTTGTAACTTATTGCTCTGTGTTTTTTTTTATATATCCGTTAGCATCGGATACTGTTGCTGAATAAATATATTAAGCACTCATTCTTCTCTGTGTACCATTCACCTCGACGATACAACAAAAAGATACGTAAAAAGTATTCTTTTTCCTGTTTGAGCACATCGATGTGGTCTAATGGTAAGCAAGTTTGACTCGCTAGATCAATTACGACTGAGTATTGGGAACAGTTATATGGTAATGTTCAGTGTATCATTTATCGTAAGAATCACTGAAAAACCCTTTGAGTTATTCAGCTAGAAAGAGAACAGATTAAAATCGCTTTGTGTCAGCCCCTCTATGTCTTCCCAACTGAGCAACGGTAAGAGAAAAAGATCATTCAGGCCTTCAGTAATGGTACGAACATTTATATTGCATCTTCAAAGCCCATTCGAGAATCATCAAGAGAATGGTGAATTAGTTTAAAAAAGAGGGAACAGCAGAGAGAAAACTGGAACAGGAGGTCGCAACAGCAAGAGGGGTCATCATTTCAACTTAGAGCTAAATGCATTTTAAAGTAGAATCCAACAGTGTTATAAAATGCTCGGAGAATTCCAGTAAGATAACTTTAATGACATATATATATATATATAAATAATTGATAGAAATTAAGAGGATTTGAGATAATTATAATTAAGTAATTTATCTAGTCTAGAAAAGATTCCGCAGAATGCACTGAACGGGCGTTTCGTCCTATATTTGGGACTATTCAACAGTGCGCATTCAGTGAGAATTGGAACCCGGACATTTACGTTATCAGGCAAGCGTCATATCAGCTGCTCCAACGGACCCCGGTAACGAAGATGCTGCGAATCAAACTGTATATAGTGTCGCCCGATCACATATTCCGTGGTGGAACTCACCCGATTTTCTCTTTACAGACTCTTTTTCTAGACTCGATGAATCCTATGGATAAAAAGAAACTCTGGTGAGTTCCACCATCGAATATGTGATCGAAAAGCGCTATATCGAGTCTAATTTGTTACTACTTCGCCATCGAGGCCCGTTGAAGCAGTTGGTATGACGTTTGCCTAGTAACGTAACTGTTCGGGTTTCAATTCTCGGTAGTGGATGCGCACTGTTGATGAGTCCCAATTATAGGACGAAACGGCCGTTCAGTGCTTTCTGCATTCTGTTGAGGTTCTTCTAGACTCGAGGAGTTACTTAATTATAGGTATATTTATATATTACTATACTGGCGGTGTGAAGAAAAAGCGGATGATCCAATTTGCCAAATAAAAATATATTAGAACAAATCGATATCGGCGGAAAATTTAAGTAAAAAACCAAAAAACGAAAAACATCCGTGTTGATCGAAAATAATCAATACCTAGTCAAAAGTAAAAACACCAACAGATGAAAATTTAGTAAAACATAAGAGTGCTCCATACACTAAGCAGAGCAAATTTAAAAACCTAGTGAGCCAGAACCTACCTACCAAGGTTTCACCTAATGGATCTTCAGGGTACTACAGGCTAAAGAAGTTAGGCACAAGCGACACTTAATTGTTAAAACAGCTACCTAAATATGATAGAATTAGCATAAAAATCCTTGGTAGGTAGGTTATGGCTCACTAGGTATATATATATATTAATGCATTTTTTATGTTTATACGTTCTTTCTATGAATACAAATATTTAAGTAAATGCTCTGCTTATAATAAACAGTATTAACAACATTTACCGGCCTGAATGTCCGAGAAATTTTCATAGAAAATATGCGTCCTCCGACAGGAATCGAACATTTATACGGAAATGTCATATAGCACGACTTGTTTTAGTGATTGAGCCACAGAGGAGCATTTTGGTTAGTACGGTCGACTTTACTGTTTTTAAACTAAAATTCTCCATGATTGTCTCACTTACATTCATATCTCGGGAAATAATTAAACCTTAAAATACTCAAGGAAATAGGGTAAGATTTAGGAATATTAAGATTACCTCCTCAGTTATCCATCGAAACTGCAATCCACCGAAATAAGAAAAGAAACCAGTCCCAAACGCCGGCCATTTAAAACTTACTCCGCGCAGCAGATTGGTTGTTACTAACATCCAATCGGATGTGCGGAACATGTGGCCTTTCTTCCTCTTATTCTTTAAAAAAAGGCCAGAGTAGCTGTCAGTGTTTAATCAAAAGGGGGAATCAGGGGTTGATCTCCCCTGATTGGGTCGACTTGGTGATGGGGAGTAAAGGGGGAATCAGGGGTTGATCTCCTCTGATTGGGTCGACTTGGTGATGGGGAGTATGATGTTGAAAGACCCGAAACTCCCTGATGAACCAAGTCAAAACATCACTGACGACCCCCTTGTGCGCCTACTTAAAATCGTATTATTCTGCTCGATGGGTATCCAAATGTAAACAAATGACGTCATACATTATGAAATGGACAAAGTCCGACAATTATCTATAAAAAGAACGTATAAACATAAAAATTTTCTTAAAATAATTGTCGGACTTTGTACATTTCATTATATATATATATATATATATATATATATATATATATATATATATATATATATATATATGTGTGTGTGTGTGTGTGTGTGTGTGTGTGTGTGTGTGTGTATATATATATATGTATATGTATATATATATATATATTTCTAAAAAGTGATGTATTTTTATTTGTTAATCCGACAAAATCATTATGTGCATATACTGTCTATGTAAGAAATAAGGAAATTAAGATCCCAATAGAAATTATACCAAAGAATGTCGTCTGCCATATTGATTATATCCATTGATAAATCTCCACTAAAATAGACGATTATTTATTATTAGCTTCTAAAATCGACTGAAATATCGCCCGACGCTCTTGATGTGTTTTTGTGAAAAAGATGTGTTCTTATTAATACTGACAAGAACACTGTAAACACTGGAACACTATTCAAAGATTCAAAATCGTCCTCCTGTAACAATTAGGAAATTTATTCAATTTGTATAAATAAAAACGAATAAAATTCATTACTAACCTGAAAAAACACAAGAAATGGAAAAACACACGTAAAACAACACTTAAATTTTTCCGTGCTTGTGTCAGTATTAATAAATAATAAAAAATATGCGCCTATGATATATCTTTGGTCGAAAGGTTCCTTAGATAACTTTTTATACTAATAATATAAAGATTCTTTAGTCAATTAAACCTTATATCAGTTAAAGCCTAATCAATTAAGCTTATATACAGGGTGATTGAAAAATAACTCTCCATTTGAATATACTTATAATTTAGTTATTAACTCTTATTTTTACAAGAAATGGATATGAGAGGAAAGCGTTTAGCCTGAGGTTTAATTTAAAAATCGATATGGGCACCAGATTTCGCTAACAGTTTCACGTTACGCCCAGGAATCACGTCAACTGATTTCACTAGGAACTGCCGTTGTATGGAAGACGTAACTTCTTGTATTCGCCCTTCAAGTTCTTCCAAAATATTTGTTTGGTATCGTATACTTTCTCCTTTAACCAACCTCAATAAATAACTCCTGGCTCGCCACGCATACATAAAATAGGGAATTACTTTTCAATCATCCTGTATATGGTGGAGTTGCATAATATACACTGTGACCAAAAATAATGCTTTTCTTATTTGCATCTATGAAGAAGCACGGATTGAGGAATCGGAGAGCCAAGTTCGAATTCAATTCGAATACATTACATTCACTTACGTGCAAGTAATTAAATGTATCTGAATGGTATGAATCCTCATCTTCTTTCCCCCCAGCTATGGGTAAATAGCAGCGCAGACCGGATTCTATATCCTTGGATGGCAAACTGGTCTACCGCAGAAAGAAATGGCAGCTTACAGCGGGAAAAAATCTGCCTCGTCAGTCATGTATCGAAAGATACATGATCGCTTAAGCGTGTATCGCGCATGGCATATAATTGACTGACGTGCTAATACCCTCCCCCGGGAGAAAGTTATGAATCCTATTCTTCTCCCTCCAGCTATGGGTAAAATAGCCTTGGATGGCAACTGTTCTACCGTAGAAAGAAATGGCAACAGACTGCGGTAAAAAAAAATCTGCCTTGTCAGTCATGTATCGAAAGATACATGGTCGCCTAAGCGTGTATCATGCATGGCACATAACTGACTGACTAATATATAAAGAACTCCAGACCAAGAATATATATATATATATATATATATATATATATATATATATATATATATATATATATATATATATATATGCATGTTTAATTAAATAATATAGACAAGTTTTGTCTATTTATTTTATGTAAATTCTTTTCATATCATCTGAGGTACATCAAATAAATAGACAAAACTTGTCTATATTATTTAATGAAACATGCATCAATAAAAAAATGCTGCCTAAATACACACAATTTATATATATATATATATATATATATATATATATATATATATATATATATATATATATAATTAAATTTCGTGGGAGGGGTCCAGTTTCCTAAAGAAACCAAATCAATGTATTCCCATAATACATGATTTCTTAAAATGTAAAAACAAAAATTGAAATTCATAATCTGGATTTCTTTTTTCATAAATGGTGTCATGGATAAATTATCGCCACTTTATATTTTTAATTCCTCACAATTTGCTTGTTTTTTGATTTTGTCGACTGCACAGTATAGTAGGGTCAGTTGGGCACCGTCTGTGAGAAAGAAAAAAAAAAAGCACTATAACGCAATTCAACGTAACGTATAAAGACAAAAAGAAAACTTTTATAAGCCCACGTGATGTGTCCTCTGATGGACTTTATCAAGGAAAATGTAAGGATTTTATTTTCAACAAATATTTATAAACAGAAATATAAGTGGAGTTATTTTGTCAGAATTTTTAAATTTAACAACCCTTTATAAATATGCTTTAGGCAAACCGAAAGTCAAGGTAAACTATGGGATGTGATGTAATTTAATATCTAATGAACAAAAATGAGAAAATATTTTTAATGCTGTTGTTGAATTTTTTATAATATAATAATTATTTATATTATTTTAGCTTGAGTAATTCATGATATCATAATTTGTGATATTAATTTATGTAGTGATATGTATAATTTGAGATATTAATTCATCTAGTAATATGCATAATTTGAGATATTGACTTATGTAGTGATATGCATAATTTGAGATAATAATTTATGCAGTAATATGTATAATTCGAGACATTAATGTATGTAGTAATATGTGTAATTTGAGTTATTAATTCATGTAGTAATATGTATAATTTGAGATATTAATTTATCTAGTAATATGCATAATTTGAGATATTGACTTATGTAGTGATATGCATAATTTGAGATAATAATTAATGCAGTAATATGTATAATTCGAGACATTAATGTATGTAGTAATATGTGTAATTTGAGTTATTAATTCATGTAGTAATATGTATAATTTGAGATATTAATTTATGTAGTAATATGTATAATTTCATATATTAAATTATGTAGTAATATGTGTAATTTGAGATATTAATTTATGTAGTGATATGTGTAATTTGAGACATTAATTTATGTAGTGATATGTATAACTTGAGATATTAATTCATGTAGTAATATGTATAATTTGTGATATTAATTTATGTAGTGATATGTATAATTTGAGATATTAATTCATGTAGTAATATGTATAATTTGAGATATTAATTTATCTAGTAATATGCATAATTTGAGATATTGACTTATGTAGTGATATGCATAATTTGAGATAATAATTTATGCAGTAATATGTATAATTTGAGACATTAATGTATGTAGTAATATGTGTAATTTGAGTTATTAATTCATGTAGTAATATGTATGATTTGAGATATTAATTTATGTAGTAATATGTATAATTTCATATATTAAATTATGTAGTAATATGTGTAATTTGAGATATTAATTTATGTAGTGATATGTGTAATTTGAGACATTAATTTATGTAGTGATATGTATAACTTGAGATATTAATTCATGTAGTAATATGTATAATTTGTGATATTAATTTATGTAGTGATATGTATAATTTGAGATATTAATTCATGTAGTAATATGTATAATTTGCGATATTAATTTATCTAGTAATATGCATAATTTGAGATATTGACTTATGTAGTGATATGCATAATTTGAGATAATAATTTATGCAGTAATATGTATAATTCGAGACATTAATGTATGTAGTAATATGTGTAATTTGAGTTATTCATTCATGTAGTAATATGTATAATTTGAGATATCAATTTATCTAGTAATTTGCATAATTTGAGATATTGACTTATGTAGTGATATGCATAATTTGAGATAATAATTTATGCAGTAATATGTATAATTCGAGACATTAATGTATGTAGTAATATGTGTAATTTGAGTTATTAATTCATGTAGTAATATGTATAATTTGAGATATTAATTTATCTAGTAATATGCATAATTTGAGATATTGACTTATGTAGTGATATGCATAATCTGAGATAATAATTTATGCAGTAATATGTATAATTCGAGACATTAATGTATGTAGTAATATGTGTAATTTGAGTTATTAATTCATGTAGTAATATGTATAATTTGAGATATTAATTTATGTAGTAATATGTATAATTTCATATATTAAAATTATGTAGTAATATGTGTAATTTGAGATATTAATTTATGTAGTGATATGTGTAATTTGAGACATTAATTTATGTAGTGATATGTATAACTTGAGATATTAATTCATGTAGTAATATGTATAATTTGTGATATTAATTTATGTAGTGATATGTATAATTTGAGATATTAATTCATGTAGTAATATGTATAATTTGAGATATTAATTTATCAAGTAATATGCATAATTTGAGATATTGACTTATGTAGTGATATGCATAATTTGAGATAATAATTTATGCAGTAATATGTATAATTTGAGACATTAATGTATGTAGTAATATGTGTAATTTGAGTTATTAATTCATGTAGTAATATGTATAATTTGAGATATTAATTTATGTAGTAATATGTATAATTTCATATATTAAATTATGTAGTATTATGTGTAATTTGAGATATTAATTTATGTAGTGATATGTGTAATTTGAGACATTAATTTATGTAGTGATATGTATAACTTGAGATATTAATTCATGTAGTAATATGTATAATTTGTGATATTAATTTATGTAGTAATATGCATAATTTGAGATATTGACTTATGTAGTGATATGCATAATTTGAGATAATAATTAATGCAGTAATATGTATAATTCGAGACATTAATGTATGTAGTAATATGTGTAATTTGAGTTATTAATTCATGTAGTAATATGTATAATTTGAGATATTAATTTATCTAGTAATATGCATAATTTGAGATATTGACTTATGTAGTGATATGCATAATTTGAGATAATAATTAATGCAGTAATATGTATAATTCGAGACATTAATGTATGTAGTAATATGTGTAATTTGAGTTATTAATTCATGTAGTAATATGTATAATTTGAGATATTAATTTATGTAGTAATATGTATAATTTCATATATTAAATTATGTAGTAATATGTGTAATTTGAGATATTAATTTATGTAGTGATATGTGTAATTTGAGACATTAATTTATGTAGTGATATGTATAACTTGAGATATTAATTCATGTAGTAATATGTATAATTTGTGATATTAATTTATGTAGTGATATGTATAATTTGAGATATTAATTCATGTAGTAATATGTATAATTTGAGATATTAATTTATCTAGTAATATGCATAATTTGAGATATTGACTTATGTAGTGATATGCATAATTTGAGATAATAATTTATGCAGTAATATGTATAATTTGAGACATTAATGTATGTAGTAATATGTGTAATTTGAGTTATTAATTCATGTAGTAATATGTATAATTTGAGATATTAATTTATGTAGTAATATGTATAATTTCATATATTAAATTATGTAGTAATATGTGTAATTTGAGATATTAATTTATGTAGTGATATGTGTAATTTGAGACATTAATTCATGTAGTAATATGTATAATTTGAGATATTAATTTATCTAGTAATATGCATAATTTGAGATATTGACTTATGTAGTGATATGCATAATTTGAGATAATAAATTATGCAGTAATATGTATAATTCGAGACATTAATGTATGTAGTAATATGTGTAATTTGAGTTATTAATTCATGTAGTAATATGTATAATTTGAGATATTAATTTATCTAGTAATATGCATAATTTGAGATATTGACTTATGTAGTGATATGCATAATCTGAGATAATAATTTATGCAGTAATATGTATAATTCGAGACATTAATATATGTAGTAATATGTGTAATTTGAGTTATTAATTCATGTAGTAATATGTATAATTTGAGATATTAATTTATCTAGTAATATGCATAATTTGAGATATTGACTTATGTAGTGATATGCATAATTTGAGATAATAATTTATGCAGTAATATGTATAATTCGAGACATTAATGTATGTAGTAATATGTGTAATTTGAGTTATGAATTCATGTAGTAATATGTATAATTTGAGATATTAATTTATCTAGTAATATGCATAATTTGAGATATTGACTTATGTAGTGATATGCATAATTTGAGATAATAATTTATGCAGTAATATGTATAATTCGAGACATTAATGTATGTAGTAATATGTGTAATTTGAGTTATTAATTCATGTAGTAATATGTATAATTTGAGATATTAATTTATCTAGTAATATGCATAATTTGAGATATTGACTTATGTAGTGATATGCATAATTTGAGATAATAATTTATGCAGTAATATGTATAATTCGAGACATTAATGTATGTAGTAATATGTGTAATTTGAGTTATTAATTCATGTAGTAATATGTATAATTTGAGATATTAATTTATCTAGTAATATGCATAATTTGAGATATTGACTTATGTTGTGATATGCATAATTTGAGATAATAATTTATGCAGTAATATGTATAATTCGAGACATTAATGTATGTAGTAATATGTGTAATTTGAGTTATTAATTCATGTAGTAATATGTATAATTTGAGATATTAATTTATCTAGTAATATGCATAATTTGAGATATTAACTTATGTAGTGATATGCATAATTTGAGATAATAATTTATGCAGTAATATGTATAATTCGAGACATTAATGTATGTAGTAATATGTGTAATTTGAGTTATTAATTCATGTAGTAATATGTATAATTTGAGATATTAATTTATGTAGTAATATGTATAATTTCAGATATTAAATTATGTAGTAATATGTGTAATTTGAGATATTAATTTATGTAGTGATATGTGTAATTTGAGACATTAATTTATGTAGTGATATGTATAACTTGAGATATTAATTCATGTAGTAATATGTATAATTTGTGATATTAATTTATGTAGTGATATGTATAATTTAAGATATTAATTCATGTAGTAATATGTATAATTTGAGATATTAATTTATCTAGTAATATGCATAATTTGAGATATTAATTTATGTAGTGATATGTATAATTTGAGATATTAATTTATGTAGTAATATGTGTAATTTGAGATATTAATTTATGTAGTAATATGTATAATTTGAAATATTAAGTTATGTAGTAATATGTATAATTTGAGATATCAATTTATGTAGTAATATATATAATTTGAGATATTAATTTATGTAGTAATATGTATAATTTGAGATATTAAGTTATGTAGTAATATGTATAATTTGAGATATTAATTTATGTGGTAATATGTATAATTTGAGACATTAATTCATGTAGTAATATGTGTAATTTGAGATATTGACTTATGTAGTGATATGTATAATTTCAGATATTAAATTATGTAGTAATATGTGTAATTTGAGATATTAATTTATGTAGTGATATGTGTAATTTGAGATATTAATTTATGTAGTGATATGTATAATTTGAGATTTTAATTTATCTAGTAATATGTATAATTTGAGATGTTAATTTATGTAGTGATATGTATAATTTGAGATATTAATTTATGTAGTAATATGTGTAATTTGAGATATTAATTTATGCAGTAATATGTATAATTTGAGACATTAATGTATGTAGTAATATGTGTAATTTGAGATATTAATTCATGTAGTAATATGTATAATTTGAGACATTAATGTATGTAGTAATATGTATAATTTGAGATATTAATTCATTTAGTAATATGTATAATTTGAGATATTAATTCATGTAGTAATATCTATAATTTGAGATTTTAATTTATGTATTATATATTTAAAATAATAAAATGTTTTGCATATAACCGTTCTCTTTTAATTTTTTAAAAATGTTCAGGAATTGAGACATCTGAAAAAAATTATTAATTCAATGATAGGATAAATAACAAGTAGGAAATAGAAAAATATATATATATTAAAATTTTCATAGTCATGTGTATTGACTTGGGAAAGTATATTATGTTTTAGGAATTGAGTCACTTGAAAAGGTATTATAAATAGGATAAAGAACAAGTAAGAAACAGGACTTAATCTAACATGTTTTAGTTTATTAAAGATTCGTCAGAGATAAAAATAAAAATGATAAAAGTATATATATTCTTAAAAGTATATATATATATATATATATATATATATATATATATATATATAAAGAAAAATATACGGGAAAAAAATCTTAATATGCAATTATGCTGCCTTAATGTTAATATAATGTCAACGTCGGGCGTTTCGGGCTAGTAGACCATCTTCAGGACATATTTTTTTTGTTTTGATTAGTCTTACTCTTATGTCCATCGTCCTTTCATGTTGAATTAAATATAGTCTAATGTTAATTATGTTTTATGAATATGTCCTGAAGATAATCTACTAGACTGAAATGTCCGACGTTGACATTATATTAACATTAAAACAGCATAATTGCATATTACGATATTTGTTTGTTTTTTCCGTATATTTTTCTTCATACTGTCGGATCTATATCCATATATTTGCTTACATATATATATATATATATATATATATATATATATATATATATATATATATATATATATATTGACATCTCTGGAATATATCCTCCCTGGAATTATCTATACGGATTACCAAACACATATTTACCTTTATCTATCAATCTATATATATACACATTTACTTTTAAGGTAAAATATTTATGTGTAAAAGTACTCAATATCTGAACGTATGTAACTGTAAGACACGCAATCGTTATGACCTGAGGATTAAGTTCAGTCCTGAAACCAGACTGCCATCGGTGTTGGCCTCAGTCTCTCTCTCTCTCTCTCTCTCTCTCTCTCTCTCTCTCTCTTTATTTATTTATATATATATATATATATATATATATATATATATATATATATATATATATATATGTACGATGGTCTCTGATGATCGAAAAAGCGTGATACCCAGGGTTACAAACTCATATCCATACAATTGAATACGCTAGCTCTATCACTGGTATTGACCACTTTCCAATAAGAACCACGCATATATATATATATATATATATATATATATATATATATATATATATATATATATATATATCCGTATAAACTATTCATTATAACAATTCTGTGTAGAATGTTCTGCTAAAATGTTGACTGATCCATGTCTGCGGTTTATTTCCATCTGGAAATTATTATCCTATGAAACTCTAAGTGGCGGATTTATATATTATCGAATTACTTTAATAGACGGGAGATGTATCTAAGCAATGAAATAGTCTAGACAACATACCATTAATCTGCTTCTCTTTGGTTTTAATTATCTTTTGTCATTTCTATTAGGTTGGTGCAAAAAATAATGTCGTTTTCTCACATAGTAACATATGTGAGAAAACGACATTATTTTTGCACCAACCTAATATTTGATCTCTGACGAAGCTTTAATAAAGTGAAACGTGTTAGATAAAGATCTGTTTCTTACTTGTTCTTTTTCTTATCATTATTGAATTAAAAATATTTTTTTTTTCAAATGACTCAATTCCTAGCTGGAGAAGTAAGTCGGAACTTGTGACTTCGAGAGATTCTTCTGTCTACCCAGTCATGAACCAAAATAGACATGCTCATTCAAGCATGTATCGCGTTTGACGCTTAACTGACTGAATCCGCACTTCTGATAGTATTGAAGCAGCTTTCATGATTTTGCCAAACTCTGGTTATTATTGCTTATAAACGAGTTGCTTACAAAAAACTTCTGATATTGCCGAAATTGCAAGATATACTGCTTTTTATCTAAAGATTTTACAAGCAGGGAAATGCATAGCAAATTGGAAATCTGAAATATTTGCACTGAAGGCCAATACAAAATTCACCAATTCGAGGTAAAATGTCGGGTGTCTGTGGAGAATCTTAAAATGGCGGCTGTTTTAACTGAAATCAGTCGACCACCACAAAACGTTTTGAGGGTTACAAGCACGTTGAGCGTCGGGCGAATTCTCAGTCGATTTTAGAAGCTAATAATAAATAATCGTCTATTTTAGTGGAGATTTATCAATGGATATAATCAATATGGCAGACGACATTCTTTGGTATAAATTCTGTTGGGATCTTAATTTCCTTATTTCTTACATATATATGCACATAATGATTTTGTCGGATTAACAAATAAAAATACATCACTTTTATATATATATATATATATATATATATATATATATATATATATATATATATTCTGAAATTGACGTATATATATATATATATTCAGAAATTAACAAAGTCCGATAATTATTTAAAACATTTTTATGTTTATCTATAAAAAGAATGTATACATTCTTTTCATAGATAAACATAAAAATTTCTTAAAATAAATGTCGGACTTTGTCCATTTCATAATGTGTGACGTCAGTTGTTTACATTTGGATACGCTTTGAGCAGATATGAATGTACGTTAGAGATTAAAAACAGTCAAATCGACCTTGCTAATCGAACGATTCTCCGTGGCTCGATCGGATAAGGCACGTCAGGCTAAATGACGAGTCTGTCATTCGGATAATGGTTCGATTCCTGTCGGAGAACGAATATTTTCTCTGAAAATTTCTCGGACATTCAGGCCGGTAAAAGTTATTCATACTGTTTATTATAAAAAAAATGAAAAAACAGAGCATTTACTTAGATATTTGTATCTATAAAAAGTTTATATATATATATATATATATATATATATATATATATATATATATATATATATAAACTCGAGGAGTGAAAACAATGTATCTATAAACATAAAAATGTCTTAAAACAATTGTCGGACTTTGTCCATTTCATAATATATATATATATATATATATATATATATATATATAGTAATTAACGAAATTATTCGTATAGCCATCAATTTTGGATATATTCATTCATTTCTCAGAATCTAATGCCCGTATGATGCCAAGTTTTTTATGGTAATAGGCACAAGAAAGGAATATAAAACTCAATTTTCAGCACAACAGGTCAAATACAAATTTGACAGGCGAATTATACAAAATAGGAAAAGAAAATTATTCGTACAGTAGAAAATATCGTTTTAAATTGATCGATTCGTGTAAGTATCAGTAATTTACATAATTATTTTATCAGTGAAGCCTTCTAGACTATTCAGTAGAATATTTGTGATAATTTCAGCAAAGAACGTCACGTGGTGCATAGTGTTTCATCATTGTTATTCTTACGTTAACAACACGAAGGAGAACACAAAGGAGCTTAGCGTTGACTTGAGTCAGAGAATTCCACAAGTCGGGAAATAGTTACAGCACTGTTTAAAACTGTTTAGATCTACGGAACAGTCCGTTATAAAGAAGTTTAAAGAGTTTGGCACGACAGAGAATTTGCCTGTGCGTGGAAGAAAACCCAAATTATCACCGAGGACTGCACGAAAACTGTGTCGTTGTTTAAATAGGAATGGGCTGTATGGAAACGACGAACCCCTCTTCACAAACCATGTCACGTTGTTGCTCGGTTTAGTTTTGCCCAAAGTTCTTGGACAAAGAAAATTGCTTTGGGAACAAGTATTATTTTTGCACCAACCTAATACTATGGAATGAAACAAGAATGGACTTCTTTTAGACATAATGATGTACAGAAGATTTGGCACAAGAAAGGTGAGGCTTTCCTCAAAAATAACACAGTGCCAACATTAAAACATGGATGCGGCTCGATGTTGTTTTCGGGTTGTTTTAGCTCAAGCTGGATAATTAATTGCAATAAGAAGAATAATGAAATCTGCAGACTATATAAAAATCCTGGATGAAAATTTACAACTATCAGTGCAAAATCTTCACCTAGGTTAGCGACTTACTTTCCAGCGAGATGATGATCCGAAACATACCTCTAAATCAGTAACTGCGTGGCTTCAGAAAATGAAGATTACAGTTCTAACATGGCTGTCAATGAGTTCTAACTTTAATCCTATTGAAAATCTATGGCAAGAATTGGAAGTTTGAATCAATATAGCGCTGCTCGATCACTCGATGAATGAATTATGATTATTTCTAATCCTCCTAATTATATCTCTCTGTATATCCTTGCTTGAACCGGCTTGTAATGCTCTGGACTGAGCGGCTTGGTGATAGTAGTCGTAGCTCGTGGAGGCACAGTCCTATGGATAAAGTGAAACTCGGATGAGTTCCACCACGGATTATGTGATCGAACGGTGCTATATCAAGTCTAATTCGTTAGCTCTTGGTCACCGCGACCCGTTGGTACAGTTGGTGTGACTTTTGCCTCTTATCGTTACTGTTTGGGTATCAATTCTCCATAGTGGACTCGCACTTCTGATGAGTCCCAAATATAGCACGAAACTGCTGTCCAGTAGTTTCTTCTAGACTCGATGAACTACTTAATATATATATATATATATATATATATATATATATATATATATATATATATAGATAGATAGGTGTGTGTGTGTGTGTGTGTACATGACTGGCTACGGCGATCCTATTTCAAATATATATCCATTTTAGTGATTTTTTTCTGACATATTGACCGTGGTAAGATTCGAACCCGGCTCCGTTGTCAGAAAGAGAACGTTTTAGCCACTCGCCCACAAATCCTGTATACCAATATTTGAAAGTTTTGAATTGACAGATTTTTCCTAGACAGCTTTCCACCCAAGGCAGGCTGTCCTGCTATTTATCCATAGTTGATGTCTGTGTGTTATTTTTTAATTCAGTGTTTACTTCCGGTTTACTATATGGATTCATACCTTTCCCAAGAGTATTAGTACGTAAGTGAATGTAAATAAATCGACTGGAAGCTTACAGTACCTATGCAGAATGAAGCGAGATAAGAAAAAACAAAGATTATAGATCAACAGATGCAAATAAAATAATAATTTGAACAGCATCCTGTCTACCAACTGGGTAAATTAGACATTGGAAGACATGTGAACCTAAATTTGCTCATATCATATTTCTGAGAATTCTGTTGTCTGCCTCGATAAAACCGGAAGTACCGGAAGAAAATACAGTGACTGAACTAATTCCGACCGCTTTTTCTCTCTTACAATGTCTTCTAAATGTAACTTGATTTGCCGACACACTCCGGTTACAGTTATTTTTTGTAAGCATACAAACCGGGAATAAATGATAGTTGCCATTAAGCGTTAAGAATTACATTTCAACTTCCGGTCATGAGTGAACACTCCTTACGAACTCGAAATTCGAATACCATACAAGCAATATATATGAGCTGTTCACATGCAGAGCACGGGCTGAATTCTTTGATTTCATTAGTTTTCATTCGTTTGATTGCATTCATTTGTTTTCTTTTATTTAGTCATTTATTTTACATTCATTCTTCTTCATATCATTTTCATTAGTTTTTATTCATTCGTTTTCAATCATTTGTTTTCATTCATTCATTTTCCTTTCCTTCCATTCATTCATTTTCATTCATTCGTTTTCATCCATTTATTTTTATTTGATTCGTTTTTATTTCATTTTCATTCGCTTTCATTCATTTTCATTCATCCATTTTCATTCATTCGTTTTCAATCATTTGTTTTTATTTGATTCGTCTTCATTTCATTTTCATTCGCTTTCATTCATTCGCTTTCATTCATTCATTTTCCTTTCCTTCCATTCATTCATTTTCATTCATTCGTTTTCATTCATCTTTGTTCCTTTCTTAACATTATTTTATTCATTCGTTTTCCTTTCATTTTTTTCATTTCATTTTCATTCGCTGTCATTTGTTTACATTTATTCCAGTTCAATTTGCTTTCATTCGTTTTCATTCATTCGCTTTCATTCAATTATTTTCATTCCTTCGTTTTCATTCATTTATTTTCATTCAACTTTCGTTCATTCGTTTTCATTTCAATTTCATTTGCTTCCATTCATTCGTTTTCAGTCATATATTTTAATTCGTTTCTTTTCATTCGTTTTTATTTGTTTTCATTCATCTATTATCATTTGCTTTTATTCATTTGCTTTCATTCATTTTCATTCAATTATTTTCATTCTTTTTCATTCATTCGTTTTCATTTCATTTTTCTTTCATTTTCATTTGCTTTCATTCATTTGTTTTCATTAATTTATTTTCATTCCTTTGTTTTCATTCGTTTTCATTTGTTTTCATTGAATTGTTTTTATATGCTTTCATTCATTTGTTTTCCCTTCATTTTCATTCATTTTCATTCCTTCGTTTTCATTCAATTATTTTCATTCGTTTTCATTCATTTTCATTCATTCGTTTTCATTTCATTTTTCTTTCGTTATCATTTGCTTTCATTCATTTGTTTTCCTTTCATTTTCATTCCTTCATTTTCATTCATTTATTTTTCATTCATTTATATTCGTTCGTTTTCATTCATTTACATTCCTTCGTTTTCATTCATTTATTTTTCATTCGTCTGCTTTCATTCGTTTTCATTTGTTCTCATTCATGAGTCGAATAGAAGAAAAGAGAGACATGAGAAAACAACACGTGACATACCTGGCGGGCTTAAACAGTTGGATGAACGTGGTCTGGAGGAGGAAGCAGAGGGAAAGAACTTGTTGAGAGCTGCGAGGGATAGAGGGAGGTGATCGCCTCGCCCTGAAAGGATATGGCACATGAAAAGAAAGAACTCAATTCATTCAGTTGTACTGAAATAAGGAAGCACAAAACATTTCGTGTGAAGTTGCTCACAAAGTATTTTTTGTAATCCATTTTTTACAATTTGAAAGAAAAATAATACTTCAATAAAATATTATAACAATTTTTAATATATAAATATTATTGTTTTTTCCTTTGTTGTTGTTTTTTTTTTTTTTTTTGTTTTTCGTCTTTTTCTTTTACATTTAGTCTTACTATTAGGGACGGTGAAGTAATGGATAGCTGCTGGGATTGAGAACTCGGAGAGCCGAGTTCGAATTTCAGTCGAATCCATTACATTCACTTACGTGCTAATACCCTTGGAAAAAGGTATGAATCCTCTTCTTGACCCCAGCTATAGGTAAATAACAGGACAGACCGAGTTCTATAGCCTTGGATGACAACTGGTATACAGGAAAAAGAAAATCTACTGCGGGAAAAAATATCTGCCTCGTCAGATACATGACTCACGAAAAATACATGATCGCCTAAGCGTGTATCACGCATGGCACATGACCTATAAACGTCTTATTTGCATTTATTATTTTTAATTAATTTAATTATTCATTTATTTGCCCTAATGATTTATTTATATATTCCTATATATATTATGAAATGGACAAAGTCCGACAATTATTTAAAAACATTTTTTTATGTTTATACATTCTTTTTTATAGATACAAAAATGCTCTGTTTATAATAAACAGTATTAACATTTACCGGTCTGAATGTCCGAGAAATTTGCATAGAAAATATGCTTCCTCCGACAGGAATCGAACCGTCACATAACCTGACGTGCTTTTACCGATTTCGCCACAGAGGAGCGTTTCGGTTAGCCAGGTCGATTTTACTGTTTTTAAATCATCATTTTTTACGATTTTCTCACGTCCATTCATATCTCCTCGATGCGTATCCAAGTATAAACAAATGACGTCACACATTATGAAATTAACAAAGTCCGACAATTATTTTAATATATTTTTATGTTTATACATTCATATTTTATCTTATATTATTTCATTTTCGTTGATATGTATTATTTTTATTAGTGCTTTAATTTTATTTTGTTACAGGATATTTTATTATGATTAATTTTGCTACTTTTATTTCGCTTGATAATATTAATATTAATAATGTCATTAATTACTTTAGTGATTTTTATGGAAAAAATAGAGTTACCCTAATTACCTAATGTTTCTTCTTGTTTATTACTTTTGACAACTTCGACTTCTCTTCAAATTAGGATTTATAATTCTCATTTTCAATCTTAAATGCTAATCTGGGACTGAATTCAAATTGAAAATTAAACTACAATGCATTTAAATATTTTAACAACAATAATAATCCACCTCAGAAATACAGTATCTTGCGATAACCAGAACTAGACGGCTTTAGGCAAATGTAAAAATAACAGCACTAGAAAAATGAGTCGGCATGAAACTCAGAGTTCTCCAATCAATATAAGATATTATGTATATTTCTTAATAAATATTAAATAGCTCTGTTAATTGACGTTGAGCACTGTTTTCCTTACAATATAGAGTATTTATATGTATTAAACCCTCTATTAAGTCAAATGTTACGTACAGTGAAATCATACTCTATTTATTCGCATTTTACCTGGATATATATATATTTATATTAAGTAGTTCATCGAGTCTAGCATGCAGAAAGCACTGGACGGCCGTTTCGTCCTATATTTGGGAATCATCAGTCGATGAATTACTTAATATATATATAGATATCAACTTAACAATCAATAAGACAAAAGTTTAGAAAAAAAAGATTACTAAATATAAAATGGATTACTCTTTCAATGTACTGTCTATGAGTTTTTCCAATCGACTGTTTCATAGAAAATACCCAAAACTCCAACGAACTTCAAATTAAATTCTTCGTAGAATGTTTAGACATTTAGATTTACATCAAACCTTAACCTCCCAAATATGCCCTTTAAAGTAACGCGAATTAACAGCTACCAAGAATTTGAATGAAACCTGTCCTCGTGGAATGTAATTTATTGGGGTTGCTGTAGCTTCTTCCTTTAATGTCGGTCTTCACCCCTTACCCATCTATATCTAGAGACAAGACGCGTTAGGCTTAAGCAACGTCTAGCCGGCACAAAGTGGGGTTAAGAATAAGGAATTGAAATGGTACACCTAACCCACTCATATCTTATCTTCTCTCCCACCTTACTTCCTCACTTCGTTAATTTTACATATGCTTGATGAGGTCCATCAAAAACGTGTGAATTTCTTTTCATTTTTCATTTCAACCTTTGGAAGTAAAGTCTGATGATCCAGAGCCCTGTTAAAGGGGTTGTGGTGAAATAACTTATTACATGGAACCTTAAAGTGGTTTATTTTTATTCAAACATATCTGCTCTGAATTTTACATTGAGCTCTCTGGATATCATCCTCCTTCGGTCTACCCATGCGGATTACCTAGTTTTGCATAAACAACATATATATATATATATATATATATATATATATATATATATATATATATATATGAGGCCCCCTGTTCTTCGTACGCCTCAAGGCAATCGTAAAACGGGGAATAAATACAAATAAATAAATACATAATAAGTATTTTCTCTTCGGCATTTTGTACCCAAAATATCAGCTTAGCAGTCTGAAAAATATATTTCAACAAACTAACATTCTATTCAAAAATTGACAATATATATATATATATATATATATATATATATATATATATATTAAGAAATGGACAATGAAAATTTCTCGGACATTCAGGCCGGTAAATGTCATTTAATACTGTTTATTATAAACAGAGTATTTACTTAAATACTTGTATCTATAAAAAGAACGTTAAACATAAAAATGTCTTTAATAAATAATATATATATATATATATATATATATACGCAAAAGTGAATGTTACGAACCCGACTGGGATGCGAACTCGACTCTTCAATTTACCATTCCGAGCCACTATATAATATATCCTCCCACTCCCTATCTACCTATCTCTTTCTCTCTCTCTCCACACACACACACACACAGACACACACACACACACACATATATATATATATATATATATATATATATATATATATATATATATATATATATATATATATATATATATATATATATATATATATATATATGTATGAGAGATCCCCTCTTCTTCGATCACAGTTTGTTTCTACATACGCACAAAGGACGCCTTCGTCTTTCAGGGATAAACAGTTCCCTGTCAAAATCAATTGCCTGGAACATGCCGAGAATGCTAATAAGTAGAATTATTTCAAGGAATAGTTTGGCTTTTCGAAGTGTGTGGAACAATACAATTACTATCGATCGGTGGGCCAGTTATTCCTACGTCGATACCTTCATTCTGATTTTGATCAACGAGGCTCGTGTATTTATTCACCCTCATCGGTGGTCATAACAAATTGGCAATCAAAAATCCATTCGCCGTTCTTTATACTCTAGCTATCCTATCTATAAATATCTATCTTAGACTGAGATACAGTTCTATCTTGTCTTACTTATATTAATGCTCACCCATTACTAACCCCAAGAGCCACTCAGACTAGAACATTACTGAATGAGGTTCGTGATATAAACGTGAAGTCTGTATTTTCGAAACATGTATTGCTGATTTTTTTTACTATGAAAATGTATCGCTGGTAATTTTTTGTAAAGTATTTTTATATTTTCATATTTTGACATCAGTTAGGGGCTTCACTATTTGACTATAGATGGGACGCTTACAGGTGGTACCACCCTGTATCAGAGTGTATCTGGAAACGACTTCTGTTAAGAGGTGTTTTCACGCTCCTGAAAACCTTTTGATAGAGGCCTTCCTGCCGGGTGTAGTTTATCGTCATACCCAAGACGTTAAAAGTAAGGGAAAAGAAATACCTTTTTTATAATAATTTTCACGCAATACTATGTCCAAACGCCACTGAAATTAGCGAATTACTGAATGAAGTGTGTGATATGAACATAAGTGGCGCTTGGAAAAATTAAACATTTGAACAGTTTTTGTATAATTTATCTACGGAAAAGAAAGAAATTATAAGATCATATGAGAAATTATATATAAAAAAACTTAATCAAATCACCTTGGATTAGTTTGTTTGATTTGTTTTGTTTTGTTTTACGGATTATCAACCTCAATGGGTTATTTAACAACATTTTTATTGCTGGTATTTTTTTTTCAAAAGTATAGCTGGTGAAATCTATTTTTCAAAAATGCATTGCTGGTAATAATTTTTTCTTCAAAAACTTATTACTAGTACTAACTTTTTTACAAAGTATTTCTGGTATTAAAACCTATTTTTACAATTTCATAGTGTTTTGATCCTAGTTTTGGGGTTAACTATTTGCTCCTAGCTGGGACACATTAGGTGCTACCAGCCTAGGTCAGAGTGGACCTGGGAACACCAGCAATTAAGAGGTGTTTCCACGCTCCTGAAAACCTCCCAATCAGGGACCTTGCTGTCGGATGTAGTTTATCGTCTGACCCAGGACGCGGATGTAGTTTATCGTCATACCTACGACGGTCATATCACCTTGTCTGTCAAATTTAATGAAACTTTCATGAAAGAAGGATACACAATATATATATATATATATATATATATATATATATATAGTAAGGTAATGAAGGGTTTGGTAATCCATATGGATAATTCCAAAGAGGATGTGATCCAGAGAGCTCAATGTAAAACCAGAGCAAATATTAATTAAATAATTAAGAAATAGACAACCTTAAGTTTCCATGACTATAATTTATTTCTCCAGAAAATATATTTTTACTGGTTCATCAGGTCACATCTCTAAGAAGCCTAATTCTTTTGTAACTAGAGATATGATCTGATGAACCAGGAAAATATATTTTCTGAGGAAATAAATTATAGTCATGAAAACTTAAGCTTGTCATTTTCTTAATTATTTAATTAAGTTATATATATTCGACTTGAACAGATATTGGTCATAGTAATCGGAGAAGGATCCTCTTGGGAGCTAGTGTCACAAGCTGACGTTCGATGGAAGGAGATGATCGGGTGGAACCAATAGCATAGGAAGGGAATGGGTGTGGTTAGCTACAATCTGCCTTGCATGGCGGGTCTTAGCCGTAAGGGTTCGAAATGGCGGAACTGCAGTTAGTTTGAGCACATTCCATGAAAATAGCAATAGAGCAGCGAGAGGCTTACCATTTTCAGTCCGTGGGTAAGAGATTGTAGGGTGGGAAATTATCCATTGCACACAAGGCCGCGGAAACCCTTTTGAATTATCACGGTATTTACTTTAGGTAGATGAAATTTTGACTTACCAACAAAATCTGAAGACTAGACAGCTCCTGCTCATGTAAAGGTAAAGAGTAGCAGATGGATAGCAAGACGTTGAAGCGATCCCAGGGAATGCAACGAGGCAGTTGCTCGCTAGACTCCCCTCCCCCCAAAATAAAAGATGTTCCAGGAATGCTTCCATCGATGTAAACAACGCTGGATAAAGTGTGTGGCTTTAGAAGGGGACTACTTCGAAGGAGATTAAATGCTGTAGTTTTATTTTATAGCACCAGTCCCGATACTCTTTTTATCAAGCACCGTGAATATATGCTTTTGAAAACATCCATTTTTAAAGCTATTTTAGTATTTTTGTAATGTATCAAAAATGGTTTACCAAATTCAACGGACACCAGATAAAGGCTGGAGGGTCCAAATGGAAAAATGTGATAAATACAACAAATCTAGAAAATTTGTTAAATATATATATATATATATAATTTGTAAATAGTGACTTGTTACTGCTGCTGATGCAAGACTCTTCGGTAAGACGAATCGAGTTCTCCAAGCACTGGCTGGTTTATCTAAAAAAATAAATACTTCTAAATTCGCTTTCATCCCTGCCACGCGCCAATGGCTTACGTGTAGAATCTCCGACAGATACCAAATCGGTGGAGTTTTGATCTCAGCTTGAGGCAATCGGATGTCTGGCCACACTGAAAATGCGAAACAGTTATCGGTGAATGACTATATATATATTTTTAACGTGATAAAGTGCTCAATATCAGAGATAGAGCGTATGTAAATATAAATATAAAAGTGAACATAGAAGTCAACACTGGGTGGCAACAGGCTGTTTCATGAAAGCCTGACGATTGCGCATAGCATGAAACAGCATGTTGACTTCAATGCTCACTTTTATATTTATATTTTTTATATTTATATTTTATATATATATATATATATATATATATATATACACACACACACACACACACACCGGGGAGCCAGAATATGAATGTTCGCACAATTATTAAAAGCCTGAATTATATTTTCCTCTCACCTTTGCTCAGAAGGGTAGACATCGTGGGGCTGACACAAAACGATTTTAACGTATTCTCTTTCTAGCTGAATAATTCAAGGGGTGTTTCAGTGATTCAAACGACAAGTGGTGTCACGGTGAGTAAATGTCTTATGTGAAAACCTGGAAAAAAGAAACTCTATTAGTTAGGTAATTTTTTTAAATATTAAACATTTTTGGGGACCGACAATCATCCCATGTTGTTACGTATATATATATATATATATATATATATATATATATATATATATATATATATATTACAGAAAATTACCAGCAATACATTTTCATAGTTAAAAAAAAAATTAAAAATTACCAGCGCTTACAAGAAAATTTCGGCATTAAATAACTCATAGAGATTTGTATGCTACTAAAGAAAATTAACCAAGCGACATGAAAGAACTTTTTCATGACCTTAATTCATTTAATAACCTATATACAAATAAAACTATATGTTACGGTTTTTTGGGGTATATATATATGACTAGTGAGACAATGCAGATGACTTAACTTCCTTTATAGTCTACCAATAGAAGGTTGACCAATCAGACGCCGCAGAACATTTGTATCCGTCGTGTATAAAGGCGGCCATCTTTGTTTACCCTGCCGAAGGACCAGTGGCAACTTGACCAGGCGAAGATGACAGAAGGAAGAACTACGCTCTGCTACTTTGCTACGAAATATCCACTGCGAACCTGAACTACACTTTCCTACTGTCTCCGAAATATTCACTGCCAACCTCTGGATTCTATACTCGAAGACGACCGTCATGAAAATGTCTAACACTATATTCCAAAATATAACTTCAACAGAACTATAAAATAAAAGACACATATAACTTCCTCTAGTAATTATGTCTACACAAACATGTATATGCTCAAAAGCTGAGTATCATCTACCATGTATTCAATTGTGAAAGCAGAATAACATATATGCTTATTACTTCAAAGCCCACAAGAAAATAAAATTTCGACATAAAATGACCCATAAGGAGTTGATATGCCGTTAAACAAACCAAACCGAAGCTTTATTTTTTAACGTTCCTTTTTTAAGACCGTATATAAATATTTTAGCTTGAGAAAGGAGCGTCCCTCTTAATGGGTTATTCGAAAAAGATTCAGGACGTCTACTTGGGCTAGTATCCATATTATTAATTTATTAATCCATCTATTAATGCAAAACATGATTTCTGGCAATATCTAAAACTTAAAATATTTTCTTAAGTGTTCATCATTTGCTCTGACTACGATTCACTTGAAACGCCACTTGAATCACCTTGGAAATAACGATGGCCGATCAGAAAATAGAAACGGACCGGCGTTTGTAAAAGACGACGATCGAAATGGAAATACTTCAGGATTAAACGCTTACACTTTACCAAGAGACATTCTGTAAAGCATCAGAGAAATAATATCTCAAAAACGATCTTCATTACGTGTCAAGTTAGATAATTTATTAGGATGGTGCAAAAATAATGTCGGTTTTTGACGTTTAAAAAATACGTCAAAAACCGACATTATTTTTGCACCAACCTAATAATTGTATAATCTGGGAGAAAAGAGTAAAAAAAAAAATGTTTTCTTGCTTGCTTTTCAAGAAAAAACAAAACAGACATCATTATTTTCATCATCGGTTCCCTGGCCGGTCTGATCCTAGGATCGCTTCGTAGCTGGCCACATAATCAATTACCTCCGTATATCTGGTTTGAAAACCGGTGAGTAGCGTGTCTTGTGTAAGTAGACCTGGCAGAGCCCATCCCTCTCCAGGTTCAACAACAGCTCAGTTTTATTGAGATATGGATACTGCGCCCACATCGCTAACGAATATGATACAGCCCAGATTAAAATGGGTGTAACGGCAATATCGTGGAAAAATTGGCCAACTCCCTCGGTATTTCCACTTTTAGAGACGCCTCAGTCGCCGGACAATAAACCCAGCCCCATTCCCAATAGAGATGTATTGCTTGGGGGTAGAGGCTCTATGAGGCTTGGGCTTAATTTTTTTTTTAAACTTCTCGCATACGCTAACGTCGACATCGATTTACAAAAATATGCGAACAACGCAATGTTTTATTATTTATCATTAAATTAAGATTCGTTATTGTCATATAGGAAGAAAATGAGTAACTACCGACACCGAAGTTTGGGCGTGACATTCTGGACTTATGAATATATGTTTTCCGCCAGGTATATAAATAGCGGTGTCAGGCTACTGACTGCGGTGATTATTGAGTGGCTATTGAGCGGAACTATCCAGTCGAATTAGTGTGAATTATTATCCGTCGATGATTTGTGCTTTGATTCAGGATTTACCGTACGCTAAATTGCGTTTATAATTAAATACTGTTTTGTCCTGACATTGAAGTCTTGAATTATACCTAATTATTAACGGCCACCATATGTCACAAAAGTAGCGACGAGGAATTCGATTTAAACTCACGTTGGAAGACAAAAAAAGAAGTGCCATAGAAGAAGAAAATGAGTGACTACCGATACCGAGGTTCGAGCGTGACACTCTGGACTCATGAATATGTTTTTCACCAGCTGTATAAATAACAGTGTCAGGCTACTGACTGCAGTGATTATTGAGTGACTATTGAGTGGAACTATCCAGTCGAATTAGTGTGAATTATTGTGCGTCAATGATTTGGCTTTTGATTTAGAATTTACCGGATGTTAAGCCGAACCTCGCTACTAACAAGGTATTCACTGAAATGGTTAATTATCTTTGGTTGACTTTTACTTCCTTGTTCTTGTTAAGCATTTTTTGCGGTGGCCATTAAATATTGTTTTATTTTAACATTGAAGTCTTGAGTTATACTTAATTATTAACGGCCACCGTACGTCACAAAAATTATTTACCAAATTATTTTTTTCCAGACATTTATATATTTTCATCTCAGATTATGTCTTGTTTTAATATTCCAATGTTGTTAATTTTGGTTTGTTTTTATAATCGTGATCTAGGATAAACAGAAATACCCAGTAAAATACAGACATGCTTTAATTATATACAAAACAAAAAATACTTATCCCCCAATTGGAAATGGCGGTAGATGCGATACGTACACTCTCAAAATATTGAGTTTTTGCGGTCTGGCCTAAAATCTAGAATTAAAAAGAAGTACAGGAAGAAATGGCGTCAACCTATTTTAGTGAATTTAATTGATCTATTTACATTATTCGGAATGTTGTCCTCATCTTTATTGCCATATTCACGACGCTCCGGCCTTCTTTAGGGGACTGGGATTTCAAACTGGACCCTTTATTTCGTCCACCAGGGTAGATTGCCCTAGTTTCACGTGCCATGCCTCTTTCGGGTGTTTTAGTTATCTCCTTTTAACTCAGCTCTCCAAGTTTTTGTTCACCATTGCGGCAGTCGGGTATTGAACACACAACTGTTTGGATCAAGTCACTGGATCCAACCAACTCTCAACGACACATGGCCCCGTGGATAAAAGCGTTGTTTGGATCCAATGACTTGACCCAAAGAGTTTTTAGCCATTACATTAGGGAGAAGCCCCCCGCCTCCGAAAAAAAAAAATGATTTTCCAAAGCCCTCACTTGTATGGAAAGAAATGAAACCCTGATCTGCGCTAAGTGATGTTATTTCAACATCTGTCTAAACGAAACTGAATTACTAATATTATTATTATTATTATTATTATTATTATTAGGTTGGTGCAAAAATAATGACGTAATAATGTCGATTTTTGACGTAACGTCAAAAAACGACTTATTACGTCATTATTTTTGCACCAAACTAATATTATTATTATAGTATTATTCTTATTTTATTTGATATAGGTGGTTTGGTCAGGTGATAATGATAATATCTCTATGTCCGTAGATTAGAGACCCAACACTTTTCTCAGGTCATAAGCTGTTACCAAACAGTGTATGCCACCTGTCCACTACCAGTGATGTCAGGCATTCCTAAGGAATCTTGTGTAGAAGGAATCCTGGCAATAGTCCACTGCGCTCCAAACACAAAAGAGACAACTTGAGCTTTCTAAAGTATGTGGTATCCAGTGAGGATCGAACTCACTATTCGGTCGTAATGGAATCCTGGCAATAGTCCCCTGCGCTCCAAACACAAAAGAGACAACTTGAGCTGTCTAAAGTATGTGATATCCAGTGAGGATCGAACTCACTATTCGGTCGTAATGGAATCCTGGCAATAGTCCCCTGCGCTCCAAACACAAAAGAGACAACTTGAGCTGTCTAAAGTATGTGATATCCAGTGAGGATCGAACTCACTATTCGGTCGTAATGGAATCCTGGCAATAGTCCCCTGCGATCCAAACACAAAAGAGACAACTTGAGCTGTCTAAAGTATGTGATATCCAGTGAGGATCGAACTCACTATTCGGTCGTAATGGAATCCTGGCAATAGTCCCCTGCGATCCAAACACAAAACAGACAACTTGAGCTGTCTAAAGTATGTGATATCCAGTGAGGATCGAACTCACTATTCGGTCGTAATGGAATCCTGGCAATAGTCCCCTGCGATCCAAACACAAAAGAGTCAACTTGAGCTGTCTAAAGTATGTGGTACCCGGTGATGACTGAACTCACTATTCGGTCGTAATGGATTTAACGAGACAAGCTTGTTAGCCAATACACCAAAGAGAAGTTCCTTAAGAAAAATTTTCTAAACGTAGCTTAGATGTGACAAAGCAACCAATGAGAACCGAACAGGCTACACTGTCGTAATAGTTCCAGGGAGACAAGCTTGTCAACCATTACACTAAGTCGAGAGTCCTAAACATTACTGAAATTATGTGCTGAAAGGAAATGAAAAATAACAGAAAAATGCATTTTTCAAAATTTAAAATTACATTTTGCGAGTCGTGTACATGTCTTTATATTTTCATTTAAATTTTTTTGCTCGTAGACATTTTTATAAATTTATAAATAAAAGAAATCTGTTTCATGCGATTTCTTCAAGAAATGAGAAATAATAAATGAGATGAGGTGTTGAAATTATTTACATTGTTAGGACTGTTGTCCGCCTCTTTATTTTCATGTTCCCGACGTTTCGGCCGTTGTACGCTCCGGTCTTCTTCAGGTCATTTGAATTTCGAACGGAACCCTTTATTTCGTCCTCTGGCGGTAGATTGTTCTAGTTCTCCGTTCCATGCCTCTTCCTGAGGTCTCAGTTATCTCCCTTTAACTCAACTCACCAATTTTTTTTTATTTTTTTTTTATTTTTGTTCACCACTGCTGTGGCCAGGTATTAAACTCACAGGTATTAAACTCTTTGGTTCAAGTCACTAGATCCAACCCACACTTCCACCCACTGGGCAATGTGTCGTTGGGGAAATTAGGCTTATTTTATTTTACTTTATATATTTTATTATACTTCACACATTTCAATATACAGTGCTGTTCGATAAAAGTGACTCACCTGATTTTTTTTTTTTTTTTTTGCTAAATGTTCTCTTCTCCGATGAAACGAAAGTTGAGCTAAATTCAAAGGATAAGCGATCTAAAATCCGAAGAAAGAAGCTTTAAAAGCTTTTGAATTTAACAGCAAGCACTATCAAGCATCTGTTCAGTATAATGTTCTGGGAATGTTTTTCTTTTCATGGAACTGGTTTCTTAAAACCTATTGAAAAGACCCTCAGGAGCAAGCAGTAGAAGATAATTTTAGAGTCTTGCCTGCTCCCTTCTGCTGAAAGGGTGCAAATCGACCCCACCAAGCTCATTTTTATGCAGGATAATGCTCCCTGTCACAAATCAAAATTGATGAAGGAATACTTTGATGAGAAGCAGGTGAGTGTTATGACATGGCCGCCCCAATCTCCTTACCTCAACCCCATAAAAAACTTATGGAGCATTATAAAGTACAGGCTCTCGAGAAAGCAGTTGAGCAACAAAGAGGATTTGTTTGTGAATTTCATATCCGAATGGAATTCAATGCTTGGAGATGAAATTTGCCAGAACCTAATCATGTCAATGCCAAAAAGGGTTGAAAAGGTTATTCAAAATAAAGGAGGACCCATAGATTATTAAATATTTCGAACTATATTACCTAATATAAATAAATTATACATCTATTATTCTTTATTTAAAGCTGTTCGGTTATGTTTCTATTGATTACTAGTTGCAGGAAATAAGTGAGTCACTTTTTTTTGCACAGAGGTTTTCCCTAAACCTCATTTATATCCAAAATTATAATTATCAATAGAATACCTTAGGGTGAGTAAACTTTTTTATTACGTGGTCGGGAAGGGGTCTTTATATTAGTAAGATTAAAAATTAGTTTGACCCCAAAAACAATAGGCGAAAAAATTTTAAGTAAAAAAATCAGGCGCGTCACTTTTATCGAACAGCACTTTAGTCCATATATTTAGATAATTTTGTAGATTTTTATTAATTTATAAATAAAAATTGGTTTTCATATTTATTTCTTCATAAGACGGCGAATTATGATGATTTCATTGCAGTTGGTTCGAATGTTTTTATAATCTTGTGGATATAAAATAAACCTTATACATAAACAATCCAACAGCTAAATAGTGTATAACGTTTTTGTTGTAATGAAAATTGTAAACATAACCTTTTTAAAACCATAATCATTAAGATTAACGCGGTAAGAGCGGTTTGAAGAGAAACACCATCCTTTTGAAAACCGTTTTTTTTTGGGGGGGGGCGAGGGTCTGAAGGTAAATTTTACTGAAATACGTTTATTTCAATTAATGTGACAGTAAGCACGTTTCTTTTGGGGTAATTATAAGTGATATTAAATTTTCTGTAAACCTCTTTGTAATGACAAAAGTACGCAGGTGTAGGCTTTAAGAAAGCTTTATTAAACTGAGAATACAAAGTTCGCATATAGTGTCCTTTTATAGAAACAGTAAACAGAAATAGCGCTCTCAAAGAGGAGAGTAACGAAACAAGAGGAAACCACTCTTGAATATTCATAACAGTCTAACAGCAATTATGGAGATGTGATTAAATATACTTTAATATTTAAAAAAAAAAATTCAGTATTATTATTGCTTAGGTAATAAGCATTATCACATAGCATAAATAGCTATAATGTGGAAAAAGGAAGTTTCGATAATACACGCCTTTTTTTTACGTATTTATAGTTAATTTTAACGACAAACAAAAACGACATTCTTGTACATGTAGTTACTAATATTATAAATTAATTACTAATTTCTTTAATTAGTACTTATTTGACCTCAGTTGTTGACATTAATAGCTATCTGCTGATGTGTTAAAATTTTGAAATAATGCAATAATAAAAATTCAACTTTATCTCTCTGACAGATGTCGCCATCCTTAAACTACAAATAAGGGGGGTGCTAAAAAAGAGAGACTATTCCCAGATTGCATTACCCCATTATAGACATGAATATATCTATGATATTTATTTTGTACATTTTTTTATCTAGCTAAGATATTCATGAGTCTTTAATGCCAACCATCACGGTCCAAGATCAATGTTGGGATGCTGGCATCCTCTGTCATTACATAGTTTGCCAATGTAAGTGGTTGCTGTGCAATAAACCCGCTTTGAGACATGCCTATGTGTCCAGTGCAGTAGATCACTTGCAAGTCCTTATTTGCTTACCAGTAGTTTCTTGCAAAGCGCATATTATAGAAATATTAAGGGTGGGTCCACAGAGCTGTGATTTAGTTGGATGTTGTCTCCAAGAAGGAGGCACGGTGGAGTAATGGATAGCGTTTCGGATTGAGGAATTCCAGTCGAATCCATTATATTCTCTTACGTGCTAATACACTTGAGAATCCCCTTCTTCTCCCCCACCCACAGCTATAGTTAAATAGCAGGACAGAGTGGGTTCTTTAACCTCGGATGAGAACTGGTCTACCACAGAAAGAAATGGCAAAATACAACTAGAAAAAATCTGACTCGTAGTCATGTATCGAAAGATAAATGATCGCCTAAGCATAGCACATAACTGACTGACTTCCTCCAAGAGATGTTAAATGTAGTTCTCAGATACCCGAGTGCAGGTTCAAGTGTTTTACTTAATACCCAAAGAAAGAAAGCTTCGTTTGAGGTTGTCTGGTAGATCAAATTTCCGGATTATATATTCTTAAACTAATCCATAAGCATTTCAGTCATTCTGCAACGCTAAAAAAATTTTCAATAAAAAGGTCAAAGTTAGCTAGAATACAATATATGTCACAATATTCTAAAAATACATAACCAAGCTACAATGCAAACACCCAGCCGCAATTAAAGAATGCGACTGTGGAAAAAAAAATCTCCCCACTAAACGGCAAATGCAAAATTAGGTTATATAGCTAACATCGAATATGATGATGAGATCAAGTTCTATTTCGGTTCTATGAAAATAATTGGAAATCATGCTTCTACCATTATCAAATGACATTAGGCAATATTAAATATAGTAATAGCTCTACCCTCTCTAAATTTTTCTGAGAAATAGAATCTCAACTACCACCTGAGATTATGTTATAAAAGCTAAAATATTCAGCGGCAAAGGCGATAAATGTAGCTTATGTCTTTCTAAGACGTTAATGATTCTAAAAATATAGGCAACCATAAATTTTAAGCAAAAGAAATGAATTAATGTGTCCTTGCATACATATAAATAAAATCCTGCTCAACGACGTTGATATAGTTTTCTCTGTTTCGGACGTCAAAGATGCTGGTTATAATGTTACTATTATTATTATTACTATATTATTAATATATATATATATATATATATATATATATATATATATATATATATGGTGCAGTTTAATTTATGTTACAATGAATCATTCATAGAAAAAGTAAATTAGTAAAGTTAATGATATAAAATGACGAAATCCCTTGGCATATTAGTAAAAAACGTTCTCCCTTAAGTTTTAAAAAATCAACTTTAGCGTTGCGACTGCACGCTGCACAAGTTTGTATCTGTTATCAATAACACATTTCAAAAAAACAATTCGATTTGCATTATATTTTTTCGTTTGGGATGCTAACTGAATTTACCGAAAAGAAAATAGTTTCCATGCCTGATGATGACCGAAGAATCCGACGAAAGTAATTGCATATTTAAGGAAGATCTAATACAGTTTATAAATTAAAAAAAAAAACAAGGATGGTAACATTCATCGAGTGGCTAGTGGGTTAATGCATCTTTAAAATTTAGTTAGCGAAGGGATTTTGCCATTTCATATAATTAACTTTACTAATTTACTGAATGATTCATTGTAATATATATATATATATATATATATATATATATATATATATATATATATATATATATATATATGTTTCATTAAATAATACAGCCAAGTTTTGTCTATTTTAATTAGGTTCATGCAACAAAAACAGACTATCATTATTGTTTCATCCGTGTATTGGTTGATATATTGAAAAGTAAATGTCATCTTTGATAATGGCTTATGTAAGCCGAGAGCTTAGATTGGATTTAAACATGTATCAATATGGTGATTTCCTTTCGTCTTTCGATGATAATGTTATTAAGCTTATCAGACAATATGAAAGGAACTTACTTAAAATAAATAGACAAAACTTGTCTATATTATTTAATGAAACATGCATTAATGAAAAATTGCTGCCTAAATATAGACAACACACACACACACACACATATATATATATATATATATATATATATATATATATATATATATATATATATATATATATATGGTTGGTGCAAAAATAATGTCGTTTTCTCACATAGTAACATATGTGAGAAAACGACATTATTTTTGCACCAACCTAATAAATATATATATATATATATATATATATATATATATATATTTATTAGGTTGGTGCAAAAATAATGTCGTTTTCTCACATAGTAACATATGTGAGAAAACGACATTATTTTTGCACCAACCTAATAAATATATATATATATATATATATATATATTTATTAGGTTGGTGCAAAAATAATGTCGTTTTCTCACATAGTAACATATGTGAGAAAACGACATTATTTTTGCACCAACCTAATAAATATATATATATATATATATATATATATATATATATATATATATATATATATAT
>OZ010613.1:35083116-35163116 GCA_963932145.1 Acanthosepion lycidas
CACTCTCACTCGGTATTATTAGTTTGGTGCAAAAACAATGACGTAATAATGTCGTTTTTTAACGTATTTTTAACGTCAAAAAACGACATTATTACGTCATTATTTTTGCAGCAACCTAATATTATTATTATTATTATTATTATTATTAATAATAATAATAATAATCCAGAAACAAATGACCATCTTGAATCAGGCTGCACTGGAAAATATGCGACTTTAACGAGAAGGAAACCTCACCAATGCCCGGTTACAGACATAGGATCTGTAGCAGTCTTATGAGACTTTACAATACAACGTTGTGGGTATGACGATAAACTACATACGCGCCCTGGGTAAGACGATAAACTACGTGAGGAGCAAGGCCTCTTATTAGGACGTTTTCAGGAGCATGGAACCACCTCTTAATTGCTGGTGTTACCACGTCCACCCTTACCCGGGGTGGTAGCACCTGTTTGGGTCCCAGCTATGGGCAAATAGTTAACCCCGAAACCGGGGTAAAAACACTATGCAAGTGTAAAAACAGTTTTTAATACCAGAAATACGTTGTAAAAAAAATTATTTCCAGCAATAAATTTTTGAAGAAAAAAAACTATTACCTGCAATACATTTTTGAAAAGAAAAATATTACCAACAATGTTTTTAAAAATAAATATTACTAGCAATACATTTTTGGAAAAAATATTACGGGTAATACATTTTGGAGGAAAAATATTACCAGCAATACTTTTTTAGAAAAAAAAATATTACCAGCAATACATTTTCGAAAAAAAATATTACAACAATGTTTTTAAAAAATAAATATTTCTAGCAATACATTTCTGAAAAGAATTATTACCAGCAATACATTTTTGAAGGAAAAATATTACCAGAAATAGATTTTGACAAAACAAAATATTACCAGCAATAAAAATTTTGTCGACATTGAATAACTCATTGAGGGTAATATGCCGTAAAACAAACCAAATCAAACTTACAATACACCCAGACAGAACAATGATTCACCCCGACATTGTAATCAAAGATAACAAGAACTAAATTTGCTTTCTTATTGACATGGCAGTCTCTGTAATGTAAGATCCTCATAAAGCTGTCAAAATACAAGGATCTTGGAATCGAAATCTCAAAAATGTGGTACATGAGGACATCAGCAATTTCAGTTGTAGTTGGAGCCCTCGGATTCATTGGAAAAGGTTCCAATAGATTCATTGAATATGTGACTTTAACGAGAAGGAAACATCACCCATTCGGACCTTTAACAAAAGGTATTTGCGCGTAAGTGAATATAGCGAACCCGACTGGAATTGGAACTCGGTTCTTTGATTTCTAAATCCAAGTCGTTATCTACTGCACCACCCGCACATCGGATCTTAAAGCACTTGGTATTTCTGTGCATGATATGGCCGTAAGCCGAACACATGTCGAAAGCCGTATGAAAGGCAATATATAACAGGCTATCCCTGGATACAATTTCCAAATTCTAAGCAGCTCGCCGAAAGAAAGATGAGAATTGAGATAATGAAGCAGAATTGCATCGATATCAGGAGCCAATATCTTGTTTGGGAAAATATTTGAAAATCAACGGGCGTTCTTTGTTTTTGATCCCTGATGATGTCTCTATGAAAACATTCAACTGGATAATTGGAAAATTTCCCCGAATGTCTTGTGCTGTTTGCAACTCTCGGGGATCCAAACATTCAACTCGCAGTCTTAAGGTCTACGGATCAATTTCCAATACAACAGAGATAAACTGATTGGCAAAAGATATGTGAAGTTACTGATTAAGCAAAGAAAAGTATTGGATTATAGGATGAATCTCGTTATCACAAATCGATCGTAAGACCTTTCCAAATCAATTGGTTTGATTGATTTTGTTTAGCCGCATTCCGTCTAAAATCTTTTCATTCTCCTTCACTCCCAGTAACTTCCTTGAGACTTAGTGGCATTATAACCTTTGCTTGGAGTTAAATGATTAAAATATATATATATTAACCTCTATGGGTTATTTAAAGCCGAAATCTAAATATTTTACACACAATTTTATGGCTTCAACTACAGATATCTTGAACGTAATTTTAGACTTTCAGTTTAAACGCATGCTTTGTAGATTTTATAGTTTGTAGATGGTCTATTGTAAATGTCGTATCTTTTTGCATAAACCTATTTCTTTAAGGGAGGAGATTATGTTGACTGTTTCAGTATTTTCAAATAGTTTCTTCATGTTGTTTCCATTGTAGCAATTATGTCTTGCAGGTAACTAATTTCACATGGCACAGTGGATAAAGGCGTTGGTTAGATCCAGTGACAGGACCCAAAGAGTGTGAGTTCAATACCCGGTTGAAGTAGTGGAGAACATTCAGAGGGAAATTAACAGGAGATAACTGACATCCATTGAAAATGGCATGTGGAACTAGATCAGTCTACCCCAGTGATCGAAATAAAGGGTTCAGTTCGAAATTCCAACCACCTGAAGAAGGCCGGAGTGTACAACGGTCGAAACGTTGTGATAAATATGGCGACAAAGATGAGGACAATAGTCCGACTAATGTAAATACTGTACATAATACCTCATTTCAGAAATATAGACCGACTCTGCAGATTGAACTAGATGAAAGATGCACGTGATACATGATTGACCAATGAGAATCGACCCAAACGAACTTGAAAATATCAATGTTCTGTCTTTTTGCCTGTTTTCTCTAAATCTCTGACGAAGCTTTAATAAAAGTGGAAATCGACAACTGACCCTCTAGTTTATCTTTTTACTTTAATGGCTTCTTTTTCTTCTTCTTCACTAATGAGCTTAATTAATCTCATATTCCTCTTTTTCCTTTAAGGGCTTCTTCTTCTTCTTCTTCTTCTTCTTCTTCTTCTTCTTCTTCTTCTCATTCATTCCGTTTTCTTTCTTTTTTTTTCTTCTGCTTCTCTCTTTCGCTTACTTTTCTTCTTGGATTTATATCCCTCCCTCACTTACTAAGCTAGCTTACAATTTTCTTAAAAAAAAAAAAATTATCACTTTTAAATTAAAACGAAATATCAGTAACGAAATACACTTTCTGTCAAATACGAAAGAAACTACCAAAAAAAGAAAAGAGAAGAAAAACGAAACCCTTAATTACATCCGTCTACCTTTTATCTTCGTCGGCGACTGCCATTTTGTTGTCTTCTTTCTGTAGAGATATTCAATGTTTTATCTTTAGGCCTTTATATTTTATTAATATATTTCGTTTGACATATTTGTGTTGAGTAATAAAAGCCAGCCTAAAGCACAACTTTTCAAAATAACTTAATAACTGTCTGAGATCCATTAAAAAACGACTTCAATAATGTCAATGTTCTCGGTGGCACCCAAATGAACACGCTGGATGTCAGACTATTCTTGAGTTGTTTTTATTATTATTTAAAAATGGCTTACAAAGTATTTACGCAGTAATCATGCGCAGAATCGTTTGTATTCCAAATAAAGATGGATTTGTCTGAGTATTGTATTATAATTTTGCTTGCCCTCCATTACTTGTATCTCGTGTTTTTTCGGATAACAGGGGGGAATTAAATAGGGAAGACAAACTTGTAAGTAAGTAGATTTACTTGACCCCCCACCACTGAGTCTTGTTGTGACACAAGGTCAGTTTTTAACGTGGGGACCCGAGTGTTTTCACTCGGGCCGCTGATCCAAGCAAGTCTTAGCTGTACATAGCTTGTCTAAGCTGCTCAGAGCTTGGCATAGCTGGTCTTGGCTGTTCATAACCGGTCCAAGCCAGTCGGAGCTGTGATACCACCAGCACAGTGACGGAGCCCCGTACCAAGTAAGTAGAGATTTACTTGACCCCCCCCCCACTGAGTCAGGTTGTGACACAAGGTCAGCTTTTAACGTGGAGATTCGAGTGTTTTCAGTCGGGCCGCTGATCCGATGGTCTTAGCTGGTCATAGCTTGTCCAAGCTGGTCTAAGCTTGTCATAGCTTGTCCAAGCTGGTCAGAGCTGGTCCAAGCTAGTCGTAGCCGTGATACCACCAGCACTGGGACGGATCCCTGTACCATCTAATTATCAACTCGTAGGTAAGGAGATTTACTTGACACCCCACTGAGTCAGGTTGTGACATAAGGTCAGTTTTTAACGCTGGTCTAAGCTGGTCAGAGTTGGTCTAAGCTAGTCATAGCCGCTCTTGGCTTGTCATAGCTGGTACAAGCTGGTCAGAGCCGGTCCAAGCTAGTCGTAGCTGTAATACCACTAGCATAGGGATGGAGCCCTGTGCCAGGTCAGAATATTTACTTGCCCACCCCCCATTGTGTCAGGTTGTGACACAAGGTCAGTTTTTAACGTGGGGACCTGAGTGTTTTCACTCGGGCCGCTGGTCTAAGCTGGTCTTAGCTGGTCATAGCTTGTCCAAGCTGGTCAAAGCTGGTCTAAGCTAGTCATAGCTGCTCTTGGCTTACCATAACTGGTGCAAGCTGGTCAGAGCCGTAATACCACCAGCACAGAGACGGATCCCTGTACCAGGTAAGTTGAGATTTTCTTGACCTCCCCACCACTGTGTCAGGTTATGACACATGGTCAGTTTTTAACGTGGAGACCCGAGTGTTTTCATTTGGGCCGCTGGTCCAAGATGGTCTTAGCTGGTCATAGCTAGTCGTAGCCATGATACCACCAGCACAGGGACGGATCACCGTACCAGGTAAGTATCAACTCGTAGGTAAGTGTATTTACTTGCCCCCCCACCACCACTGAGTCAGGTTTTTAACGTGGGGACAAGAGTGTTTTAACTCGGGCCGCTGGCCCAAGATGGTCTTAGCTGGTTATAGCTTGTCCATGCTGGTCAGAGCTGGTCTAAGCTAGTCATAACTGGTCTTGGCTTTTCATAGCTGGTTCAGGCCGGAGCCGGTCCAAGCTAGTCGTAGCCGTGATACCACCGGCCCAGGGACGAGTCCTGTGCCAGGTAGGTATCAACACGTAGGTAAGTAATGAAATATTAGGTTGGTGCAAAAATAATGACGTAATAATGTCGTTTTTTGACGTTAAAAAATACGTCAAAAAACGACATCATTACGTCATTATTTTTGCACCAACCTAATAGTTTTACTACACGAAGCTACACTTAGTAACTGATATAATGCTAACTCTGCTTAACTCCACTTAATCCTGCTTATTTACATAAACGGCTGATCCCATTCATTTATTTATTATATGAAAGATACTTAAAATCAGATTAAGATTATTGAATTGATACAGATTCAGACAACAGGTAAAATAAAGACATTTCCTTGTTCAGGATTTCAGAAAAGCTGTGATTGTCCAAGCTCTCTTTCTCATTATGTGTAGCAGAAATTTCAAACTGTCTGTTCCTAAAAAAAAAACATCTTACAATCTTAATATATTTTCTGGATTTAAATAATCAAAAATAAATGTTGGTAAACCGTAAAAAATTAATCAATCAGAGACGCTGTTTGTTTTGCGGTCTGTATATATATATATATATATATATATATATATATATATATGTCTATATTTCTGAGATGAGGTATTATGTACAGTATTTACATTAGTCGGACTATTGTCCTCATCTTTGTCGCCATATTTGTCACAACGTTTCGGCCGTTCCACGTGCCATGTTTGATGGCTGTCAGTTATCAGTTATCTCCTGTTGATTTTCCCTCTGAAAGTTCTCCACTGCCTTAACCAGTGAACTCACACTCTTTGGGTCCTGTCACTGGATCTAACCAACGCCTTTATCCACTGTGCCACGTGTCCTTGAGGACATCTGGCTATGAATTTCTGGGTATTATAAACCTAATGTTTTCAGCAACCATTTTTTACCAGTGCTCATATTGCAATTTTGCTGTTATCATTGCATTTTTTTTTTTTTTGGAATACTTTGAAGAAATGGCATTAGAATATATATATATATATATAGTAAATGTGTTACAATTGATCTATACAGTGATGTATTCTGCGAAATTAGCTCTATATAACTGGAGCCGAATCTGTTGTGTGTGTGCGCGTGTGTGTATGTGTGCTTTGTTTTTTGCTTTTCATTACAATTCGTTACGTTATATTAAATGCTTATCAATCATTTAAACAAAATCGGCTTTTAGTGATAGTTTCAAACGATTTCTATTTCCCGGATTTTCTCTTTTTATCGACAAACTATTTAATCAATTTTTTGTTTGGTTTTGGTTTTTCATAGTGGCTGCATATCTTTTTTTTTTTTTCTAGCTATTCTTTGTAAAAATATTAGATTGATTTTCTTTTTTCGGTTTTTTTTTTGTTCTTCTATTTTTGTTAACATATATAACTCTTTTTATTTATTTATTTATTTTTTTTGCCATTTTTTTTCTAATTATCCCTCATAAAATATTGGATTAATATTATTTTTTTTCTATTTTTCTTTCTTTCTTTCTTTCTTTCTTTCTTTCTTTTTTTTCAGGTAAAATATTTGATCGAGTTCTTTTCTTTTGTGCATGTCGAAGTAATTTCTTTTTTTTCTTTTCTTTTTTTTTTTTCTAATTATCCCTCATAAAATATTGGATTGATATTATTTTTTTTCTATTTTTCTTTCTTTCTTTCTTTCTTTCTTTTTTTATTCTTTTTCTTTTTTTTTTTTTTTTCGGGTAAAATATTTGATCGAGTTCTTTTCTTTTGTGCATGTCGAAGTAATTTCTTTTTTTCCTTTCCTTTTTTTTTTTTTTTTTGCTTTTTTGTCTACCTGCAAAAAGCATTATGGGTAAATGTTTTTCTTCTCGAGCTTTTCGCCCACGCAAGGCTATAAATAGAGACGCTCACGCATTTATTCTCTTCAATAAACAATAGACTTTCCCCGGCAATGGAAGTTTACATAAGCCAAACCGAAGAAAATCCACGTCGATCGATTTCTGTGACGTCGAAGGATGACGTGAAAAGACAAAGCAGGTAAGGAGAGAGAGGACGGTTTTGGGAGAGAGATAAATCATTTACGGCCATTAACGAAGGAGTATTCTCACCAGGTAAATGTCTATCTGTCTGTGTGAGAGAAATAGTTTTAGCGAAATACAGAACTAGGTTATCAAAGATTTTACAAACATGCGTACGTGAATGAATTAATATTCTTTTTTTTTTTTAATAAGACGAGAAAGACGCTCATATTTAAAACCAGTGGACACTTTAACGTGTTGTAATGGTTAATAAGGTTTTTTTCATTAGATCAATCACGACTGAATAACGAGTTCGATCCTTCCTGTATCTGCATTCTAGCGGCTTTGTGACACATCTAAGCTACGCTTTGTAGATTAATATTTTACTTTTATTTAACCCTTTGAGCCCTGCGTTTCCGAACAATTTGAACCCTTTTGTCTGAGTTCCTGAATCAAAATTCACTAATAATTGGTATGTAATGTTTCACGGTAGATATAAAAATAGTTAAAAGACTATAAGCATTATATTAGGTTGGTGCAAAAATAATGACGTAATAATGTCGTTTTTTGACGTTACGTCAAAAAACGACATTATTACGTCATTATTTTTGCACCAACCTAATACTTAGCAGGGAGCGAGTACGATTTGCATGCCTTCACTTGCATCGCCAGAATTCATCCTTTGTGTCCCAGTCTACCTAACAAGTGCTGCCTCTCTTGGTACACAAGAAGAGTTGTCATGTTGTGCAGCGGACAGGAGACTTCACAGCCTTGACTGGATAGTCTTCGTACGCCACAGTTGGGTTTTTCTGCTCGAATTGTATTTATAAGCGCAAACAGCACGGTATTTATCAATCCACCCACGAGGACCGAATGTGGCACAAGGCCGGTTTAATGTGGGTAACTCCGAGCCCGTAGGCTCGGCCAAAAATATAGCCTTTGAACCCGCCTAGACGGGTTCAGGCCCTGTCTACCTCCCCGAACGAAACCTTGCCCTTCGGCAAAGCCTCGTCCGGGTTCCTCTCTGCTAATGCAGAGAGTTCGACAGACGCCGACTCGGAAGCTCACAAAAAGCCAAGTCAGCACTCAAACAGCACAGTGGTTGTTAGTGGAGACATCTAGTATCTCTGGGAGGTGGTGACCGACATTTTGCAGGTGGTCCCGGGCATCAGCATTGATTGACTGCCTACGCACTGCAGCTGGCCGGAATGCACCTACCAGATCCACACAGTATTGATCTAGGATCTTTCTGAAGCTAAGGGACTTGGCTTGCTGGGGGGAAGTTGCCTGGCACAGCACAATAGCAAAACACGACGCAGGTGTTTACCCACTGTTCAACCGGTGGCTGGGCATTGTTATTTTTCTCTACCACGGGTAAAGCGCTGACCAGGACAGGAAGAGTTAATTTAAACACCCACGGCACAGTCGAAGGCGTTTAAATTAACAGTGTCTGGAACCCCAGGAGGCCATCTTTCACTTGCTTTTAATATAAGTTGCCGGATCTTTTCTGTTAATTCATTCCAAAATAAAACGAATTTTATATTTACTAAAATACATATCAAATTATACCAGAGCGAAGCCCGTCGACTGCACTACAATTTGATTGATTTTGCGATCGCTCCAAATGTGGGCGATCTGGGTGCACTATTTTTAAATGCGGAGTCTACATTCGTGCTCGTCTCGATAAACAAGCCAGGAATTTTTTTTTTTTTTTTCGAAAGGGTAAAAAAAATCCTGGTAAGTACCTCGAATATCATCCGCACTTACGAAATGTGAAGAACTCCCTGATTTTTGGTAATTTTTTATTCTGTGGATTGGAGTTGATGCGAGGCATGCTAAATAAATTTTGATTTAAAATTTATTATTTCAAAACAGTACCAGAAATTTAATAAAAAACAAACTTTGATTTAAAATTTATAATTAACAGAAAAATAGAATTAATATTTGCGATAAGACAATTTATATTACTTGAGTTGAATTAATAGAAAACATCCAGGTTTCCTTTTGGAAAGAAATGATGCTCTAAGATTTCTCAAATACACAGTGCAATAATTAAAACGAAACCTGCTTTTGATATCCATGAGACAATAAGAAATTAGGATAATGATTAACAAGATTAGTTTGTTTGACTATTACATCTGTATAGTGAGTTCGAGTTAATATTTGTGGATTTGTACTACACCAATAAGAACTAAGCATTTATTTTAATATAAACGATTTTATTTTTTATTTTCTTTCGTATAAAGTTTTGGATTGACTGTTTTTATTCTTTTTTTATCTATATCCATAAGTCTCAAAATGTGTGATGGGATGTTATTTATGCGTTTCTACAGCTTTCATCCGATTTCCATGATTTTTTTTTTGTTTGATAGATAATTCTTCAGTACCGGTTTTGAGTTCAAATTGTTGGCAACAATGGCTCTCCACTACTTCCTGTCCATTATAACTCTCAGCAACGTTTTACTATTTACTATCTGTTCTTAGATATATATCTTTCATAAAAACATTAATAAAAATATAGTTTAAATTATTACAATAATATTATTTATTATTATACAGTTCCCTTATCAGAGCCACTCCGATTCAAATAGTTAACCCCACCCCATTTGGGGATGTGCTTCAGTTGCCGTCAAATGTTGTTACTAATATTGATTTTCGGGTGGACTGACTTTAAACTGCTCCAATTGAACGGCAAAAATTCCCTGTAATGAAAAACCCGGGCAAACACGGGTTATGCTGCTAGTTAACTTTTTTTTTTCTGTTTTCTTTAGCCTCTTTTGAAAGAGCATTATAGCGTCCTGGGTAAGACGATAAACTACGTTCAAAAGCAAGGCCTCTGATCAGGAGGTTTTGAGGAGCGTGAAACCACCTCTTAATTGCTGGTGTTCCCAGGTCCACCCTGACCCGGTGGTAGCACCTGTTAGGGTCCCAGCTATGGGCAAATAGTTAGTCCCTAAATTGGGGTCAAAACACTACGAAAGTGTAAAAATAGGCAATACATTTTTGAAGACAAAAATATTACCAGCGTTACATTTTTGTAATAATTTTAATAGCGATATATTTTCGAAGAAAAAAATATTACCAACAATACATTTTTTGGAAAAAAATGTTACAGCAATAAAATTTTTGTCGGCATTAAATAAACAATTGTGTTTGTGGTACCGTAAAACAAAACAAATCAAGAACAATATACAGTGCGATGAATAAATTGTCGTCTAAATGACGCAAAAATGAAAATAACACTGACATCTCATTTTAACAGATACAGTATTAAACAACCAAATACATAAACTGAAACCAGCTCAAGAAAATCACCTAAATTACTTAATCTTACCTTATTCAACATTTAGCGGTATTCGTACCAATTTCTGCAGTGTGGAATCGATCCTCTTCGAGAAAACCTCCTAGCTCTCTACGAAACTAATCTTAACTCACTATTTACATTCTTCGGACTATTGTCCTCATCTTTGTCGCCATATTTATTGCAATGTTTCGGCCTTTCAGTATCTGTCTATATTTCTGGGATGAGGTATTATGTACACTATTTACATTGTTCGGACTATTGTCCTCATCTTTATCGCCATATTTATTACAACGTTTCAGCCCTTCAGGCTCTGTCTATATTTCTGAGATGATGTATTATGTACACTATTTACATTATTCGGACTATTGTCCTCATCTTTATCGCCATATTTATTACAACGTTTCAGCCCTTCAGGCTCTGTCTATATTTCTGAGATGATGTATTATGTACACTATTTACATTATTCGGACTATTGTCCTCATCTTTGTCACCATGTTTATTACAACGTTTCAGCCTTTCAGTATCTGTCTATATTTCTGGGATGAGGTATTATGTACACTATTTACATTATTCGGACTATTGTCCTCATCTTTGTCGCCATATTTATTACAACGTTTCAGCCTTTCAGTATCTGTCTATATTTCTGGGATGAGGTATCATGTACACTATTTACATTATTCGGACTATTGTCCTCATCTTTGTCGCCATATTTATTACAACGTTTCAGCCTTTCAGTATCTGTCTATATTTCTGGGATGAGGTATTATGTACACTATTTACATTATTCGGACTATTGTCCTCATCTTTGTCGCCATATTTATTACAACGTTTCAGCCTTTCAGTATCTGTCTATATTTCTGGGATGAGGTATTATGTACACTATTTACATTATTCGGACTATTGTCCTCATCTTTGTCGCCATATTTATTACAACGTTTCAGCCTTTCAGTATCTGTCTATATTTCTGGGATGAGGTATTATGTACACTATTTACATTATTCGGACTATTGTCCTCATCTTTGTCGCCATATTTATTACAACGTTTCAGCCTTTCAGTATCTGTCTATATTTCTGGGATGAGGTATTATGTACACTATTTACATTATTCGGACTATTGTCCTCATCTTTGTCGCCATATTTATTACAACGTTTCAGCCTTTCAGTATCTGTCTATATTTCTGGGATGAGGTATTATGTACACTATTTACATTATTCGGACTATTGTCCTCATCTTTGTCGCCATATTTATTACAACGTTTCAGCCTTTCAGTATCTGTCTATATTTCTGGGATGAGGTATTATGTACACTATTTACATTATTCGGACTATTGTGCTCATCTTTGTCGCCATATTTATTACAACGTTTCAGCCTTTCAGTATCTGTCTATATTTCTGGGATGAGGTATTATGTACACTATTTACATTATTCGGACTATTGTCCTCATCTTTCTTGCCATATTTATTACAACGTTTCAGCCTTTCAGTATCTGTCTATATTTCTGGGATGAGGTATTATGTACACTATTTACATTATTCGGACTATTGTCCTCATCTTTGTCGCCATATTTATTACAACGTTTCAGCCTTTCAGTATCTGTCTATATTTCTGAGATGAGGTATTATTTACACTATTTACATTATTCGGACGATTGTCCTCATCTTTGTTGCCATATTTATTACAAAGTTTCGGCCTTTCAGTATCTGTCTATATTTCTGAGATGTGGTATTATGTACACTATTTACATTATTCGGACTATTGTTCTCATCTTTCTTGCCATATTTATTACAACGTTTCAGCCTTTCAGTATCTGTCTATATTTCTGGGATGAGGTATTATGTACACTATTTACATTATTCGGACTATTGTCCTCATCTTTGTCGCCATATTTATTACAACGTTTCAGCCTTTCAGTATCTGTCTATATTTCTGGGATGAGGTATTATGTACACTATTTACATTATTCGGACTATTGTCCTCATCTTTGTCGCCATATTTATTACAACGTTTCAGCCTTTCAGTATCTGTCTATATTTCTGGGATGAGGTATTATGTACACTATTTACATTATTCGGACTATTGTCCTCAACTTTCTTGCCATATTTATTACAACGTTTCAGCCTTTCAGTATCTGTCTATATTTCTGGGATGAGGTATTATGTACACTATTTACATTATTCGGACTATTGTCCTCATCTTTCTTGCCATATTTATTACAACGTTTTAGCCTTTCAGTATCTGTCTATATTTCTGGGATGCGGTATTATGTACATTATTTACATTATTCGGACTATTATCCTCATCTTTGTCAGTTTCACTTTTTGTTTTTTTGTTTTTTTTTTTGTTTTTCCTCAAGAATCCTTATTTTCAATATTCTCATTTACTTTCACTCCTAGGGCATTATTTCCTTGCTTGGAGAGAAACGATTAAACCAAAACGTATATCACATACTTAACCGGCAACAAAATGGCTTCCTGAAGGTTTCTGCTCTTTTTTTAAATACAAATATAAGATAAAATGCTGTAATTCATGTAAATAATCAGAAGAATTTTAACGTGACATTATTATGGCTCTCCCAACTTCCTGTTTTTTTGCTGCTCTAATTAATCTTTTATTCTCACGATTCATTCTTGTCCTTGTTCACACAAACTCATTTAATAGATTATTCACCGAGTGGACCCTGAATTTTCGTCTATCGCGATAAACGGATGTTCTCTCTGGGAGGCCCCGGACCTTGAGCGTCTAGTGGGAGATAAGCTCTACTCAAACCTCAAGTAGTACGAGCCATCGCTAAAGATACTAGGAAAAATAAGTCCGGTTTCCTATACCGGTCCAGTAAGTAACTGATTCCTCCTGCGTCCCTCTTTCTTTACAAGAGCTAAATCAGACCGAAAATGGAGTACAGCTGTTATATATGAGCAAGAACTGCCCAGTCTTCACTTTCTAGTCTCAGTAGACTCCAGAAGCATCTCCACATCCTTGTGTGTGACGAATTATTTTCACTCTGCAACCCCTTTACTACAAATGAAACGTCGCAATCCTCTCGCAGTTTTCATGGAAAGTGCTCAAACGAACTACACCGCTTAGTTCCACAAGTTCTAACCCTCTTGTATAAGATCCGCCATGTTATGCACATTGTCGCGAACCACCTTTATCCCCTTCGTATTCCATTGGTGACCTGCAATTCCACTCGAGCAGCCTCTTCCCACGAACCGCTGTTTCATGGAACCAACTCCCAAAAGGATGGTTCCCCAATCACTAAAATCTTAACCTGTTCAAGTCTAGGGTTAATCGTTATCTTTATCACGTATTCCCATAAACAGTGCTTCTTACTCTGTAACCCTCTACCTCGAGCGGCTCTTGGGCCTTGTACAGGGTGAACATTATTGTAAAGAAAAAAATATTCACTGCTTATCCCCGCCCCAATCGCCGCTACTCTTCAAGATCTTCTGTGACCCTTTTCCTCATTATGCCTCCCTCGATACTTTGTCTTTCTTACTGTAAATTTAAGTTTTGGAGAGTTCCCATTTTCCTTAAAACTTCCTCGTTTCTCACATGTTCTGTCTGTTATTCTTTGAATACATCAGTAGGATCACATCTTTGTTGTTTTAGTTCTCTTTTTAATTTGTGGGCCTTCGCTGCCATGTAGGAGGAATTCAGAACCTCATTTTGGAGTTGTTGTTTTTTTTTTCATTTCTGACGATATTTTCCTATGCTTTGATACTTTGCTTAGCTTCTGGAAGACCTATTCCGCTATTCTTATTCACCTTCAGATATGGGCAACATTTTCCATCGTTTCTAACCATACCACCCAGACAGTTAAATTTCTGTATTTTTTTTGATGTCCCCAACGTGTAGCTCACACTTTAAGTGATCTCTTTTGCTAACTTCTTTAAACGATTGTTAAAGACATTTTGGGGTTTTATAATCGGCATTAATTAATAATTTTTCAATTTTTTTCTTTTTCGATATCAATATAGAAATAAACAGTCAAAAAATTACTAGTGCTTTCAATTTGCTATGTAAAATGATCTCCCTGCCGAAGATATAACAAAATATGATCATACCACGTGACACCATGGTTATAACGATAAACAAGGCCTCTGATCGGGAGATTGAAGGTTTTGAGGAGCGTGGGAACACTTCTTAATTGCCATTGTTCACAGGTTCACCTTGACTCGTTAGGGTCACAGTTGTGGAAAAATAGGGACCACCCAAACAAAAATAAACAGTACATAAGCAACAATATTTTTTTTCTAGCAATATAATAATCAAAACAACACTAATAAATGCAAAAATACATTATTATAGTAGAATTACCAACTTTTTATAGTCTACAAATTATATGAAAAAACATTACTCTGAAAGTATAAAATGTACAAAATATCAACTTGAAAGGATAAAATTACGTACAGAATATGCAGATTTCGGCATTAAATAACCCATACAGGCTGATATGCCACCAAACAAAATCACCAACAATACCTATTTATAGTAAATTACCAACAATATATATAGAAAAGTTATCAACAAATATATTTGTAATGACAAAAGTACTGAGGTGTAGGCTTTTAGAAAGCTTTATTCAACAGAGAATAGAAAGTTCGCGTGTCCTTTTATCGTCCCAGTAAACAGAAATAGCTCTCTCAAATAGGAGAGTAACAAATAAGGGAAGACTACTCTTCATTATTCATAACAATAGTTAAAGCACGATTACCAACAATACATTTAGATGAAACCATAAAATTGTGTTCAAAATATTTAGATTTCGCCATTAAATAATCCATAGAAGTTGATATGCCGCCAAACAAAATTAGCCAAATCAACATACCACGTGATTTCTGAAAATATAAAAAAATTTTTTTTTTTTTTTTAGTTCGTAATCTGGAGTACTTAATAGATATTAATATATAAAAACCAATATCCAAATTTGTTATAGTGAAACACACCTATTCTATAGTTAATAGACTTTCCCACCTATAATAAGTAGATGTAGTAGTCGCTCAGTGGGTCGGTCAGTCAGTCGACTGGCTGTTCGGTTGAACTCTCTGCCTTCGGGCGGGGAGGAACCCGAAGGAGGCTACGCCGAAGGGCAGACTCTCTTTCGGGGAGGTAAACCGACCCTGAACCCGTTTATACGAGTTCAATGAGCATATTTTTGGCCGAACCCACGGGCTCGGAGATCCCACGTTAAAAAGGCCTTGTGCCACATAACGCCCTTGTGGGGTGGGGGGATACTGAATATCATCGGTCAGTCAGTCGACTGGCTGTTCGGTTGAACTCTCTGCCTTCGGGCGGGAGGAACCCGAAGGAGGCTACGCCGAAGGGCGGACTCTCTTTCGAGGAGAACCCGTTTATACGGGTTCAATGGGCATATTTTTAGCCGAGCCCACGGGCTCGGAGATCCTACAGGCTTGGAGATCCCACGGGCTCGGAGATCCCACGTTAAAAAAGCCTTGTGCCACATGACGCCCTCGTGGGGGGGTGAATATCGATGCCGGACGACCGTTAGTCGGATACTAAAGTATCAGCGACCACAACGAGATTACTCTGCGTCATTACCTATTATATCAAATTCTTAACGTTTTGTACGTCGAACCTATTTTAGGACCGACTTTAGTGCAAAATACAACCCTCCACTGGGAAATAACTCCACAACAGCAAAATTACAAATATTTTAATTTTAATTATTTTTTTTATATATATACATTTTAAGAAATTATTTTTTTTTTAAATATATTACTTTTGGTTAAACCCCGCAGATTACGAAATTTAAAAATAAATTTTATTTTTATTAGCAGATCTAGATTTCTTCTCTACTGCTCCCTCTTTATTAAAACTTATTCACCGTTCTCTTGATGGTTCTTGAATTGACTTTGAATAGAGTATGAATGTTTGTACCATTACTGAAGACCTGGATTATCATTTTCCTCTCACCATTGCTAAGTTGAGAAAACAGTGGGGCTGAAAAAATTAAGCATAGTACCACGCTATCTACCTATGTATGGAAAACCAAACACAAAGATAATATAGACCCCATCCTTAAATGGGAAATATTTAAAAAATTCCCCAAATATAAAGCAGGCCATAAATTTTGTAAATTATGTGCAGAGGAGAAATTAGCCATAGCTTTATATGATCAACCTAACCAGCTATTAAACTCCAAAACTGAAATCTTTAACGTATGTAGGCATAAAAAATCTTGGCTACTAAATTAGACATTTTCCCGCTTATTTGTCATTCCACCTTACTGTTTGTGGATTATTGTCCCCTCCCTCCCCATTTTTGTTGAATCAATATTTACCCGAAACCCACCTACTTAGGTGTTTGTGTTTGTGTTTGTGGTTCTTTGGTCACGTGGTATAATTTTAGCTATCGCCTATAAATATGCGTTTCTCTTTGCCTCGTTAGGCGAACTTTCCCTGACTGTTACGTCGTTAATTTGTGCTGTGCTGTGCTGTGCTGTGCTGTGCTGTGCTGTGCTGTGCTGTGCTTTTCTTTTCTTTTCTTTTGACAGGTGTTTGCTGAACGGCTGCTTGTACTTTTTTTTTCAGTGTTTGCCCCCCCCCCCCGCTGCTTGGACTTTTTTCAGTTATTTTTAAGTTTTTTTATTTTATTACCGTTTTTCTTAATTTTTCTTGCTAAGACTGTTTTGAAAAAAAAAAGAACAAAAAAAAAAGATTTTTGATTTTTTTCTTTTCCTTTTTTACCCCCCTCTTTTTTAATATTTATCTCCATAAATTTTTCTTTTTCTAGTTTTTCCCCTTTTCATTTACATTTTCTTTAATTTCTCTTTTAATTTAATCTTCGTTTTCTTTCTTTTTTTATAACCCTTACCTGTTTTTCGCCTTCTTTTTACCGTTAATTCTTTAATTCTTGCCGTTTTAATATCTTTTAAGTTTTCGTGTGTTTTTTTTGTTTTTTTTTGTTTTTTTTTGTTTCCATATTTGTATTGTATATTTGTCTAGGTAAATTTCTAAAAACTTTTTCTGTCTATTTGTCCATTTATTTGTCAGTTTATTTGGTTTTAACCTTTGTATTGTTTATTTTCTATTGTTTATTTGTTTGGGCGTCAGCCATCTTGTGTTTGTGACTAGCTTTGTCTGTTTTTCATATTTTCGTATTTTCTTTGTTTTTCTTTTTTGTCTGGCGTTTTCGTTTTTTTCTTTTCAAGCTTTTCTTTTTTTAAATTTATAGTTTTTCGCCTTTAGGCAAACATTTAAATCTTTCTATTTTACGTTTTATTTTTGGTTCATTCTGTGCTTTTATTTGCTTGTTTGTCTCGCTTTGTATTTTTTCCGACTATAAGGCGGTTCCCCACCCGTATTTACCCCTCCCCTTCCTTCTTAATATTTAAAAAATGGAAAGGGAGGAAAAAAAAAAGCACCTTCTTTTTTAGCTATAAAAAAAAGCCAAATTTGTCCGACTATAGAAAGGCAATACCAAAGCATTTATTTAACCCCACCAAAAAAGACCCCCCGGATAAAGATAATATGAACGAATATCCAGCACTTGAGCCTACTTCCCCTAGCGAGGATGACATCGCTGGGAAAAAAGAAAATTCAGGAAATACTGGTATGGAGGCCAATAATTGCAATAACGAAAAAGAAAATTCTACGGAGGCCAATAATGGCCAAAATTCTCAAAATGACAAGGAAGCCAGAAATGACCCTCAAGATAAGCCTGAGGCCGGGGAATCACCCTCTTGTTGGTCGTCCCCACCAAAATGCATAATCAATTTAGCGGAGTTCTTGGAGCGTGCTAAGAGTTACGCTCACCTTGTTGTAGAAGGTGGACTCTTAGAAGAGCCCCAAGAATTGAAGAAAATTGAGAAAAGAATAGTGTCAGTTTTCGTCGTCGACAAGCGTACGCGCAAAATTTGTCGCTCGACGAAAAACACAGTGTTGAAAACACTAGAGTCCTTGGGGTTTAAGCCCCTCAGGATAGTTAAGGTAGCTAAATTTTTCATGTTGGACGTACTGTTGCCCACGCCGGAAGACTGCGTCGTCGCGGCTAGCCGCGAGCTAATAACAAAAGAATTAATACTTCGGACGGAGTACGAAGGCCGAAGAAGGACCAGTAGCAGTATACGAGGTCCGTCCTCTAGTTATCGGGGAACCTCTCGCAGCGTTTTTATCCCAGTATGGCGAAATTCTGGGAGCCTCCTGTGATAGCTTGTGCGGGGGGTGGAGCTTTGATATTATGCTGGATGAGAAAGCCTTCTGCTCCATCCCAACTGTCTGGATGTTGGTAGCTTGAAGTTACCGGTCATTGTAACGAGCCGAAGACCGGTATGCTGGAGATGTGGAGTGACTGGTCATCTCTCCTCCTCCTGCCAAGAGAAGAAGGCCTCTGGTAGTCAAGCTCCTGTAGACCAAGATCCCCCTCTGACCGCCTCTGTACCTTCCGCCTCGCCTGTAATGGCCGTGCCAGCTTCCGGGACCAGGTCGGTTAATCCTCCGGTTGGTGTGACATCAAAGGCTATATTCCCCAAAGAGCCTTCGCCAGCTGCTAGTGCAGTTGTGGAGAAGGGGGAGGGGGAATGGCTGGTTGCTGGTAAGGCCAGAGGGAAGCGCCGGACAGCGGGTCCTCAGCCCCCTGAAGCCCCAAGGAAGAAAGGCACTTACTGCCCCACTCCCTCTGGCAACGTTAAGGGTGATTCCCCGGCCTCTCAACTGACTTTTCAGGAAAAACAAAGGAAATTTGATCCTGGCTTCGAAAAGACTGAAAAAATTAAAGAGCTGAAAAAGCAATTGGATGCAAAAACAAAAAATCCAGACCCTATCCCTTCAACGTCCTCTGCTCGGCCCACCCCTTCACCGACAAAACAACCTTCCCCCTTGATATCACAATCCAAATCCTCTCCCCTCAGTAGAGATCCCAACCCCTATAGACATAGGTATTTTTATACCCCTCTCCATACACCCACTCCTTCCCCCGTTAAACAAAAATCTACTCCTCTGCATACCCCCAGTCAATCAACCGTTAAAAAAATCAGATATGCCACCACCCGCTTCCAAGCGTCTAAGAAGTCTGACGCAGGAGCGAAAAGAAAAAAAGAAAAGGCTGATTTTTAACACGGGAGAGGAGGTTTGTCATATTTCCCCAGCCCAGGCCGAGAAGGCCCGGGATTATGGGAACAGGGTAAAAGACTTGAAATACTTTCTATCCATTAAGCAGTTTGCGGACTTAGACATAGAGGTACCGCAAAACTTTCCGAATGCACAGAGGGTCTTGACAGTGATAAGGTCAGGATCCAGTGCAAAGCAGATTTGGGCTATGATGGACGAGGCCATCAATGCATATAAGATGACTTTACCCATCGCGATCATTGAAAATGATCAATTAAAAAATTTAAAACAATTTTGTGCAGGGAGGGTCCACGTTTTAGTTCACCCATCCCTGTGTAGGGCCCTAAAACTGACATTTCCCTGGAATATCGGCGGTATCTCCCAAGACGGCACCATCAAGACTGAGATGGGTCTATGGGAGAGGCTGATGGTATCCTAACACCGACTATGTTTAAACCAGTAGTACAACCCTAATCTGTTTTCATGATGGCGCTCTGGTTAGCTAGTGTAAATGTCCGGGACCTGAGGTCCGAGTCTCGCAGGGCGAGGCTCTTTCGTGACCTTCAGCGCCTCGGGGTGAATGTGTGTTGTGTGCAAGAGACCGGTTTTCTTCTCATGACCGTGAGGACATTCTGTTTAAGGGGTTCGCCGTTTATACACCATGTTTTGATGGTCATTCGAGGGGTGTCTCTTGGCTAGTGAGCAAGTCTTTGAAGGCTGCATGTACCCTTGTCTTAGCGGATCCGGCGGGCAGACTTTGCGGGCTGGATGTTACCATAAAGGATAAGGTTCTACGTCTCATTGGGGTTTATGCGCCCAATATCCATGCCGAGCGGCCTACTTTGTTTCGGCAGATCGCGATATAGATCGTATAGGGCAAAAACAGGGTACTAACAACCCGGACGTGAAACCATTTCGAGACTTTATCGATGAGTTTGATCTTGTCGATAAGTTCCGGAATGAACACCTTCGGGAGTTAGCATGGACTTGGACTAATAGCGGCAACTCGGCTCCTGTGACGCTTGCGAGCTACCTTGACCGAGTCCTAGTTAGGAGACTCGACGTAGGGCTCTTAGGGTGTCCAATCTTCCACTATATAGTTTATACGGATCATAGGCTTGTCTGAGTCCGTGTAAACTTAGATAAGCCTAAGGTTAGAATGGCTGGTTACTGGAAATTGAACTGTTCATTATTTGGTGAGCAGGGTTTCCGGGACCAGCTGCTACTAATGATTCAGAGGGAATTGACGGCGGCGGTTGTGGGAAACACCTGGTGGGATAAATTAAAATCCAAAATTAGAACGTTTGCTGCCGATTTTAGTCGTCGACTCTAATCTAGATAGTTTCGGAGCCGACTTTCGGAGCCGACTTTCGCTCCTGGATCCGACTTTTGTATGCGACCCCCGGTGCGCTGGTGGAAGTGAATGGGGTAAGATCGAAGCCTTTCGTATTGTCTCGCTCCATTCGTCAAGGTTGTCCGCTCTCGCCTTTGCTGTACGATCTTGCGTTGGAACCATTCCTTTCGCAAGTTAAAGGCGATTCCGGTCCTGCGCGTAATTGCCCTGCCTCAGCCAGGTATTCTGCCTATGCTGACGACGTTTCGGTTCTTGTGTCGAGCAGAGCCGAGATTGACGAAGTCAGCAAAGAAAACAGTGGGTATGAGATGGTGACAGGGGCCAAGATCAACCGCGATAAGTCTGTTGGCTTGCGGTTGGGTGCGTGGAAGGGAGTTTCTCTTCCCGGACCTTTCCTCTGGACGGATGGGCCGATCAAGATACTCGGCGTCTGGTTCGGTCCTGATCTCCAGTTGGAAATGAATTGGTCGGAGGTGCAAGGGAAGGCCGAGATCGCGGTTAATCTGTGGTCTCGGAGGAGACTTTCCCTGAAGGGAAGGGCGGAAGTATTTGTTTCACACATTTATCTGATTCTCCTGTACCGACTCTCTGTGCTTCCACTCCCGTATGCCAGACTAATGTTATTAGTAGGGGTCTTGTTCTCTTTCTTGTGGAGAGACAGGGCCCCTATGGTATCTCGCGAGATCTGTTGCCTTCATCCCTCTGAGGGCGGTCTGGGTATGCCTAGCATTGAGATTCGTCAACATATGCTGCGCATCACCTTTCTAGATCGAATGTGTCGCGGATCGGATGAGGTGGGCGCCTTCTGGAAAGAAGACACCGTAAACATTTCCCATCCTTGAGAAGTGTGCGCTCGTGCGAGGAGGAGGCCGGCCGTAGACCCCGAGCCGAGTGCTCCTTCTACAGCGAATGTCGTCGTGCTCTGAAGCTCCTCTTTCGGGCTTTGGATGGCCTCTCCAACGCCCAGGCGTTCTCTCGCAAGGCATTGTATCAAGTGTTAGTTAGTTCAAGATGGTCTAATTGGCGAGCGCGGTCTTACGAAGCAGGAGGCTCGCTCGATATGGCCTTGGGCGCCTGGGTTAAAATGCCTCAATAACGATGAGGCATCACTCACCTGGCTGGTGATTCATGAAGCCCTCTGGGTCGGCAAGAGACTTTGTTCAGCAGGCTTGGAGAAATATCCAAACTGTCGTCGCTGTACGGGGGAAGTCGAGACCATTGGTCACGCCTTCTTTCAGTGCAAGGCGGTAGTACCGTTGTGCAGGTTTGCTGAAGGCCTCATGGTTCGCATGCTACAGGGAAAGTTTTTTTGTCCTTGAAGCCAGTTCTGTTTGTAGCAATGTGGTGCCGCAGATGACGAAGGCCGAACACTATGTGTTCTGTTGCTTACTAGGGGTCATGAGAGTCGTGATTTGGACGACGCGTCAGAATGAATTCTATGAGGGCGAGAAGTTAACTTCTTCCCAACTGATCTTGTTATTTAAGCATCAGCTTAAAGTCAAGATTAGTGACGGAAAGGCGGCGGCTTACCTCATCAGAATTTGGCAAAAGGTGGGTGAATCTTGCGCGTATGTGTCGAGTAAAAGGGGCTGACCTTGATTGGCATTTTGATGCCGGTTAGGCATTAGGATATTGTATTCCTGGGTTGAACATAGGCAACCCATCCCGAAATTAGGTTAGTGTAGGTCTTGTTTTTTGATTTTTAGTTTTTCCTCTTTTCAGTAAACTTAGCTAGGGTGTGCTTGCTCATTGGTCCCATTTTGATTTCTGTCCCCATTTTTTCCCTTTAGTTTAACTTCCCATCCCCTCCCTCGTTTAGGTGGTCAGTGATGTCAGTTCTCCGGTATATGCGGGGCGCCTTTCGTTTCGCTAGTGTGTTTTTCGTATTTGTTGTTGTGTATGAATGAGTGTGTGCCTGTGTGAATGTTTGGGAGGAATGAATGTGTTCTTTATTTTCATAGTCCCGTATCGATTTCCTCCAGTTAACCGATATTTCTGCCACATTTAAAGTTTGTGGGTGGGGGGTTTATTACTAAAACAAATTTTTGTTTGATTTCTTGTAAATATTTTTGTCATTTTGTACATACTAATTGGGGATCTTTTTAAAAATTGTTGTTTTTATGCCCCTCCCCCCACAGTCAATATTTGTACATAAGGGGAGTATTTAGGATTTGCATCGAGTCAAAGAGGTATTTTGGTGGATGTAGTAAGAAAGGTATGGATAAATGTGTTGTTTTGGTGAAAGGAATATTGTTAGGGTCAGTGGTTGTGGTTCGCTAAGTTTTATATTAAGACAAGTGTTGACCGTCCTTTACCCCAACCCCTTTTTTTGGCCTTGTGCCACATTTGTTGTAATTTCTTTTACAATAATAAATATTGCCAAGCTTTCCCTGACGATCCGTTTAGGTGAAACCTAGGTAGGTTTGTCTGGCTCACTAGGTGTAACTAATATATATATATATATATATATATATATATATATTATTTATATATATATGAGGCTGATGACGGAGGGATTGTAGGATTTAACACCGACAGTGGAAGTGATTGACGAAGGCATCCGGTCACCAACCTGATAAACTTTCTGTGAATTGATGTCTAAATGGTTCCGGATGAGTGACGAAGGGTAACGCGCTGCTAAGGCCGTCAAGGGATAGGAAGTTGCCGAGAGCAATAATCGCCTACGTCCTGAAGGGACACGGCACATAGAAGTAGGAAGTGGATAGATATATGTATCTTTATTTTATTGAAATGTTTGTACTTTCTAGACAATATTTTAGTTTCTAGCTGCCTGTGTCTGTTCATACCTTTCTTTCTCGTTTTGCCTGTCTCTCCCTTTCTTTCTCGTTTTACCTGTCTCTCTCTCTCTTTAGCACTTTAGCATTAAGAGAGAGAGAGCGAGAAAGTCCCTCTCTTTAGCACTTTGACTTTCACTCTCTTTATTTGTCGGATTTATAAGTAGAAATCCGTCTCCTTAAAAAATTACTTTGTTTACGTTTGGATACGAAACTGAGCAACTCTGAACAATTTCAAGTAATTTGATCGAGAAGAAATTTTCCCTAAAAACCCGTTTCAGCTGCTGCGTGGCGGAGTTATTTAAGGCACGTCGCATCTAACAACGGTTTCCCTCTGCGAAGAAGGACGCAGGTTAGATTTCACGAATATTTAGGCCGGTAGACGCAAATAAATAACTTTACTGTTAAATAAATACACTCAACATTTATGAGTATCCACTGAAAATAATGTTTGAAGCGATATATATATTTTTCTATAACTCTCACCTCCACACATATAAACACACACATTATATATATATATATATATATATATATATATATATATATATATATATATATATATATATATATATACTCAAAATGTGTGTGATCGGATGTTGTTTATGCATTTCCACAGTTTTCATCCGATTTTGATGAAATTTTTCTTTGTTTGATAGATAATTCTTCGGTGCCGGTTTTGAGTTAAAATTGTTGGCGACAGTGGCTCTCCACTACTTCCTGTCCATTATAACTCTAAGCAACGTTTTACTATTTAATATCTGTTCTTGGATATACATCTTTAATAAAACTTTAATAAAAATAAATTGTTCAAATTATTACAATAATATTATACAGTTCCCTTTTCAGTGTCACCCTACCCCGTTCAAATTGTTAAAATTTGGAGATATGCCTCAGTTGCAGCCAAATGTTGTTACTAATATCGATTTTCAAGTGGGTTGACTTTAAACTGCTTCAACTGAGCGGCAAAAATTCCCAGGAATGAAAGACCCGGTCAAAGACGGGTTATACTGCTGGTGTATATATATATATATATATATGCATATATATATGTATATATATGTATAGTTGTATATTTAGGCAGCAATCCTTCGTTTATGCATGTTTCATTAAAAACGACAGACAAGGTACTACGGTTAAGCTTTTCATTTAATTTTTCTTGTGTTAGAACAAGAGTTTTCTTTTCTGGACAAAGTGTGTGTAAGAACTGTCCAAATGTTTTATATTTCCGAGCGCTTTCGTCTATACCTTTAGCCATTATCAAGGATGATTCGATTTTCCAGGTTAATTGAGTGTGTGCATTATGTGTAGGTCACAAACACAGACAAATTTACCCGACTCCATTAGAAAAATACTAGTAGAAAACACAAATATATTAACTGCATCCACCTGCAAAAAAAGACTAAAAATAATGGAAGCTTTAATAACAAAAAAGAGCCAACTCTTAACAATATTAATACGACACACTAAGACATTCTTCATATATATATATATATATATATATATATATATATATATAATTATTATCGGAGATTAAAACAATAAAGATAATAATATTTAGTACTTACTCTTAGTTATATATATGAGAGAGATAAGTAAAAAGAAAAAATAGACACATATATATATATATATATATATATATACACACACACGTTTCATTAAATGATATAGACAAGTGTTGTCTATTTATTTTATGTAAATTTTTTTCGTAATGTCTGATAAGTTTAATAATTTACATAAAATAAATAGACAACACTATTATTTAATGAAACGTGTATGAATAAAAAGATGATCCCTAAATACACACAATATATATATATATATATATATATATATATATATATATATATATATATAATATATATTTAAATATATTCATGAAATAAATTATAACCGAAATAGATTTTTAAGGATTATTACTTATTGTTATTGCTCTGTTACTTACATTGAGCTCTCTTTGTATTAATGCTCTTCTTCGAATTATCCCTACCAAATGGTATTCTTCACACACACACACGCACATATACTCTTTCTCTCTTTTTATAACTCTCTTTATATATATAAATAGTTCTATCTAATCCTGTTGATATCTGTCATTATTTTAATGCCGGACATATGGATAAACAAATTAGCCTTCTGCTTGAACAGAAATAGAAAGGAGAAAATATTTTGTAAATATGTTAATACGCACTCGTACATATTTACTTCACAATACCAAAAGTATATTTCCATATAAATATTCTATCTATCTATCTACCTATCTATCTATCGATCTATCTATCGATCTATCTATCTATCTATCTATCTATCGATCTATTTCGGTCTGTTCATGTCTCTCTATTTGGTGAATATGTTCGCTTATATGTCTAAATCGTTGATATGTATCCGCACGTCTGAGTGAAGATGGGTCTTATGCTCACTGAACCTTACACATCTTGTAAATGTCTGTGCCAGCGCACACTCTCTCGCGGGGGTGGACACGTACTTCCGGAAATAGCATGATGATGTAGTAAGTCGGAAAGCCAAACTATTATTTTTAGTGCTAATGGTCTTACCACCAGAATAAATGTATCCACAGTTGATTTCTTCCAGACTGTTTCGCATTGTAATTCATCTCCACCTGAGAGTACCGATTCCCTCCACCCCCACACCCAACTGTACACATGACTATGAATTAACGAAAGTAGTTAACGTGTTTTTTTGTTGTTTTTTGTTGTTGTTTTTTTTTTTTTTTTAATCAGGGGGCATTCGCCAGGGTCATTTGAACAATATGATCTGTTTATAATATCATATTTTTTGTTCTGTTTTTAAATATTTCACCCCAGGCAAGGCAATAAAGCCACTAAAACAGGTGGGGTATACTGTATTTGAAAAAAATATGAGAAAAAGAAACATTCCTCAAAATCTCATATGTACATTTTGGGGTGACCATTATTACATAGTCTATGGTGTAAATTCCTGTTTTAAGTTTTTTTATGAATATTGACCCCCACCCCCGAGAAAAAAATAGATATAAAAACGATAATAACATCCTAGTTTATGCCATATTGTGTAGGAAACTGCATCTGAAGACATAATCCTTTCACCCGCGAGCAAGGCAATAAAGCTACCAAGACACAAGGGTTACTAAATAAGAGAAAAAGAAAATATTAAGGGAACAATAAAACAGGAATTCACATGAAATAATATGGTCATTGGCACTGTATTTAAATTTTTGAAGATGGAAATTGATAGGAAAGAAAGAGGCCGGGGTAGTTCCACAAGCGAGAAGTGCAAGAGAGAAAACTGTTAGCAGAGAACTTAGGGTTACGTCTAGCGATTTCAACTGTAAGATGATGACACCTAGCCGCCAATCGAGTACCGCGCTTTAAATTCATAAAGCCTAGGAATGAAAGAGAACATTTTCTCGGGACAATTACAATGAAAATATTTATAGAAATATACAGGGAAGATACGTCACGGCAGGGGGAAAGTAATTGAAGTCAAGATGCCATGTCAGGTACAATAACATTGAAGATAAACTTCTCTCTGTTAATCATCTGAGAGACCTGGCCCTGTTTTCCATTCGTATGGCTAATGCTAACCTCCAGGAAACTGATTCAGACTAACGTTCTCAGCTGACAGGAAGTGGAATGGCTGTAGTGAATCCATTGCTAGGTCAGCTGCTAAGAAAGTTGCATTACCTTGTCGTGCGAAACATTTTTTCTTTCCAGAATCTATCTTGCATATCTATAAGTCTACCATTCGTCCATGCTAAGAATATTGCTGCCACATATGGTCAGGTGCCCCTGCTATTTACCTTGAGTTCCTTGATAAGATACAAATAAGAATCAGCAATATTATTGGTTCTGATCTGGCATCTCAGCTTCAGTCACTTTCCCATCACCATAATGTTGCCTCTCTGTGTCTTTTCTATAAATACTTTCATGGTAATTGTTCATATGAGATCTTCGTTATAGTATCTAATTTTTTTTTTAAATTAAGTACAGTACTAAACTGGCATCAAGATCTCATCAATTTACAGTTGAGCTGGCTAGATGTGACCGTTAGTTCTATGCTAACAGTTTCTTTTCTTCCTTGTGGAACTCCCTTCTGACTCCATGCTTTCCAGCCAACTTTAATCTGGAGCTAGCTAGATGTAGACGTAACTTCTATGCCGACTGCTTTTCTCACACTTAAAATGTTGTGCCTCCTCGGCCTAACGTTCTCGTCTGATATGAAGTGAAAAGACTATGTTGAAACCTTTGCTAGGTCAGCTGCTAAGAAAGTTGGATTACTGAGTCGTGTGAAACAATTTTTCTCTCCAGAATCTATCTTACATGTCTCTAAGTCTACCATTTGTCCACGCTAAGAGTATTGCTGCCACATATGGTCAGGTACCCCTGCTATCCCCCTTGAGTTCTTTGATAAAATCCAACGAAGAATCAGCAATATTATTGGTCTAGATCTAGCAGATCGACTTCAGTCACTCTCCCACGTCTTAAAGTTGCCTCCCTTTGCTTTGTCTATAAATACTTTCATGGTAATTGTCCGTATGAGCTTTTCGCTACAGTACCAAGACTTTTTCACTCAAGCGCAGTGATAAATTAACGTTGATACCTCATCAATGTACTGTAGCGGGCTAGATGTAGCCATTATTTCTATGCTAACAGTTTCTTTTCTCACACTTCTCGCTTGTGAAACACCTTCCCGGCTCCATACTTTTTCCGGACAACTTTAATCAGCAAAAATTCAAAAACAATATCAATCGCTATCTTCTGTCCTCCTGATTACTCTTTTCTCTTCCCGCTCATTATTAATTTTTCCTTTCCTAATTCTTCCACACTTGGTAATCCCTTGTGTTTTAGTGACTTTACAGTCTTGCATGGAGTGAAACAGATTTAAAAAAAAAAAAAAAAGATTCTGCATTTTATCAAGAATTTCTAAATACATATTGTTATGGTCTGGTTCCTTGTACCACGGTGATAGTCCAAGGTAGAACCAATAAAGAAGAACTCGAACACAGATGTGGAATAACACAGATATATTACAAACAGGAATATATACAGAGAAGTAGAAGTGTTAGTATAAACAAACAGGTTTAGTAGAGAGAAAAATGTAGTCTCGACCAGTATCACTCTTCCAATGTCTTGCAGTAATTGTCTGAACGCGACTCTGTTTCGGACTGCCTCTGACTCGACTCTTGACTCGACTTGAACTACTAACTCCTGACTCGACTTGAAGTACTGACGATATTCAGTTATCCCCCCACAAGGGCATCATGTGTCACAAGGCCGGTTTAACGTGGGATCGGCCAAAACTACGCCCATTGAACTCGTATAAGCGGGTTCAGGGTCGGTTTACTTCCCCGAAAGAGAATCCGCCCTTCGGCGTAGCCTCTTTCGGGTTCCTCCCCGCCCGAAGGCAGAGAGTTCAACCGATCAGCCGGTCGACCGAGATCGACTTGAACGACTGACTATATTTAGTCACCCCCCCCATCACCCACGTGTGCAGCATGTAAAACAAGGCCGGTTTAACGTGGGATCTCCGAGCCCGTGGGACCTCCCGAGCCCGTGGGATCGGCCCAAAAATATGCCCATTGAACCCGTATAAACGGGTCCAGGGTCGATTTGCCTCCCCGATAGAGAATCCGCCCATCGGCGTAGCCTCTTTCGGGTTCCTCCCCGCCCGAAGTCAGACAGTTCAACCGATCAGCCGGTCGACTAAGATCGACTTGAACGACTGACAATATTCAGTCACCCCTACCCCCGCACACGTGGGCATCATGTGGCATAAGGCCGGTTTCACGTGGGATCTCCAAGCCCGTGGGCTCGCCCCAAAAATATGCCCATTGAACCCGTATAACCGGGTTCAGGGTCGGTTAACCTCCCCGAAAGAGTATCCGCCCTTCGGCGTAGCCTTCTTCGGATTCCTCCCCGCCCGAAGGCAGAGTTCAACCGATCAGCCGATCGACTTGAACGACTGACGATGTTTAGTAACCTCCCCACCACTAGGGGATCATGTGGCACAAGGGCGGTTTTTTAACGTGGGATCTCCGATCCCTTGGGATCTCCGAGACCGTGGGTTCGGCCCAAAAATATGCCCATTGAACGCGTATAAACGGGTTCAGGACCGGTTTACCTCCCCGAATAGAGAATCCGCCCTTCGGCGTAGACTTCTTCGGGTTCCTCCTTGCCCGAAGGCACAGAGTCCAACCGAACAGCCGGTTAGGAGGTGCACGACTGACGATATTCAGTCACCCCGCCCCCACTGGGGCATCATGTGGCACAAGGCTGGTTATTTAATGTGGGACCTCCGAGTCCGTGAAATCGTCCCAAAAATATGCACATTGAACCCCTATAAACGGGTTCCGGGCCCGTTTACCTCCCCGAAAGTGACTCCGCCCTTCGGCGTAGCCTCCTTCGAGTTCCTCTCCGCCCGAAGGCAGCGAGTTCAACCGAACAGTCGGTTCAGAAGTGAACCACTGACGATATTCAGTCACCCCCCCACACACACACACTGGGGTATCATGTGACACAAGGTCGGTTATTTATTGTGGGTTTTATTGAACCCGTATAAACGGGTTCAGGGCCGGTTTACCTCCCCGAACGGGACTCCGCCCCTCGGCGTAGCCTCGTTCGGGTTCCTCTCCGCTCGAAGGCAGAGAGTTCAACCGAACAGTCGGTCATAAAGTGAGCGACTGACGATATTCAGTCACCCCCCACGAGGGTGTCATGTGGCACAAGGCCTTTTTAACGTGGGCATTCCGAGCCCGTGGGCTCGGCCAAAAATATGCCCATTGAACCCGTATAAACGGGTTCAGGGCCGGTCTACCTCCCCGAAGGCGACTCCGCCCTTCGGCGTAGCCTCCTTCGGGTTCCTCCCGTCCGTAGGAAGAGAGTATAACCGTACAGTCGCTCAGAAAGTGAACGACTGACTCCTTGCCTACTCCTGAGGCGCAGTATTTATTAAGTATGGAATAGTCCATTATTATTATTATAACGCATAGCAGAAGCGCCAGACAGGTGTGGCAAAATATTTTAATACATCGGCGAATGGTCGAATGAGAGGAAACGAGGCAACAATCTTTGCCGTTCTAAAGAAGGATGCTGATAATAAAATGGACGGAACATCTTCGCAACAAACAAGTTTTAAGGAAAATGGAGACATTATGCTTCGAATCAGAAAAAAAGACTGTTAAAACGTCTATGGCTTCCGGCCACATGACGCTGAAAGACGACAAAAGGTTACTGGGAGTGAGAGAGAATGAGAAAAAATTATTGAGGAGAAAGGACAATAAAAGAACAGGCTTCAGAAAGACTGAGATTACGCCCACATCACGTTGAAACACCGTCTCCCGTGCGATCACAGATGTTAAGCAACGTCGAACCTGGACAGTACCTAGATGGGTGACCGATTGGGAATACCGGGTGCTATAAGCTTGGATGTGCGGTTGGTGTAATGGATATTGGCTCGGAATTGTTTATCAGAGAGACAAGTTCCAATTCTCGTTGGGTTCGTTAGATCCACTTCTCTGCAAATATCATTGCGAAAGATGTGATTCTACCTCTTCTTCCCTCACCTATGGGTTAATTATTAAAACTTGTATCGCTAAACAATTATCTCAAAAAAACAAACTCTTAAAATCTAAAAATATTTTCAGACTTTAAATAACCTGCCAAATATGTAGCCGTAAATACGAATAAAAAAAATTCTGTGACACATAACGAGGAAATAGTCCTTGGAGAGTGTTATGGTAATTTACCCATGGACGCTACCAGCTATAAATAGGAGCAGGTACTGCCTTTTTGGAGAGGGAAGTTTCCAGCAGTCAGCTCTGACAGTCGGACCGAACATTCTTGCTGTAACACTCATGTTTGTATATGTTTGTATTACTGTTTCTATTAATATATTCAACTCAATTCCTCTCTTTGTGTCTTTATTTCTGGCCCTAACAAGGCCACAAAAGAGAGGAAGAAATTCAGGTCGGAGTAGATGCTGTTCCGTGATGGAGGCCTTCTTTCACCGATTTCCCGTTGCGTGGACAGAATCTTAGGTCTTGTTCCGTAGTGGTGTTATGACTGGCTACGATTAGCTTAGACCAGCAGCCTGAGTGGAAACACTCATGTCCCCACGTTAAAAACCGACCTTGTGTCACAACCTGGCTCGGTGTGGGGTCAAGGTAAATCCCGAAAATAGTTTGGAGAATTTTTTTTATTTTTCTCAATTTTTTTCTTTCGGCAGGCTGTCTTGAATTTGAACTCGTCAGACCGATTCTGTTTTCCACGCTGACATCCGTAATGCTATTTATAGATTTCTGTTAGTCTCCATCGCCGTGGAAATTTCATGATTTTATTTATCGCACTCAAAACGCAATCATCAAATAAACCGATATCTTGTTGTTTTTTTTGTTTTTTTTCAACTGCTTGATACTAGAATATTTGTTGCATATCTTTGAATAAAACGCAGCGCAAAAAAAGATCATGAAATAAGCCTACCATTCCTAAATCATTGCTTAAAACTAGAATATTAGCTATATTTTTTTACCAGAATTTTCGTCTTGCACAAGGCCCAAACGGGTAAAGGGTTACATACTGTTATGGGGTACACCCCTTTTTCATATAAGTGGACTCTACCAAGTGTACCTGGACTGCTGCCGTTAAATACCCAGAGTTACAGTCGGTAGTCGGATAGTAGTCGGATAGAGTGAGGTAACCTCTTGTAGAAGTCAGTTACAAGCACGTAGACTCTAAGGAAGTCCTACTTCGAGACTGTATATATCTATCTGTATTTGCTACTAACCACGTTCCTGGACTTACTAACAGTATTACTCTTTGTATGATTGTGTAAACGCATTTTATTTCCTATATTTAATTATTGCGTTTTTCATTCCTTGGAGACCGAATTCATCTCGGAATCCACAACACATACCAAGAGGCATCATACTTAAGCAAGGTGATAATGCAACCAAGACACAAGGAGTCACCGGAAGCTCAATCTTGAACAGGAAATAAGGAATAAACCTCTACTCCTGTCCAAGCATGGGCGATAGAAAAAACCTATCAATTCCTATTGAGGAAAAAAAATGTAAATAAAATTTCAGTGTTTAGGCGGAGACTATAAGCGTATCGAGCTGAAGCTGAATTTAGAAGGAAGCCAAAACCCAGTCCTAAACAAGTAACCAATTTCTACTCTCATTCAAAAGAACAAGGAGGAGTGTGAACCGGACGATAGGCAAACCAATATATTCCTATTGAGGAAAATAAAAATGTAAATAAATAGTAAATAAAACTTCAGAGGAGTTTTAGGAAGAGACGTTAGAAGATTGAATTGAAATAAAGGAACCGGTAACCCAACCCTAAACAGGAAACAAGGGCAAAACCACTAACCCTGTTCAAAAGATCGGGTAAGAGCGTGAGCCGGGCGATAGACAAACCGATCTATACCCTATAGCCGTAACAGTACCCTTTATAATGGCATTAAATGTAGCTGGCGTTAAACATGTTTGCTTTTATGTTCTTGTCACTCACATAACACTACAAAATGTTAAGATACATATTTAGTTCATAAAAATCAAAATTATTCCCAATTGTTCCAAGACACAAACTTTGGTTCCTTATTCCAAACCAACTGCTAGGTCAGCTTCTAAGCAAGTTGGTTCACTGTGTCGTGCGAGACCATTTTTCTCTCCAAAATCTCTGTACCGTTCGCCTATGCTTAGAATATTGCTGCCACATATGGTCAGGTCCTCCTGCTATATATTTAGAGATTCTTAATAAAATTCAGTATTACTGGTCCTAACCTGGCGTCTCGGCATCAATCACTTTCTCACCGCCGTAAATTTGCTTCCCTCTGCCTTTTCTATAAATATTCTTATGGTAATTGTTCGAATGAGCACTTTACTAGGGTACCTAGTTTTTACTATGTACTAGATTAGCAAGAATATCTCATCTTACAGTTGAATTGACTAGATGTAACCGTAAGTTCTATGCTAACAGTTTCTTTTCTCACCCTTCTCGCTTGTGAAACTCTCTTCCAGCTCCATGCTTTCTGACCAACTTTGATCTTCAAAATTTTAAATACGACGTCAATCGTTATCTGCAGTCTTCCTGATTAGGCTTCTGTTGTTCTCGTCTCTTCATGTTTTTTTCCCAAATCTTTCACACCTATTAACCCCGTGTTCTTAGTGGCTATACAAACTTATATCCAAAACCCAGACAAAGGCAATCCATCACTCACGCGGCACACCAGCCAATCGCTGACTACTTTGGTCCTGGCATTTGCTGGGGGGGGGGAGAATGGTATCTCTCCCAAGAGTATTTACGCGTAAGTAAATCTAACGAACTTCCACACTGTCACCCAACTAGGTACTGATCAGGCCCGACGTTGCTTAACTTCGGTGATCCTACGGGAATTGGTGTTACAACGAAATGTGGCCGTAATCCCCGGTTTATCAGATCGATGGGTAAAAATTGCTTCGAGCCAATGAAGTGTGTATGTTGTAACCTAGGGAAGGTTACTGACTAGAATAATCAAACGAAGCTTGGTTAACGATAATACTTAGGACAAGAACAAGATATATAAGATTCGCCAGCGGCACGTAGAAGTAGTCAACTGCTAGAAGTGAGTCAAGTGAATTCCACAATGAATCTCTAACTGCACGATATCTACCAACCGCCCCACGCCGTCAGATGTGTCACAAGGCCGAATTTAATGTTGGGCATCCGAGCCCGTAGTCTCGACCAAAAATTCCCGTAGACCCCGTATAAAACAGAGATAACTGTTTGTCGAGACGAAACTCTGCGCTTTGACATAGCCTTGTCTGAGGATCCTCTCTGCCCGGAGGCAGGGAGTTTGATCAGCAAAGCTGGAGACGAATCTCCAACTGCAGACCAACATACAGTATTTACTACTTCATTCATCTGAATGGAGACATACCCATTATCGACCGTAATTTCAACACAAGCAACGACTAAAATGAATAGCACATGTATATTGATGAAAGAATGACATAATCAAGATGCTGTAGTTTCGCAAGGACAGAACCTGCAGTCAATACTGGAAAGAGCAATAATAGATACTAGATTTGAAAATCTTCTTTTACTGAAAATTTGTTTAAAGAGAAATGTTATAAATGACAACATTGATGCTCGGTCAATGAATGCCGAATGTTTCCTTATAAGAAAACGGCTAATATTATAATTGCCAACGTATCAGTCATATACAAGCACGCATCAAGGATTCAAACAATTCACTTTTAAAGAAAATATTGCACAAGGCCTGGAGGGGATGGAAAATATTGATCTTCATCTCTCTTAAATTAAAACTTAGCTAGCCACAATCCAAACATAGAATAAATTTCCTTAAACCAAAACAACGGTGTCCTTGGCATGACGATAAACTACATCCGCGTCCTGGGTATGACGATAAACTACGTCCAACAACAAGGTTTCAGATAATGTTTTCGGAAAAATAATGTTGCCAGCTATACGCTTTTTGAAAAATATTAATGTTGCCAGCTATACGTTTTTTGGTAAAAATAATGTTGCCAGCTATACGTTTTTTGGTAAAAATAATGTTGCCAGCTATATGTTTAATAGTACTGTATATTTAATATATGTATAGGTATATGTGTATGTATGTATATGTGTGTATATATATATATATATATATATATATATATATATATATATATATATATATATACCTTAATTTGGCATTAAATGGCCCACAGTGATTGATATGCCATAAAACCCAACCCAACCAACCAAAACAACACATTATTCTGAATGAATTCTGCAGGTATTAAAAAAGAATACTGGCGCTACAGAATCACAGAACATTACCCAAGAACAAAAACCACATCACTTGAATACTAAAATGGACAGCACATATGACACGAGGAATAAATAATGACATAAACACGAATCTGACATTCCACACTACCTGAAACAAAAAGTTAAGAAGGAAACTCCCATCACTGCTAGAAAGAGCTATAACAATTAGTGGAACTGAGAAACGTATTTTATTGAGAACCTGTTGTACAAGAAAGTTTTTATAAATTTCAACTGAGAGAAATGCTAACTGTTTGGTCAAAGAACACCGAATGTTTGCCTATACAGGATCGGCTAATTTCACTATTACTTTGGTCCCAGGTGATCTTCAGATTAGTGAAGAAAAGCCCAACTCTTGTAGCGCTGGCTGCTCGGCGAACGAATGACTAATGTTTCCTTATAAGAAAACGGATCGTCTGGCCACTACAGTTAGTTGAGAACAGATACTACACTTTGTTCCCTACCCAATGTTCACAGAGTGAAGAAAGGCGTAACTCAAGTAGCAATGGCTGCTCGCTTAACGAATGCTTCCTCATATAGAAACTACTCATCTATCTATTGTTATTAGAGAGGTGAACAGATACTACACTTTGGCCCTAGCCGATCTGCAAGAAGTGAAGAAAAGCCTAATTCAATTAGCAATGGATGCTAGTCAATGAATGCCAATCTCTTCCTTACCACTAGGGGTGGTGAGAACATATGCTACACTTTGATCCCAGTCCAGTGTCAATAAGTGATAGCTCGATTAATGATCGCCGAATGTTTCCTTATAAGGAAACGGTTTTTTGCCAATTACCATTATAGATGAGAACAGATACTACACTTTGGTCCCAGCCAATCGTCAGGGAGTAAAAAGAAATGTGTAACTAAATTAACAATGCTTGTTCGGTCAATGAATGCTGAGTGTTTCCTTGTAAAGAAAGAATTTCTCTCACTATTATATGTTTGTCAGACTATTTAATGTCTGTATCTGATGTTTAATGATCTTATCAATCAAACTAAACACACCGAAATCATCAATTCCCTGGCTTGCATATCACTGCGTGATACTAGAATATTGCTTGTCTATTTTTGCAGTTACATATATTTATTCTTTTTTACATGATGTTAGACATCACGCTCAAATCCCGAAATAAATGTATAGTTCACATATCTCAGCTTGACACCAGAACATTGGCTGCTCTCGCTGCAGTTAGCCATACTTACGCTTTTCATGATATTATTAATCACACGCTGAACACCAAAAGCCTTCAACGAAATCTGTATCTCGTGTATCATTTCTTCATAGTCTAATATTTGTTACTTTGCTTCCAGTCGGTCATATTTATGATCTTATCGATTTCAGCACACCAAAAGCGACAACTAAATCTACAGTTTGTATATCGCTGCTTGATACAGGACCATTGACAATTTACGCTGCAGTTAACCATATTTACATGTGTGTATATGTTTTATTATTATCCTATCAATCAAGTCCAATACCCAAGATTCTTCAAATAAAATTATACTCTATAAAAATAAAGCCTTTACGAAAACTGATGATGAAACACGTAAAACATAAAACCAAAGACACTTTAATAGCAAAAGCCTTTTTTTGTAACAGTAATGTTCACCTTATTTACACGATTTGTATTGTCCGGACTGCTGTCCTAATCTTTAATTTCATATTCACGACGTTTCAGCCGTTGTACGCTCCGGGCTTCTTCAGTTGATATACACTGTAATTTTGAACCGGAACGTCTTTTTAGCCCGCGTAGGTAGTGTTCTAGTATCAAGTGCCATGCCTTTTCTGGATAACTCAGTTTTCAGTTATTTACCTTTAGTAACTCAACTCTACAAGTTTTTTTTTTGTTTTTCTTTTTCTTTTTTGGTTTTTTTTTTGGGGGGGGTTGTTTTTTTTCACCTCTGCTGTGACAAGGTAGTGAACTCTCAAGTCACATTTTGGATTACTTCAACCAACGCTTTTATCCACTGGTGTCGTTGGACACGCATGGCCTATTGTGTCCCCAAGGACATTTGACTGAATTTTTAGTTTAGAGGACATCGCAAACTTACCATAATGTTCTGACACCGTTGATGATGAGTATTCAATTTAGCGTCCGGAAAATAGAGGTTTAGAATGTTACAGTAAAGTCACTACAAAGCTACATGTCCCGCAACCAAATTACAACATATCTGCAACGTTACAAGAAAGTTCGTTGATAGCTGAGAAAGCCCAAAGATCGAGATCTGAACCGTTGTATATTAAAAATGATGAAAGATATCTTACTGGAATTCTCTGAGGTTTTATAACATTATTGGACTATTTTGAGCAATAAAAATCTATAATTACTCTTCAAGCTTAACAGAGGTATCGTGAGGAAATCGATCTTAAACGAAAATGACATGTTCATCATTAATTAATCATAGCTAAGCATTGGAAGTTCATAAAGGATTGAAATAAAGTTCATATATATATATATATATATATATATATATATATATATATATATATATATATATATAACTTTATTTCAATACTTCATGAACTTCTGATGCTGAGCTATGATTAATTAATGACGAATGTCATTTTCGATCGTTTTCATTACAATTCTTATGTTAAGCTTGGAGGGCTCTTATACATTCTTATTGCTCAAGGTCCAATATTGTTATAAAAGCCTAGGAGAATTGCAGTAAGATATCCTTAATCATTTCTAAGATACAACAGTTTAAAGTTTAATGTAACAATTGGACAATGTTATTGTTGTACGATTTGGACAATTTTGCTGTTACATCCGACATATATATATAGGATCGATTACAGATTGCAGATCCTTCTTTGGATTTTGTCAAGAACCCCGAGATGAATGGCAGGAGCACCAGGCCAGATATAGCAATAGTATTCAATGCACGATGGAATAGCAGATTTGTAAATGTTAAAGATGGACTCTGACAAGTAAAACCTTCTGGCATGACACAATAAACCAACTTTCCTTGCAGTAGATGCAGCTATTGATTCAATGTAGTTGTTCCACTTCAAGTCAGTTGAAAACGTGAGACCAAGAAGGCGGATTGAGACGCTCTCCTAGTGTTGAGCATCAGCTAAGCTGAGGGCGGGGAAAGTTTCTCTATGGTAGTTAAATGAGATCACTTTAGTTTTGGAGGCATTCAAATTTACGAGCCATTTCCTGGAGGTCCTTTTCAAAAGCATTGGCCAGGTTATCTTTGTCATCTCTGACGGATTGAGACAGGAGTAAATGTTAGTGTCATCTGCATAAATGCCTACTTGAGAACTGATGACGGAAGGTCATTGCTGAAGCTGAAACAACAGAGAACCTAGGATAGATCTTTGGGGGGACACCCGCGTTCGGGTGAAAGGATCTGGAAGCTAGCCCGTTCAGAACGACATTCATTTTATATTTTGATAAGAATGATTGGATTAAATCAACCAATCGTCTACCGTATCCCTGAAGCGGGGCCTAATATATAGTATAGTCTATTGGACGGGCGATTAACGACATTCTGGTGGCAAACTTCATTTTAAATCCTCAACAAAAGGATTAACAAATAGTTCCAATAAATTCTAGGATCAAATTTGAATTGAAGGGAATAGGAGCGAAGAAGAGTGTAGTCGTTGGTGTTTTGCTGCTGTTGTTTCTTATATATATATATATATATATATATATATATATATATATATATATATATATATATATATATAGTTAAATCTAGAGAGTCAGACAAACCTACCAAGGTTTCACCCAAGCTGATCGTCAGGGAATGCCGCTTAGGTGAAATCTTGGTAGGTTTGTCTGGCTCTCTAGATTTAACTAGGTCTGCTCTACTCATTGTATTGAGCATTTTATTTAGTTATTTTGCGTACTCGCGTCGGGTTTATTTTTTTGGGGGGTGGCCTTGAACCCGTATGCTGGACGATTATTTTCGGTTAACGTACATGTTCTTGGTTCTTTCTTTTTTTTTATACCTTTTTTCCCCTTTGGTATTGGCTTGTTTATTTGCAAATGAAGACACCGAAGGTTTTCCGAGCGAGTATAGTTTCTTATACTTATAAGATTTCTATTAATAATAATAATATATATATATATATATATTAAGTGAACATAGAAGTCATCACTTTCTTCATATATATATATATATATATATATATATATATATATATATGTGTGTGTGTGTAATGAAAAACAAACCACTTTAAGGTACCATTACGATAATTTATTTCACCTAAATCCTTTTTTAAGGATTCAGGATCATCAGGTAAAACTTCCAACAACGAATTGAGAGGAAAAATGCTTAGGTGAAATAAATTATAGTAATGGTACCTTAAAGTGGTTTGTTTTTCATTACATATTAGCTCTGTCCTCACATTGAGCTCTCAGGATTTCATCCTCTTTGGATTTACCAATTCGGTTTACCAAGTTCCTTATAACTTAAATATATATATATGCATATATAATAGTTAAATTATGAAAATTGAAAACTTACCTTTCCAACTTTAAGTTTGGCAGATAGCCTGACGACAAGTGTAAGATCAATCTCTTGTATTCAATAGAATTATCTGATGTACGATACTTTTCAAAACGAAACATGATTATTTTGAATTTAAGTCCTGCGTTCCGGAAAAATTTTAACCCTTCAGCCTGAGCTCCCGAGTCAAAATTCACATATAATTGGTATGTAGTGTTTCACTGTAGATACAAAAATAGTTACAAGTGTTTACTTACAGTTCAACCGGTAGCTGAGCATTAAGTTTTTTTTTTCCTCTATCACTGATCTACCGGTGGCTGGGCATTACGTCATTTTTCTCTACAACCGATAATGCGGTGCTCAGGACTCAAAGGGATAAATTTTTGTTCGTTTTTTTTTTCGTAATATTGAACAATTTCTGTCTATATCTCTGAGATGAGGTATGATTATTTACATTATTCGGACTGTTATCCACATCTTCATCAAAGATCCGAGTTAACAGTAAGTTGTAAACACAGTCCTCCTGGTGCTACTATAGCGTGAGGTCTAGCCTCAATATAGCGTGAGGTCTACCTCCCGTTTCACGTGTTTAGAAAATGTGAGACAGCCATAAATATACATGTTAGACCCCACCTGACCCTAACCATAAGCCTAATTCATGTTAGACCTCAGTGACCTGATGGACACGTCTGGGGAAGGGCACGACATATTTAGGTAGACCTCAAGCTATACTAGCACTGTCTACCTTTTACCTTAATATTAAGTTAGACTTGGAATTTGACAATGTTTTATTCTTAGATTTTAGTTGAACTTTGTTGCACCATATATAGCTTATCTTTCTATCGATAAGATTAATTTCGATTTAATATAATTTTGTATTAATCTCCTGGTGTATTAGTAACATCTTGTATGGATGGGTTGGTATTCGGTCGGTATTTTTGACATTTGACATTGATTGGTTATTGTTATTAACATCTTTATATGCAGAATCTTTAGTCAACAGTTGCATATTAATTTACCAAGTAATTCTATGCGTTTAAATTATTTACTGGTTTCTTAAATAAGCTACATATCTATCAACTATAAGAAAAATTATGGAGGAAACTCACAAAGCATACGAGTTATTTAAGATTTTGTTAAATTACCTTTCCACCCCGCTTTTATTTCATAGGAATGGCATTGACTAGTGTATATAATTTATGTATCCATTAACATCCGCTAGGTTTAATGTACATGCTGCCGTTAGCTGCCAATCTACGGGTCATGACCCACTTATAAAAAACATTTTTTTTTTAATTTTTACTTCTTTACTTAATTTAAATTTAACGTAGGTCATATTTGATTGGTTGATCAGAGTAAAGCCCAAAAACCTTACACCCCACTTTTTTTTTCTAAAAAGAGGTTGTATTTTGCTTTTAAATCTAAATAAATCGTTAATTCGCCAGTAAGAGATGCATTGATACGCATCGAAACACGACTGCAACTGCGTAGCGATTTTGACATGTATTCGATGAAATATCCCAAAATAATATATACGCTTTCCAGTCAGAAAGCACATATTTTTCTAATTAGATTTCTTGAAAATTCAGGCCGGTAGACGAAAATAAATACTGTTTAATGAATAAACAGAGCGTTTACTCAAATACGAGAATCCACTAAAAATAAATTTTAATAAAATCTGTCAGATTAATAACGTGATTGTCTGAGCGTAGCTTAGATGTGACACAAGACTGAAGAAATGGAACACACAGTGAGGCTCGAACTCACCACGGTCGTAAGTGATCCAGCAAAATAACCGTGCTATATATATATATATATATATATATATATATATAAAGAGGGAGAGAGTGGGGGCACGGTGGATAGCGACTCGGATTGAAGAATCGGAGAGCCGAGTCCGAATACCAGTCGAATCCACTTACGTGCTAATACCCTCCAGCTATGAGTAAATAACAGAACAGACCGGGTTCTATAGCCTTGGATGGCAACTGGTCTAGGAGAAGGACAACTCTGAATTCAAAACCTGCGGAGGGTCGTTTGGGGACGTTGTGGCACGTAGTGCACCTGGTCTCTGCATTCGGCCCTTCAAAACGTGTCGTTGGTTCTACACAAATCCTTCACCACTATAATCAAATAATATGTACTGGTGTCTGGGCTATCGATTCCTAGGAACTGAACACTTGACCCTCATACATCGAATATCGAGAGTCCACTATATATATATATATATATATATATATATATATATATATATATATATATATATATATATATATATATATAACTGGCCGCTTGTATTCGAGGATAACCGTCTACTCGAGCGGCCAGGCAATCCTTATTTCAGACGCTCGCTCAGATATATTTGTGATTGTTCAACACCCACTGAGTCTACCCGTGGTTTACCCTGCAACTATGTTGAGCAGATCTTAGTTACAGTTTCTGGGAGAGAGTGTGTTATCTAGCGTGATCAACAATTTGAACAAGGCCAGTACGCTTAAGCCCTCAGATATATATCCTAGTTTAAAGGGAGAACTATTGTGCAGCATTTAAGCTGCCTCCTACGGAAGGCTCTTAGTTGGGCTTTCCTCGTAATAGGTAGGGAGGAGTAGATACGACAGGCAACAATAAACTATAGAAGATCGCAGCATATAATTATTGCATTAATATTTAAGCTTAATTTTTAAAAGTTCGACGATAATTCTTCTGCTGCCACTTAATTTAAAGATAATTTGATGTATGTAGGTTCTTACTTTCCATATAAACAATTATTTTTATTTCATGAGTGTCTTTGAACAGATCGTGCAATTAATTTCAAAATCTGTCATCGTGTAATTTTTTTTTTTTCGCAAAACAATTGACGTAAAAAATCGCCGAAAACAATAGCAGTAATGAAAATTTGATAATCCAAAATTTTAGGATTCTACGTCTGGATCTGACCCAGAATATTTTTAATTTGCTCACGGTGTTGACCTGATTCCAAAATGGTATGATGTGTTGGACTACGGCCCCTAGGAGTAAAGTTGAAAACACGGATAATTTTATTTTGAAACACTGTAATTTAAGAACAGTATTTTTTTTTTATTTGAACATGAGCTATTGATAGTTAGAGAATTGTTTCCCTTTGTTTTATCAGTAGAAGCCAAGATGGCGGAATCCGGAAAAAAAAATCGAAGTAATAAAAACTAGGGAATTCAAAATTTCAGGATTGCTGGTCCAGATTGGGCCGGCATATCGGTCTGATTCCAAAATGGCATATGTTGGGCTACGGCCTCTACAAGTAAAGTTGAAAAAGTGACACACTGCCACTCGTGTAAATATATATATATATATATATATATATATATATATATATTAATATAAAAAGCAGACATAAAAATTTAAATCATACTTTATTGGGCATTTTTCATTTGCTTACTAACAAGGAAAAAACAGAAGGGAGAATTGTTTTTCTTGACTGCATACATATTATTCTGGAGTTGAAGTAACAAATCTGAATCATGACGTAGCTTTCCTTATTATTATTACCGATCTTTAAGGTTTCTTTGACTCTTGACCAACCGGCAGTAAATTCCGTCTGCCGCCATTAGATCGTCATGGGTTCCAACTTCCGCTACTTTACCTTCATTGACGACGAAAATCCTGCTGACGTTCTCAACGAGAGACAAACGCTGAGCTATTAAAATAGTCGTTTTTCCCGCCAATGCCTGGAACATGGTTTCTTTAACATCCTGTAAATGGAAAGCAATACAAGATGACCTTGTGCAGATGGCTGCCACGGAAAGATGACTGCAGACCCCACTAGACAGGGTGACAAAAGAAAACGTGGAAAAAAAGGATTAACCGTCATCATCAAGACGACAGAAAGTATGGTCATCAGAAAAAGACAAAGTTGAAGATGCGAGTTACGAATTGAAGCGGTCAACATCAAGCAAGTAAAAAAGTGTAAAATATATAGGAAATGTTTTAACAGAGGATGGTAAATGCGACGTCGAATTCTGAACACGATTTGCTTTAGCAAAAGACACATTCTAAACGCTAAGCAAAGTGCTGAGGAACCGAGAAAATTCGTTAGAAATTTTTTTCTTTCTTGTTTCACTGTTGTTTTCTCTCTTTTTTTCTCTCTTTTCTCGCTTCAGTCATTATTTTTACTTTCTCTTTTTACGCTTCACTCTCAATTTTCCCTCTATTTCCACGTTTCACGCTCTCTTTTTCCCTCTCTATTTCCACATTTCATGCTCTTTTCCCCTCTATTTCCACGTTTCACTCTCTCAATTTTCCCTCTATTTCCACGTTTCACTCTCTCTTTCTCCCCTCTATTTCCGTTTCACTCTCTCTTTTTTCCCCTCTAATTTCCACGTTTAACTCTCTCTTTCTCCCCTATATTTTACACGTTTCACGCTCCCTTTTCTCCGCTCTATTTCGACGTTTAACTCTTTTTCGCCCCTCTATTTCCACGTCGCACGCTCTTTTTTCGCCCCTCTATTTCCACGTTTCACGCTCTCTTTTTCTCCCCTCTATTTCCAGGTTTCATGCTCTCTTTTTCTCCCATCTATTTCCACGTTTAACTCTCTTTTTCCCCTCTATTTCCACATTTCACGCTCTTTTTCGCCCCTCTATTTCCACGTTTCATGCTCTCTTTTCCCCCTCTATATCCACGTTTCACGCTCTCTTTTTCTCCCCTCTATATCCACGTTTCACTCTCTCTTTTTTGCTGCATTTCCACGTTTCACGCTCTCTTTCTCTCTCTCTCTAATTTCTTTTTCTTTTTTAGCTATTTTAATACCTGAAAAAGAAAATATCAATTTTTCAAGAATTATTTTCTACTCTTTGACGTAATCTAATCTATTTATTTTCTTCGTGGATTTTCTTGTTTTCTTTTTTTTTTTTTATTTACATGTTTTATTGTTCCTTTTTTTTCTTTCTGCCAATACATTTAATTTTTTCTCACCCCCACCCCACTCCACCTGAATAGAAGAATGATCAAAACAAAGGTGATCGATCTATTTTTGGACTGAAAGATGCCAGATACCAAATCTGAAATCGGAACAGCTTGGCAGTTGATATTTGATCAGTTAATTTCAAATTTCCAACCGGATAATCATTTTAAATGTAACCAGGAAAACAGCAAGCCGTTTCTTGTATCGAGAACTAAATTGAAAAACCAATAAAACGCCCACGCCTGTTTTGTTTTTGTTTGTTGTTTTAGGGTTCGTTTTTTATTTTAGTTTTTTTATTTGTTTATATTTATTATTATTATTATTATTGTTGTTGTTGTTGTTGTTGTTCCTCCTCCTCCTCCTCAGTTTCTTCCGCTATCTTTTCGATGACGTCTCTGGTCGTAGAGAAGATAAAGCTTGCTTTGTTTAGCAGCATATCGACTCCTTTTGGGTCATTTAATGCCGAAATTTAATTTTCCTCTGAGTATTAGTAATTTCTTTTACAAAAATGTATTGCTGATAATTTTTTTTTTTTTTTTCAAAAAATGTATTACTGGTATTTTTACTATAAAAATTCGATTTCTGTACTTTCAGTGATTTGTCCACAGTTTGGAGGTTAACTATTTGTCCATAGCTGGAACCCTAACAGTGGTTGCCACCCCGTGTCAGGGTGGAATTAGGAGCAACAGCAAATAAGGTGGTTCCACGCTCCTCAAAACCTCCCAATCGCCATACCCAGGACGAAGAAGGCTTGGACATTATCCTATGCGTTTACGGGGGCGGTGCTTAACAGGAGGAGGGAAAGTTTATTTATTTTTATTGGCATTTTTTTCTCTTTTGAGGACCCCAACCCACACTGTTTATTGGTTTCGCGCATGTTTGACTCTTTAAATGATTTACTGATCTACATTTTTCTTAAGAACCCCAGCTATTAAGCATAATTTAAAAAAAAAAAAAAAAACTCAATTCTGATCACCTAAGTATTAAGACCCCTACCTTTTCATTAAGCATTTTTTCATTTTCATTTTTTTTCTTGTAATTTGAGGGAAGTCCTTGTACACAGATAATTCCAATCTATTACTGCCCAAATATATCTTTTCATTGGCAGCATAAGTTATCAAAATCTATACTGTTGTCGAAAGATTGCTAGAGACGTGAAACTGGCAGTCGCCATTCTGTAATGATCTATATAACCACAAGGCCTATAGTTATATCATCCTGGGCAAGACGTTAAACTACATCCGCGTCCTGGGTAAGACGATAAACTAGGTCCATCAGCAATGCCTCAGATAAGGAGGCTTTGAGGAGCGTGGAACCACCTCTTAGTTGCTGGTGTTCTCAGGTCCACCCTGACCCGGGGTGGTACCACCTGTTAAGGTTCAAGCTATGGGCAAATAGTTAAGTATTACCAGCAATACTTTTTTGAAAAAACTATTACCAGAAATACAATTTTGAAGGAAAAATATTACCAAAAACAGATTTTTGACAAAACAAAATATTACCAGCAATAAAAAAAATTGTCGGGATTAAATACCCCAATTAGGCTGATATGCCGTAAAACAAAATAAACCAAACCAAACCTATAGCTATAAACGCTCTATATCCAATATAGAACAGTGCCTTCATAAATACACCAGATTTTAATATACATATATATATATGTAAGCAAATATATGCATATAGATCCGACAGTATGAAGAAAAATATATTTTATGAATATGTCCTGAAGATGGTTTATTAGACCGAAACGTCCGACGTTGACATATTAACATTAAAACAGCATAATTGCATATAAGGATTTTTGTTTGTTGTTTCCGTATATTTTTTCTCCATATATATATATATATATATATATATATAAAAAGTTCACCACGTATCTGAGATGTTGGTTGGTTGATTTTGCTTAGTGGTATATCAACCTCCATGGGTTATACCGAAATCTAACTATTTTTAACAAAATGTTATGGCTTCTACTATAGATATAATGTATTGTTGGTGGTTTTTGTATAAATATGTATTCTTATACTTTCATAGTGTATTGTTTTTGTCTGGAGGTTAAATATCTGCCCATAGCTGGGACCCTAAAAGGTGTTACCACCCCATGTCAGGGACGATCTGCGAACAACAGTAGTTAAGAGATGGTTCCACGCCCTTCAAAACTTGCAATCTCCTGATCAGCGACCTTGCTGTCGGGTGTAGTTTATCGTCATGTCCAGGACGCACGTATCTTAAGATAACAAATTTAGTAAGCCATAAATGAAAGACTAAAAAAAAAAATGCAATTTACCGGAAGTGCACCTTTCTTCCTCCCCTACCCCCCACCAAAAAAAAAGTACTTTTAAGCTAAATGTACCACGAGAAGTCTTTATGGAAAAGCAAGGCTCAGTTACCCTTGTTAAGAAATTTAACGAGAGATGCTCATTTCTAAAATAGGTTAATATATAAGCTGCCGTGGCCTCATTGTTATGGCACATATATCCACAAAGCGGTTTCTCTGAAGACAAATGAATAGAGGTTCGATTATTTTCGAGTGACAAAGTTTCTTTACCGGGGCTTTTCGATCTCTCAGTCGGTCGACATTTAATTTCTCTATTTAAAATAAAACTGAGGATGTTAACCGAAATACGTGTATTAACTAAGTGCAACGTTTATAGTAATAATATATTATATACCCCTGGTCAAAATCTTAAGACCAGATACAAAAGGGTTAAAAAATATATAAAATACTGTTACTTTAATCAAAGTGTATTTGCGAAACATTTATATTTAATTAGAAAATGTGGTTTATCAACAAACAAGCATTTTAAGCTTTTAATTGATTAATTTAAACAAATATTGAAAAAAGGATTTTGGGGGTTGATCATGAAGTTAAGGCCATGTAAATAAAAATACCAAATACAGAAGAAATAACTCTCAACGACAATTTAATTCTCGGTATATCCTCAATTTTTGCATCTTTGACATACTCCTTATTAACTTCTGCATGAGGGTGCTTGGGATGCTCGCCCAGGATGCATAAACTGCAGCACGAAGAGCATCCAGTTTCAAATTACGATCCATGTTTATAAATATCCTTTGCCATCCATTCCCAAACATTCTCGATTGGGTTTCAAACTACCGACGCTGTGATGGGGAAGTCGAAAACCTTGGTCACGTTTTCTTTCATTGCAAGTTGGTAGCACCGTTGTGTAGGTTTGTTGAAGGCCTCATGGTTCGCATATTGCAGGGAAAGTTCTTTGTCCTTGAGGCCTCTTCTGTTTCTAGCAATGTGCCACCGCCGTTGAGGAAGGCTGAACAATATGGGTTTCCACTGCTTGCTAGGCGTTATGAGAGTGGTGATTTGGTCGACACGTCAGAAGGGATTCTATGGAGGTGAATGGTTCACTTCTTCCCAACTGATCTTGTACTTTAAGCATCAGATTAAAGTCAAGATTAGGACGGAAAGGGGGTGACTCGCTTCATCAGAATTCGGCAAAAGGTGGGTAAATCTTGCGTGACTGTGTAGAGTGAAAGGGGATGATCTGAAGTGACACTTTGATGCCGGTTAGGTACAGAATTTTGTCCGTCCTGGGTTCAGAGGCAACCCGTCCCGATATTAGGCTAATTTAGGTTTAGTTTGAATCTTTAGTTTCCTTTTTCCGTTTAACTTAGCTAGGGTATGTATGGTCATTGGCCCCTTTTATTTCTGTCCCTATTTTTCTTTAGTTTAATTCCCCATCCCCTCCCTCTTTTAGGTGGTCAGTGATGTTAGTTCTCTGGTAGATGCGGGATGCCTTTCGTTTCGCATCTGTTTTCGTATCTGTTGTTGTGTCTAAATGAGTGCGTGTTTGTGTGAGTGCTGTTTGATTTGATACTATTATAATCCCGCATTTTTTGTCTAGTTAACTGATGTTTCTGCCACATTTAGGGATTGGGGGGGGGTATTACTAACCCTATTTTGTTTTCATGTAAATAGTATTTAATTCATATTGTAAATAATCGTAGTTTTTTTTTATTGTTGTTTTATTCCCCTCTTCCCACAGACCTCGAAATGTACATATGGGGATAGTTATGATTTCATAGAGACATTGAGGTATTATGGTGGATGTAGTAAGAAAGGTAGGAGAGAATGTGTTGTTTTGGTGATAGGACTATTGTTGGTATGTTTGGGTCAGTGTTTGTGACTAGCTAAGTTTTGAAATTAAGACGGAAGAACACCGTCCTTTTCCTAATCCCCCTTTGGCCTTGTGCCACATTTTGTACATAAGTACGAATAAATATCAATTCCCTATCCCCTCCCTCTTTAGGTGGTCAGTGATGTTAGTTCTCTGGTAAATGCGGGATGCCTTTCGTTTCGCGTGTGTATTTTTCGTATTTGTTGTTGTCTGAATGAGTGTTTGTGTGAGCGCTTGGGATGAATGAATGTTTTTATACTACAGTGTAACCGGGATATAAGAGAGTTGTCGGGACCGGGGAAGAAGTCTCTTATATCCGGGTTTCTCTTATATCCGGATATGGTCTAATTTATATACATTAACACAGGTTCTAATTTGGGACCAAAGAAAATCTCTCTTATATCCGAGTCTCTCTTATATCCGGGTTACACTGTATTATAATCCCGCATTTTTTGTCTAGTTAACTGATGTTTCTGCCACATTTAGGGATTGTGGGGTGTTTTATTACTAACCTTATTTTGTTTTGTTTTCTTGTATATAATATTAATTCATATTGTAAATAATCATATGGGGTTTTTTTAAATTGTTGTTTTATTCCCCTACTCTCCCCCCCAGACATTGAAATGTACATATGGCGACTAGTTAGAATTTCATAGAGACATTGAGGTATTATGGTGGATGACATTAAGAAAGGTGTGAGAGAATGTGTTGTTTTGGTGGTAGGACTATTGTTGGTATGTTTGGGTCAGTGTTTGCGGCTAGCTAAGTTTACAAATGAAGACAGGAGACCGTCCTTTGCCCAATCCCCCTTTTGCCCCTGTGCCACATTTTGTACTATTGTACAAATATTATTCTCGATTGGGTTTTGATCTGAACAACGTCGTGGATTGCAGCATTGTCCTTCTGGAAAATCCAGTTTTCTCCACATAGATGAGGTCCTTCAGTAATTAGTGATTTCTTTCTTAACATGTCAATGTAACTAGCAGCTAATTGACGACCTTTTACCTCCTGTAACTAAAGAGTTCCATTGTACGAAAGTAAACCCTAGGCCATAATTGAACCACCTCCACTGTGTCGGGAAAATTTCTTTTGGGACATCTTTTGCGTACCAGTAACGCTGAAAACCGTCTGGGTCATCAAGATTTAATTTTCTTCTCGTCTGAAAACAACAATTTCTTCCATTTATCCACATCCCAAGTTTGATAATCGGAAGCAAATTGTAAACGGGAGATTTTATGGGGAAGAAGAAAGCGATGCCTCTGCAGCCGTTTCAAGTTCTTACACCCTTTCTTATTTAAATGCCGTCGAATTATTCGAGAGCTGCATTCAACATCTGTAATCGCTTTTATCTGATTTGCTGTTAGGCTTGAATCTTAACTTCTCGCCTAATGCGTCTGTCGAGAGATGGTGAGATTTTATTGGGTGACTGCTTGATTTTTTAGAAGCATATGCATCCGGATTTTTAATGAAGTTAGCAATGACAGTTCTGCTACACTCAATTTCATTTGCAATGGCTCGTTGCGAAAGACCACGTCTTTGAAGTTCAACAATCCTGCCCTGTTCGAACTTTGTTAAACTTTTAACCTTAGCCATTTTAAAATCTGAAATTTAATACTGGGAATGAACTACGTAGATGTCTACACACCTGAAGCTATGAGCACACTGTCTAGTTCTAGAAGTTTTTGTCCAGTAATTTGTTTTTCTCATATGGTCTTATATTTATGACCAACGAAAAAAATTCTTTTTTTCAATGTTTGTTTAAATTAATCAATTAAAAGCTTAAAATTTTCACTTGTTTGGTGATAAACTACATTTTCTAATTAAATTTAAATGTTTCAGACCCAGGATGTTTGTTGGAGGTCTCGATTGGATTTGAATTTTCAAATAACGCCACAGGTTCTCGATTTGGTTTAAATCTGGGAACTGACTTGGCCATTTCAGGATATTTAGATGATTTTCAACATGCTATTTCGTCGTAGATTCAGCAACGTGTTTAGAATCATTATCTTTTTGGAAGATCCAATCAGGAGGAAGTTCAAGATTTTCAACCGAAATCATTAAATTTGCTTCCAAAATATTTTGATATGCTGCGGCATTCATTCTCCTATCTATTACTGATATTTTGCCAAGGACTTTTGCATGAAAACAAACCACCCCCAAAAAGGCGATGCTGCCACCACCAAATTTCACAGTTGAAACTGTGTTCATTTGCTTGAACAGGATTTCTAGAATTACGTCTAACCAACTCAATTTTAGTTTCGTTTGTCTATAATACTCTTTCCCAATACGATTTATGCCTATCCATATGTTCAGGAACGAATTTCAACTTGGCATTTCTATGTCTTTTTAATAGCAGTGGAGTTTTCCGAGAGTGAAGTGACTTTAGATTGTTCCTATGAATTTCATTTTTTATTGTCTGTTTAGTGACACAGGTTCCTGAAAAAAGCAAATCATCCTGCAACTCTTGACAAGTAAGCATTTTGGATTTTGTTTAATTTGACGCATTAATTTCCTCGAAGATCTTGAAGAAATCTTCCGTGGAGCAACTGTTGTTTGGTTTTCAACAGTTTTGAGTTTTTTATACAGTGTAACCCGGATATAAGAGACCCGGATATAAGAGAAACCTGGATATCAGAGAGATTTTCCCAAATTAGAGCCATACTTACCTAAACAAAATAGAGCAAACCCGGATATAAGAGAAACCCGGATATAAGAGACTTCTTCTCCGGTCCCGGCAACTCTCTTATATCCGGGTTACACTGTACGTTGCAATGAATGAACTAATGGTAGTGAATGGAATATTCATGTTGAGACGTTCCTATAAGTTTTACCTACTTACCAGAGCTTAACAATCAGTTCTTTTAGCGAATTTGTCAATTCTTTACCTCTTGCCATGATGATAACCTTCTTGCACGAATATCAATTACAGAATGTTTTGTTTGTGTTTTGTAGGCGACAAATAATTATTGATAACATTATTGATAACATTCTCGAATATTCCACTTGAATAATTTAAAGTATTAAAGTAATTTAAGTTTTAAAATCTGAAATTTGCACTGTACGAATACTTTTTTCATTCATTACAATGGATAAATGGGATTTATTCTATCCAATTTTTTTCTGTTTTCTATGCATATTTAGTTCTTATGCATCCGTGTACAGTTTATTATATGAAAATTATTTTTATTCCTTAGTTGGAAATACAATAAATTAACAATTTAGATGTGTACGGATATTTGTTTACTTCCAATATATATATATATATTGGCCAGTCACTTCGGCAAATGATGACAGTTCGTCGCCAACAAATTAGGGGACCCCAACACTAGAAAATTACCCTTTAATCAACATAAAGAGGAATGTGGGGAAAAAAAACTGCCAAATATTAGTGTTCTTCCCATTCTATCATTGCGACCACTTAACAAAGGCGGATTAATAAGGAAATATGTTTCATCAAGAAGATCAAACCCATATTTAATTCATTGCATAAATAGATTCTACCAAACTCCCCTTACCATAAATGACATATATAGCCAGTTATGACCCTGGGTGTTCAGTTGTTTAAAACATAAGCATCAACACGTGGAGATAGAAACACTTAAAAACTTTTTGAAAAGGTAAGCGAAAATTGTTAAAGTAAAAAAAAAAAATTAATAAAGAAAGAAAAAAAATTTAATGCATGAAAAAAAAACCCACTGAAAATCCAATTGTAAGTAACAAATTTTTATATTATAAATATATTATAAATATATTTTTAATTCTTCTCTGTAAAAATTCAGGTATTATAAATAAATATCACTATATTAAATATTAGGTGCCTTTTTTTTCTAATCCTCATTTTAGTCTATACAATAAGTATTTGCACAGAATCTTTCTAACAATTTCATATACAGTGTAACCCGGATATAAGAGACTTCTTCTCCGGTCCCGACAACTCTCTTATATCCGGGTTACACAGTTGAAACTGTGTTCATTTGCTTGAACAGGATTTCTAGAATTACGTCTAACCAACTCAATTTTAGTTTCGTTTGTCTATAATACTCTTTCCCAATACGATTTATGGCTATCCATATGTTCAGGAACGAATTTCAACTTTGATCCAATCAGGAGGAAGTTCAAGATTTTCATCTTCTCATTTTCATTTTCTCTTATATCCGGGTTTGGTCTATTTTGTTTAGGTAAGTATGGCTCTAATTTGGGACCAGAGAAAATCTCTTATATCCGGGTTACACTGTATTTTACTACACATTGTCTTAGTGATATCATTGCCTTACATGAGGTGAAATGATTAAATATATATCATCGGCCTTGATCTGGCAGCTCGTTTTTTTGGGGGTTTTTTTCACATTCCTGCCGTAGTAAGGTTGCCCCCCCTCTGTACTTTCTATAAAAACTTTCATGGTAATTGTTCGGATGAGCTCTTCGCTATGGTACCTCTTTGAGGAGAGTTCCTTTTTCTGACGGTGTACGACCGGTGCGCGACAATTGTGATTGTATACGAACTGTTTATTGATTTCAACCTTTGGTTCACGTTAAGTTACTTTTAATTTTCAATTTTCTTTCGTTTAATTTACTGACGTTTTTTGCCAAAATTTTGATTTTTTTTTTCTTTCGTTCCCCCCCCCCTCATTTTTTTTCTATACTTTATCCCTTGTTATTTCTTTATTATTAATTTTCATTTTCTTTTATACGTATTTTTTGAGTTTTAATTTTCCTTTTTAACTTTTTTTTTTTTTAGTAACTTCCCCCGCCAAACTTTATTGTTTTTTATTGTTTATTTTGCCCCACGTCGGACTTCGTTTTCTTTGTTTACATTTTATTTCTACGTGTTTTCATTGTTCTTTGTCGTTCTTTGTTGTAATTAATTGTTAATTCTGTGTTTCTTTATTTAAGTCTTTTTCTGTGTTTATTTTTGCATTTATTTTCCGCATTTATTGTTCTATTCGTTAGTTGTTCTTTATTTTCGTTTACGTGTTTTCGTTCGTTTTGGGCTGACTAGAATTTTCTAGTGGCAGCCATATTGTATTTGTGACTTCATTTGGCATTTTTTGTTTCGTATTTTTTGTTGTATTATTGTAAAAAAAATACCTTTTGTTTATTTCTTGTCTTAAAATGTGATTTTCATTTTCGTACTCGCTGTTTTGTAAACTGTAATTGTTAACTGTTTTTATTTTTAACGTATTTTGTCGTTTTAGCCTACGTGTTTTTTGTAATTTCTTTTTGCGTGTTTAACTGTTTATTGTCTCGTTGAATTTCTTTTTGTTATCGTGATTTATTTATCTTTTGTTTAAATTATACTTTTATTTGTTTCTGAAAGGAAAAAAAATATAAAGTCTTGTTTTTAATTTAAAAAATGGGTCCAAGACGAACTGTAAGAAAGAACCTATTTGGTTCTAAAAAAAAAGAAAAAAGACCCTCCTGATAAAGATTCGCAAGAAAGTCCAAATAGTGAAGGTAAAAGTATGGTGTCCTCTAAAGGCGAAAATTTAGAGGATAAAAACAACAGTCCAGAAAAAAGTATGGTGGCCTCAAACAGCCAAAATACCGATATTGATCAAAGTGTTCCTGACCAGAATATGATGTCCGAAAGCAGCCAAAATGGTGATATTAACACCAGCCAAATGGACAAGAGTATGGTGGCCGATAGCAGCCAAAAAACAACCGACCAGACGTCCCCAAAGAATGACGGAAACCAAGCGGCCGGAGAGACGCCCTCATGCTGGAAGTCCCCGCCGAAATGCAAAATCAACATTACGGAGTTCCTGGAGAGGGCAAAGGGCTACGCACATCTGGTGACAGCAGATGGGCTCTTGCCTAATCCCGAGGAATTAAGGAAGGTTGAGAAAAGAATTGTCAGTCTTTGTGGTCGACAAGCGTTCGCGCAAGATTTGTCGCTCCACAAAAAGACACTGTGATCAATGCCTTGACTTCTCTGGGCATCAAAGCTCAGAGGGTCATTAAAGGGAAAGGCTTTTTTATGTGGGACATACTGTTACCTACGCCTGCCGACTGTGAAGCTGCTGCTACTCGCGACCTAATCACTAAAGATCTAATATTAAGGGCCGAGTATGAAGGCAGGCGGAGGACCAACTTTCGGTATATGAGGTTCCTCCCCAGATTGTCGGGGAGCACTTGGCTGCTTATCTGTCCCAGTTTGGCCAGATACTCAGTGCTTCCTCAGATGATCTGACCGGGGGGTGGAGTTTCGAGATTATGATCAATCAGGATGCCTTCCGCTCCATCCCCAACTGTCTGGATGTAAAGGGCCAGAAAATGCCGATTATTGTGACGGGTCGTAAACCGACATGCTGGAAGTGTGGAAAGACTGGTCACCTTTCCTCTTCCTGTACAGAGATGAAGGCCTCTGGTGTTCTGGCCCCCGCCCAACCAAACCCCTCTTTGGTCGAGTCCGTCGTTCCATCCATCCCGCCTGTAGTGGGCATGCCAGCGACCCGGACCGGAGTGGAAAATCCCCAGTTTGGGTCCAAATTCTCAGCCCCCATTCCCCGAAGAGCCTTCGACCGCGGCTAGTGCCGTTAGGGAGAAGGGAGAGGGGGATTGGCAGGTCGTTGGTAGGACTAAAGGGAAGACCCAGGCAGCGGTTCCTCGTTCCACACCAAAAGCAGGAAAAGACACACAGTCCCACTCCCTCTACCAGTGCAAAGGGCGACCATCGTTTGAAAAAAAAGAAAAACTGCAACAACTAAAAGAGGCTCTAAAATCAAAAAGGATAATTTCGGAAGGCAAATCTGCCACCTCTTTCTCGGCACCGTCTTCCCCTGTCTCTAAACTTCATCCCATGGTCCCTCCCCCTATCGTTAAACCCATCCAAAAGGTCACCTCAACCATGACCACTCTGAAGAAGGGACCTGCACCAAAATCACCGGCCAAAAAATCATCAGCCAAACCTTCACCCATGCAAACTCCCAAAAGCTCTCCAACAAAAATAGAAAAACAAAAACGTCAAAGAAGTCCATCATCTGATTCGTCTGAACCTACTCTAGAGAAAAAAAATAAAATCAAAACCATCTTACAATACAGGGGAAGACGTGTGCCGAGTCTCAAAAGAAATCGAGGAGAAGGCACTTATACACGCAAAAAAATTAAAAAACTTAAAGACCCAACTTAATTTTAGAAAGATCAAAGATTTAGACGTTGAGAACCCCCGAAATTTCCCCAATGCCAAAAGGGTACTCACGGTGGTCAGATCCGGAGTAGCTGGCCAACAAATATGGGCCATGATGGCCGATGCTAACGAGGCATTCGGCATGTTTCCGCCAATGTCATGTTTTGACGACGACAATGTTAAAAAATTACAACAATTTTGTTCAGGGAGGTTCCCGATTTTTGTTCACCCCTCCCTGTATAGAGCGTTGAAGTTAACATTCCCCCTGGACATTGGCGGCCTGTCTCCTGATGGCACTATCAAAAGTGAGATGGGTACTGGCTCAATGGGAGAGGCCGTCGGTGTCCTGATCCCGGCCATGTTCAATGCAGGAGAGCAACCCTAATCGGTTTTATCATGGCTCTCTGGTTAGCAAGTGTGAATGCCCGAGGCCTGAAGTCGGAGTCTCGCAGAGCGAGGCTCTCTCGTGACCTTCAGCGTCTCGGGGTGAATATCTGTTGCGTACAAGAGACCCGTTTTTCTTCTCGTGACTATGAGAACATTCTGTCTAGGGGGTTCTCCCTCTATTCAGCATGTTTTGATGGACGCTCGAGGGGCGTCTCTTGGCTGGTGAGCAAGTCATTGAAGGCTGCGTGTGTTCTTGTCTTCGCGGATCCGGCGGGCAGACTTTGCGTGCTGGACGTTACCATAAAGGATAAGGCTCTTCGTCTCATTGGGGTTTATGCGCCCAATGTCCATTCTGAGCGGCCTGCTTTGTTTCGGCAGACCGAGCAGTTTTTGACGACATCACGTCGGGTAGTCTTAGTGGGTGATTGGAATGCCGTCCTTGATCCCGTTATAGATCGTATAGGGACAAATTCGGGTACTAACAACCGGGACGTGAAACCATTTCGGGACGTTATCGACAGGTTTGATCTTGTCGATAAGTACCGGAATGAGCACCCTCGGGAGGTAGTGTGGACTTGGACTAATAGTGGCGGCTCAGCTAGTTATCTAGACCGAGTCTTAGTTAGGAGAGTCGACGTAGGGCTCTTAGGTTGTCCAAGTTTCCATGAGATAGTTTACTCGGATCATAGGCTTGTCCGGGTCCGTGTAAACTTAGATAAGCCTAAGGTTAGGATGGCTGGCTACTGGAAATTAAACTCATCATTATTTGGTGAGCAAGATTTCCGGGACCAGCTTCTACTAATGATACAGAGGGAACTGACGGGAGCGGTTGTGGGAAATGCCTGGTGGGATAAATTAAAATCCAAAATTAGAACGTTTGCTGCTGAATATAGTCGTCGGCTCAATCTAGATAGATTAGCGGCGCAAACGGCTTTAGAGCAGAAAGTTGATCGGGCGGTCAAATCCCGTGTTAGTGGGGACGTAGCTTTAGCTAAGGCAGAGTTGGCCTCCTTGCTTATCAAGAAGGATCAAGCTCTGGTAGTTAGGGCTAGGTTAAAAAGAATGTCCTCTGAGGCGACGAATATGGCCGCTGAACTGCGTGCAGAGGAAGCTCGGAATGCATCTCGGCGACATATCGCAAGCATTACATTGCCGGATAATCGGACCGTGACAACAAACGAGGGCATATGTGAGGCTTTTCGTGACTACTTTCAGGAGCTTTTCACCAGGGAGCCCGGTCTGAGCCCTGCTCAGTTCGACGCCTATTTAGCTGACTTTCCCTGCCTTAAGGCAGCTGAAGCAGCTAGGTGCGAGGGTCCAATTACAGAGTCGGAAGTCTGGGAAGCGTTGAAACAGGTTGGCCTGGACAAATCTCCGGGACTTGGTCTTCCGTACGAAGTGTACTTGAGGCAGTCGCCCGTTTTTGTTCCGCTGCTGGCACTGATTTTCGGCAACTGGATGAAGCAGGGGTCTATACCCCAACGCTTCACCAGGTGCGTGATCAAGTTGTTACGCAAGGATAAAAACGGTGGGGATGAGTTAGGTAACTTTCGCCCTTTAACTATGTTGAACACAGAGTTAAAGATTTTGGCTAAGATCTTGGCTAACCGTTTGCAGCTTGTTCTGTCTAGTTTGATTGGCTCGGAACAGACGTGCTGTGAAGGGCAAGACTATTCAGGACAACCTTCATATGGTGCGCCTGATCATCGAGCAAGTCGACAGTAAAGCAGCGCTGATCAATTTAGATCAGTCCAAGGCCTTCGATAGGGTTGACCATCGTTTTCTGGAGGCTGTTCTTTCGGCGGCCGGTTTCGGGCCGTACTTTCGCATCTGGATCCGACTTCTGTATGCGACTCCCGGTACGCTGGTGGAGGTGAATGGGGTACGATCGGAGCCTTTCCTATTGTCTCGCTCCATTCGTCAGGGTTGTCCGCTATCGCCTTTGCTTTACGTTCTTGCGTTGGAACCTTTCCTTCGCAATTTAAAGGCGAATCCGGTACTACGCGGAATTGCCCTGCCCGGTGCTACCACATCGGCCAGGTATTCTGCCTATGCTGACGACGTTTCGGCTCTTGTGTCGAGCAGAGCCGAGATTGACGAAGTCAGCAAAGAAATCAGTTGTTATGAGATGGTGACAGGGGCCAAGATCAACCGCGATAAGTCTGCGGTTGGGTGCGTGGAAGGGAGTTTCTCTTCCCGGACCTTTCCGCTGGACGGATGGGACGGTCAAGATTCTCGGCGTCTTGTTCGGTCCTGATCTCCAGTTAGAAATGAATTGGTCGGTGGTGCGAGGGAAGGCCGAGATCGCAATTAGTTTGTGGTCTCGGAGGAATCTTTCCTTAAAGGGGAGGGCGGAAGTTTGTGTTTCACACATCTACCCGATTCTCCTTTACCGACTCTCTGTGCTTCCACTTCCGTGTGACACTTTACTGGCGTTAGTGAAGCTCTTGTTCTCCTTCTTGTGGGGAGGCAAGGCTGCCAGAGTCAGTCGGGAGATCTGTTGCCTTCATCCATCTGAAGGCGGTCTGGGCATGCCGAGCATTGAGATTCGTCAACATATGCTTCGCATTAGCTTTCTGGACCGAATGTGTCGCGATTCGGATGAGGACGGCGCCTTCTGGAAGAAAGACGCCCGAAAGAACTTCCCATCCCTGAGAAGTGTGCATTCGTGCGAGGAGGAGGCCCGCCGTTTACCCCGAGGCGAATGCTCCTTCTATCGTGAATGTCGTATTGCTCTGAAGCACCTCTTACGGGCGTCGGATGGCCTCTCCAACGTCCAGGCGTTGTTTCGTAGGGCATTATATCGAGTTTTAGTCAGGGGGGCCGTGCATGATGAGCTGATTGACGATCTCGGTCTGACGAAGCAGAAGGCTCGCTCAATATGGCCTTGGGCGCCCGGGTTGAAATGCCTCAATAACGATGAGGCATCACTCACCTGGCTGGTGATTCGTAGGGCCCTCTGGGTCGCCAAGAGACTGCTCAGCTGGCTTGGAGAATTCTCCAAACTGCCGACGTTGTAGTGGGGAGGTCGAGACCTTGGGTCACGCCTTCTTTCATTGCGGCCAGGTAGTGCCGTTGGTCAAGTTTGTTGAGGGCCTCATGGTCCGCATGCTGCAGGGAAAGTCCTTTGTCCTTCAGTCCGTTTCCGTTTGTAGCAATGTGGCACCGCCGCTGACAAAGGCTGAACAGTATGTGTTCCACTGCTTGCTAGGCGTTATGAGAGTCGTGATTTGGACGACACGTCAGAAGGGATTCTATGGAGGCGAGAAGTTCACCTCTTCCCAACTGATCTTGTACTTTAAGCATCAGCTTAAAGTCAAGATTAGGACGGAAAGGCGGCGGCTCACTTCATCAGAATTCAGCAAAATGTGGGTGAATCTTGCGCGCTTGTGTCGTGTGAAAGGGGCTGACCTTGAGTGGCACATTGATGCCGGTTAGGCATCAGGATAGTGCTATTCCTGGATTGAACGTGTGCAACCCATCCCGAAATTAGGCTAGCTTAGGTTTCCGTTTTTTGAAGCTTTAGTTTTCTTTTTTTTCAAGTTAACTTAGCTAGGGTATGTATGCTCATTGGCCCCTTTTATTTCTGTCCCTACTTTTAAGTTTTTAATTCCCCATCCCCTCCCTCGTTAGGTGGTCAGTGATGTCAGTTCGCTGGTGAATGCGGGGCGCCTTTCGTTTCGCGTGAGTGGTTTCGTATTTGTTGTCGTGTCTGAATGAGTGCATGTCAGTGTGAGTACTTGGGATGAATGAATGTTTTATACTATTATAGTCCCGCATTGTTTTCGGCCAGTGAAGTGATGTTTCTGCCACATTTAGTGATTGTGGGGTTTTTTATTACTAATCTTATTTTCTTTAGTTTCTTGTAAATAGTTTTTTGTATTCATATTGTAAATATTCATTGGGGTTAATTTTTAGATTTGTTATTCCCCCCCCCCCCCACAGACAACGAATTGTAAATATGGGGACTAGTTAGTATTTTCATAGAGACAAAGAGGCATTATGGTGGTTGTAGTAAGAAAGGTACATATGAATGTGTTGTTTTGGTGTCAGGAATTTTGTTTTGTGCGATTGGGTCAGTATTTGCGGCTAGCTAAGTTATAGTTAAGACAGAAGAAGACCGTCCTTTCCCCAATCCTCTTTTCGGCCTTGTGCCACATTTCTGTATTGTACAGAATAAATATTGCTCTTCGCTATGGTATCTAGACTTTATGAATTTAAGACCAGTACTAGACTGGCGTCGAGATCTCATCATTTTACAGTTGAGCTGGCTAGATATACATGTAAGTTCTATGCTAATGGTTTCTTTTCTCGTACTTCTCGCTCGTGGAACTCCCTTCTTTCCAGTCAACTTTAATCTTCTGTCCTCCTGATTACTCTTTTATCTTCCCGCTCATGAGCAATGTTTCTGTTCCTAATTCTTCTACACTTAGTAACACCTTGTGTATTAGGGGCTTTACTGTCTTGCTTGGGATAAAATTGATCAACACACACACACACACTAATATATATATATATATATATATATATATATATATATATATATATATGAATGAGAGAGAGTGAAACAGAAAAGGGCCGGGAGATTATACTGTTCAACTGATAACGTAATAATATAATATCTTTGCGGACCTGTGCTAATGGCTCTAGGGTTATGACGACATTGAGTCCAGGCTACAGTTCCAAACTTGAGACATATTTCTTACATAATCTCGTATTCTTTCCTTGTTGGTTGGGACATGAAATACCCGTAACAATAATCTACGCTAGTCTTGAAATGTTCTCATAAATATTTCTTCAGCCATTTCAAAGCGCGCAATTTCACTTTTGAATAGATTTTTTTTTTTTTTTTGCAATATGCTGACGCGTGTTCAAATCCTCCCAGTATATACTCTTGTTCAAGTTATCACTTACATTTTTGTCGAGATTTGCAAAATCTACATTTAGATCAATTTCGGAAACCAATCGATGAAATTTGAATAAGCTGATTTTTTTTTTTTTTTTTTTTTGGAAAATACTTTGACAAAAATCCTACTTCGCCTTTTAATAATTTCTTTAATTTAATTTTATAGGACTTCATGTTAAACACTATTTTTAAGATTTTCTTTTTCCTTTTTAACAGCGAAGAATAAATTCTTAGGATTTCTTACTCTGGGGCATGCAACATGCAACTGACCATGCGTACATATTTCTTTCTAGAATCAAATTCCAACTTTTTGAAGCATTTGCGATTGTGATTTTTTTATTGTTCTCGCAAACGCTGGGTAAACTGGAAATTGGATTCTTATATCTAAACACTTAAAAGATATGAAAAAAAAAACATTTCAAAAAACATTTTTATTAAATAATTATTTGTTATTTTAATCCTTAAATTGTTTTTTAAATAGTGTGAGTATTTTATATGCTAAATAAAACTTAATTTTTCCCCCAAAAAATTAATGAAAATTTGTTTTTAGCTACGCACCCTAGTAAAACGAACTGTACCCGTACCCTCTTTGCATTTTTGCAGTTCTCCCAAAAATTTGGTTTCGATCGGTCAATGGCTATTTTAGAGGGTGGGACGAACGGATGGATGGACGGACTGACGGGAGTTCCAGAATTTTATATATAGATATTCACTTACTTTTTCAGTTGGTCGGGTCAAAACAAGATTTTCACAGTCAATGAAATATATTTGGGCATCTCGCACTATCGCTCTCGCAATGACGATTCTTTGGGGGTGGAATGGTAACACTGCGTCTTCCAGTTTTGTATTGTAGCCCTGAAAAAAAAAAACAATATATTATTTTAGCCATATAGAATCGCAAGAGTAACACCTGAATAATTCTGACTCGTTTGTCTTTTAGTTTTAACTAGCAGCAGAGCCCGGCGTTGCCCGGGGATGTAACAGTAAGAGATAGATCAAGTATCGAACATCATAAAGGTTGAAAAATAAAATTGACAAAGATTATTGTTTAAGGTTGACGGACACGTATGTCTTAATTAGTTTTTTACGAATTGGTCAAACTCAAACAAAAACATTGTTTTCAATCGTTATGAGTCTACCGATTGAATAGAATTTTATTATAAACAATTGTCTTGTAAAAGGAATTTTTAAAGCATTCTGGATGTAAAAATAAAGAAAAACGTGTGCAAGACTATAAGAAACACTACCTGCCAAAAAAAAAGTGAAGTTTGTTTTAAATCGTTTGAAAAATGTAGGAAATCCGATTCCATATATAAACGAACACGCACACACACACAAACAACCAATCTAGGTTTTATAAGTATAACTCGATATTAATAAGTATAACTCGATATGAGTTGTCCCCCTTTCATTAATGCCTCTTAATCGTGTTTTCAAATTGATTTCGTGCAAAAACAATTGTGTTTTTCCAATTTTTGGCGCCGTCAGAACTACCGCAAGGTAATTTTATGTAGTCCTGTGAAGTTTTGTTGAAATCGGTTGAAAAATGTACGAAATCCGATCCAATATATAAACGTACAGACACATACACACACACACACGCACGCGCTATCTGCGTTTTATAATAAGTAAGATTTCAATTGACCGTTTAATGTAACTACTTAACCCTTAGTTTCAGATAGAGCTCTCAGGAATATGATATGCTTTTAGGGAAGAATCCACCTGGGGTACGTTTATTCCAACCACCCCTTTTATTAAATATCCAGCAAATCCACACCTACCCTTAACGTAGGTTGAGATGGCTCCGATGGAGGTTTTCCTTGAAGGGTTTGGCTGAGGCGTGTTCCACTTATGTCTTTCCTCTCATCCTTTTCCAGTTGGCTATACTTCCTCTTTGCAAGGACCATAGGAAGGAGCGCTTGATGTCCACCCGCTTCTGGGATGGTCGCAAGCAGAAGATCCGTAAAGAAGTCTGTGTCCAGTGGCCGTGTCATGGGAAGTAGGGGCTGGGATTGCCACATTTGGTGAGTCATCGTCACGCCTCGAGGTTGGCTTTCCTACGTCGCGTTTTGAGAGAGGACTCGATTTTGGCGGGGAGTGTTAGGGACGCCTTCCCTAGCCTTACCATCACTCCTCCCATTTTCTTGGGTTAAGAGCCGTAGTAGGTCCAGGAAACTCAGTGAACGTCGAGCGGCCTTGAGGGTCATTCTTTGGTTCAGTGACCTTTCACGGCCTCAGAGGGTGGTTCGGCTCGTCGGCGGCCGAGTCGCTCTCTTTCTGGTCTTTAGTGTCAGTGGCGAATTACTTCAGTAACCCTGACTTTTCGCTTACCTGGTGATTGCTTTGGAATGTGCTCTCAAGGTCTTCAGATGAGGCTGGTCGGATTTTTCCCGATTGTCATCGCTGAGACATTGGATTAGAAGAAACGGTTTCGCACGCTTTCTACCATTGTCCTCAGGTGAGCCCTTTCAGGGATTATGTCGGCGAGTTGACAGCTCGTATCGCTTCCGATATTCGCGTGCTCATCGATCTCGCGTAAGTTTACGATTGTCGGCCCCTTATTCTGAGGAGAAACAAATGGTGTTTCGGACGCTGCTAGCTCTGGCTCGAATGGTGATTTGGACAACGCGAATGGAGGGAATCTTGCGATAGGAACACTATCCCCATCAGGCTCTGTTCGGATTCTTTCAACATCAGCTGAAGGTGAAGACCAGAACTGACAGAAAGCCTTTGGTGACGACAGATTCCAGCGAAAAATGGTTGATAGTAGCGAACTTGATTCGTATGAAAGGAGCTCTCCTTGAGTTTTTTTTTTTTTTTTTTTTTTTTTAAGTTTTCTTAGTAACAACGGGGGGGGCGGTTTCCCGTGACCCCACCTCCGGTTAAGTTAGACACTATTTGCTTTCTTAGTTAATAAGTGCTGCTTCCGGCCTGTTCCTGACATTTTCTTTTGTTACGATCTGTGTCGAGATTCCAACACCCACCCACCCCCACTAGTTTGTTTTTGACCCCTCTTTTCTTATCTGGGCTTGGTCAAACTTTGATTTTCCTATTCCGACATTTATTTTTAGCCTTTCCTCTCCATTACTGAGTATACTTGTTGATACTGTCTATCAGCAGAATACAGCGGCCACTCTTATTATTTTGAAGGTTGGACGGGTCCTGCTAACATCTGTTTTGGTTTATTAGGTTGGTGCAAAAATAATGACGTAATAATGTCGTTTTTTGACGTTAAAAAATACGTCCAAAAACGACATTATTACGTCATTATTTTTGCACCAACCTAGTAGTTTGTTTTGTTACAATATTTTGTTTTCTGGATTCATCCCCTCCCCATCATTTCAGGATTCATTATTTTTTTTTTTTTTTTGTGGGAAAAAAATACATTATGAACTTTCATGAGATTTTTATGTCATGGTGTGTTTCGTAGGTCCCCAACGAATATGTGGTATTGCGGTATATGCAGGATTGAATGGTGATGGATGAGTTCTTGTGGTAATTGGATAAATGGGTCGTGATTGTGATTAACTATGACGAGGATAGATAGCAAAGACCGGCCTTTTCCACACTTCCCCTTCAACCTTGTGTCACACTTATTGTACTTTTTACATTCGTTTTTTGTTGTAGAATGGCTCGTACTAAGCAGACTGACCGTAAATACCCCGGAGGAAAGGCTGCCCGTAAGCAGCTGGCCACAAAGGCCGCTCGTAAGAGTGCCCCAGCCACCGGCGGAGTAAAGAAGACCCATCGTTACAGACCCGGCACTGTGGCTCTCCGTGAAATCAGACGTTACCAAAAATCTACCGAGCTTCTCATCAGGAAGCTTCCATTCCAGCGTCTTGTTCGTGAAATCGCTCAGGATTTCAAGACCGATCTTCGTTTCCAGAGCTCTGCCGTCATGGCTTTGCAGGAGGCCAGCGAAGTTTACTTGCTCGTTTTTTTTCGAAGACACCAACTTGTGCGCTATCCACGCTAAGCGAGTCACCATCATGCCCAAGGACATCCAGTTGGCTCGCCGAATCCGTGGAGAAAGAGCCTAAATTACTTTTATTTTCAAACATTAAATATGTAATTTTGGTTGAGATCTTTCTCGGTAGAAGCGCTTCATTATTGAAAGTTATTTAAAAATTGGAAAAAAAATCATCTACCTTTTCTATTTTTTTAACCTCTCCTTTTATTTAAATTTCAAGTATAGAATCTTTCAGTGACTATTTAAAAAAGCTGGTCTGTCATTAATAATATTCTCGAGAGGTACAGAATAATATGGTATAAGACGTTTATTAAATAATGCATAAAACCAAGTACGCCATTCTAAAAACTTTCTGGATGCCGTATTTGGTGGTATGTTTTTATCTTTTTTGTATAATCAGTAGCAACAGTTTTGCAAACCTTATCAGTTTTTATTAAATCTAAACTAGTAATATACTCATCTTAATTTTTATTAGATGAAGCATTGTCAGCCATTATTAATTTTTGACTAGTATTTCTCCCTCCTTCATTTTACTTGCTTTATCTCCACTTGTAGTAATATTATCTGGAATTTTTATTAGATGAACCATTGGCAGCCATTATTCATTTTTGACTAGTATTTCTTTCTTCTTCATTTTAATTACTTTATTTCCACTCGTAATATTATCTGGATTTTTTTATTAGGATTTCTTTCATCTTCATTTTGCATGTAACTACTGACACTGCCAACACCTAGAAATTGTTCCGAAGTTGCAATGAAGACTAACAGGAAACTGGGTGTCATCAACAGAACCTCTCAAACAAATCAATGGAAAACCTCCTAAAGCTGTAGAAATCACTTGTAAAGCTTCTCCTAACATATGGCCACAAGGCTTGGCATCCCTGCCTTAACAAAGATATTCAAAACGTTGAAACAGTTCAAAGGCAAGACAGTAAAATTATAAATGGTTTTCATAAGTATACGGACCATAAGACAATTCATGCGACAAATTATCATTAACAGATAGAAAAAATGGTGGAAACATGATTGAAATATTAGTTGAAGCATTGTCAACCATTATTAATGTTTGACTAGTATTTCTTTCAATTTCATTTCACTTACTTTATTAACACTTGTAGTAATATTATCTGGAATTTCTATTAGATGAAGCATTGTCAGCCATTATTCATTTTTGACTAGTATTTCTTTCGTCTTCATTTTACCTGCTTTATTTACAATTGTAGTAATATTATCTTGAATTTTTATTAGATGAACCATTGTTAGCCATTGAGCAAATTGTTTCTAGAGCTATGCGTTTCCTAGCGAAAAATAAATAGCATAGTTTCTAATCAAAAATGTTTTTTGTTTTTTTTTTCATTGTTTACTTGGTAAACGAAAATAGAAACTTATTCCAAGTATGTCTCATCTGATGTTCATATCGCAGTTTTTTTTTTAAAGTTTTCTCTTCTGTTCCACTTCCTTTCAACGGACATAAATAATCTCACAATTCTGTAAAAAAGAATACCTAATTTATACAAAGTTGAAAGCTATTAAGTCATAAACATCATTATTGTCAAACACACTCACACACACACACGTGTGTGTGTGTGCGTACCGGGTGTAAGGGTGTGGAAGCAAAATTTTCCAATTGTTAGATTAAGATTTGAGCCATTGTATCTAAGAAATGATTAAAGATATCTTACTGGAATTCTCCGATGATTTTATAAGACTTATTGGACTCTACTTTGAGCAGTAACAATGTATATTTACTCTCCAAGTTTAACAGAAGTATCATAAATGAAAATGACATGTTTCTTATTAATTAACTAAGGATCGGAAGCTCAAGAAAGATTGAAATGAAGTTTATATATATATATATATCTCATTCCAGGTTATTTTCTAACTTATTGAAGATGATCTTCGTCCTCTCTAACTTTCTAACTTTCTGTCCTGTATAATTTCATTTACAAGTTTTTTTTGTTTTTTTTTCACTCATAGCTGAAATTCTCCCCTTTTTTGTAAAAACTTATTCATCGATCACTTCATGTTTCTTGAAATGAAGGTGGAAGCCAGAGTGTGGATGTTGGCACCATTAGTGAAGGTCTGAATGATAATTTTCCTCCCACTATTGCTGATTTGGGAAGACATATAGGGGTTGAAACAAAACGATTTTAACGTTCTATTTCTATCTGAACAACTCAAAGGATTTTTTGGTGATTCTTGCGACAAATGCTGTCAAGATGGCCAAACGTCTTATCTGAAAACCTAGAGAAAAGAAACTTAATCACTGTAGGAGTTTTTAGATGTTAAAGATTTTGTGGGATGGACAATTATCGCATGCTGTTACACGATTTGGACAATTTTGCTCTTAAACCTGGTGTACACACACGCAACCAACCCCCCCACACACACATATATATATATATATATATATATATATATATATATATATATATATATATATATATGGCCCATTCCCCAAAATAGTAATGACTCGTGTTTTACTAGGTTAGCTCACAGGCAGATGCTGGTGGTACAGAAGTAGAGGCTGAATCCTTGACTTGTTGCTGGTACACATGTAGAGGCTGAATCCTTGGCTTGTTATACAAAATAGTCTGAGTTAATGACGCCTGACATGAAAGTACGTATGAAGCAGAGATGTATCCCTGAATTTCTCCATGTTGGAAAATGGCCTCTATCGATGTTTATCATTGTTTACTGTCATCAAATAGTGGATGTGAGCACAGGTGGTTGATAATGCCTTTCAATGAAGAAAGGTCCTCGCTTAGACCCAAAGTCCTCATCCACTTGAAGCTATTCTTAACCGTTGCTATTAGAAAGCAGTTCTATACAGCTGAATGAGTTGAACACCACACATGGCATCCATACAAGAGCCTTGGTCTGACGAGGTGATTTAAGTACATGACTGTAGGTCTTAGGTTAAACTTCTGTAGTATCTTGTGGTGTTAAGCAAAACTACCCCGCCATGCCAGCGAAATGCATATTCTTAATTAATTTTTTTTATCTCCTAGGGGAAGAGTCGGTAAAGAATTTTCTTTACTAAAATCGAGAATAAAGCACATACCCAGGACTATTAAAGGAAGGGATATGACGATAAGCTATATTCGACAAGGCCTCTGATCGGGAGATTGGAGGTTATGAAGCCCGTGGAACCACCTCTTAATTGCTGTTGTTCTCAGTTCCACCATGACCCGCGGTAGTGGCACCTGTTAGGGTCCCAGCTATGGGCATATAGTGAACTCCCAGACATAAATCGAGACATTAAGAAAGTAAGTAATGACCAACAATATATTTTTATACATTTTCATAGTAAAATAACAATCAAAATATTTTTATAGTAAAATCGAAGGCCTGGTATAAATTCTCCAAAAAAAAAAAATTAAATAAAAATTTGCTATGATTAATATCATTTCTTGTAAGTAGAAATAAATTTTTGCTCCTCGTTTAACTTTGCTCCTCGTTTAACTTTATTTGTTTTAAAAATGCAGCTAAGCAGTTATAATTTAATCACCATAGTCTTTCTCTTAAAGTAATTAAATTTCAATTTTCATATTTAGATTCTTACATTAAATAACCCATACAGGTATATTAACCTGTATGGGTTATTTAATGTAAGAATCGCTAAACAAAACAAGGACAACTACCTTCCTTTTAATTCGGCCAATTTTCAGTAAATTGCATCTTTTAAAGCCTAAAACAGAAGTGCAAGGGTCATGTTAGACGTTTCCTTATGTGAAAACACTTCATTGAACGAACAGCAAGTGCTACACTAATTATGCTTTTCTTCATTTCCCTGGCTATGGAGATGAGATTAAAGTGTAGCATCCCTTCTCATTTCTAATGGAAATGATAATATTAACTGTTTCCTTATAGGAAAACATTCGGCATTCTTTGACCGAACAGCCAATGCTGCTCTAGTTATGTTTTTTCTTCATCCCCTGGCCACGAAGATGGGATCAAAGTGTAGTAAATATTCTCTTCATCGCTAATGATGATAATAGCTGTTTCCTCATTAAGTAACATTTGGCATTCATTGACAGAGCGGCCAGTGCTACTGTTTGAAATTTATAAAATCTTTCTATTAAAACTGTTATCGCTCTGTCCAATTATCTGTCTATTGATGGGAAGATTCAGTCTTAGCATTTTTTTTGGGTGTGGGGGGGGGAACAGTGTTGAATGTCGATATCTCGAGTGTTAAAATTAGAGTAGGTTGGAACAAAAAAGGAGGAAAATGTGGTTAGACTAAACAGGCGGAAATTAAAATTAAACGCAGAGTCGGGAATAAAAGTTTTGTTTGGTTTGTTTTACTGCATATCAACCACAATGGAGTATTTAATGCCGACAAAATTTTATTGCTGGTAATATTTTGTTTTGTCATAAATCTGTTTCTGGTAATATTTTTCCTTCAAAATTGTGTTGCTGGTAATTAATTTTTTTTTTTTTTTTTTTTTCAAAAAATCTGGTAATATTTTTTTTCAAAAATGTATTCCTGGTAATAGTTAACTATTTGACTATAGCTGGGTTCCTAACAGGTGCCACTACCCAGGTTCAGAGTGAACCTGGGAACACAAGCAATTAAGAGGTGGTTCCACGTTCCTCAAAACCTCCTGATCAGAGACCTTGCTGCTGGATGAAGTTTATCGTCTTACCCAGGACACGAATGTAGTTTATCATTTTACCTAGGATGACGTGAATAACAGGAGATAGGATAGAAAAGCAAAATTTAAATAGCCGGTTAGTCCTGTCTATTCCGGATGCAAGAGTAATAGAAACAAAACAATGCCCGTATCTCAGCTGTTAAGGCTTTGGATTGGAGTTTAAAAGATTAATTTTGTTTTCGTCAGTGAAACTGCTTTAAATTTTCTAGTAAATGTCAAATAGTTCTCTTACCTTTGGTAAAGATTTTATGGCCTCGTGAATGTTGAGAGCCTTGCAAGCTTCGACGACTTCGGCTACTCCCGTGATGCTTCCATAAAGAATATTGTCGACGATGCTAATATCGAAAAATAATGCTTCCTGTTTCACAACGCCGATCTGAGAACGGAACCAGCGCAATTTTTGATTCTGTATATCGACATTGTCCAACTTCTGCAAAGAAAAAAAGAAAACATTTTTAGCGGATGCTGGACAATCTTCTCATGGATGTAGAAGAGACATGAAGCAAAGACAAATCTGGTACTACGGAAAAATGCTGAGAATACCACGGAATGAAACTGTGGGCAACGGCAAATTTTAGAGAAGATAGAAATAAAAAGAAACGTTTATGCTTATCATCAGGAAGAGACAGTTGCAATTTCTAGGTGCAATGGAAAATCTGATAATCACGGGAGAAAAAGAAAGCATAAGGGCCAGAGAAAAACAACGCATAACCTACCTAGAGAGATTGAGTAAATGGATGGCGGAACAAGGTTTAGGAGATTGAAGGCAAGAGGGACAGAGGAAAACAAAGCATAACCTACTTAGAGAACTTGGGTAAATGGATGGCGAGACGAGGTTTCGAGGAGATAACAAAAAGACATTTATTAAGAGCAACAAAGAACGGGAAGTTGTAGAGAGCCACGATTGCCAAAGTCCCGAAGAAACAATACACAGAAGAATCAGGGAGCACCGGTTTGGAAGTAATATTTTAGATTCTCATCTGATCTTCGCTGGGTTCCCCGTGAATAGAACTTACATCAAGTGGACTGACTTTATTGAAGTCAGCAGCCAGGAAGATTGGTGCCGTGTTCGATGATTACTCTCCAGAATCAATCTTGCATATCTATAAGTCTACCATTCGTCCATGCTTAGAATATTACTGTCACGCCCTGTCTGGTGCTCTTGCTATCTATCTAGAGCTCCTTGATAAAATCGAAAGAATCAGCAATATTATTGACCCCGATCTGGCATCTCGGCTTCAGTCATTTTCCCACTACCTTAAGTTTGCCTCCCTTTGCTATTTCTATAAAAACTTTCATCTCAATTGTTCAGATGAGCTCTTCGCTATACTCATTGGGGCTACTTTTTAAATTGTTATTTTATTCCCCTCCCACCGCAGACAATGAATTTCAAAGAGACAATGTGGTATTATGGTGGATGTAGTAAGTAAGAATGCATTGTTATAGTGTAAGGAATAGTGGTATGTTTGAGTCGGTGTTTGTGGCTAGCTAAGTTTAAAGTTAAGACAGAAGAAGACTGTCCTTTTCCCCCATTACGCATTTTTGGCCTTGTGCCACATTTTGTATCTATTTACAAATAAATATCGCCCTTCGTCTTCGTACTTAGGCTTTTTTTAATTTAAGCGCACTATTAGACTAGCGACGACGTCTCACCAATTTACAGTTGAGCTTGTTGACCGTAGATTCTATACTAACAGTTTTTTTCTCACACTTCTTGCTTGTGGAACTCCCTTCTGTCTCCGTTCTTTCCAGTCAACTTTAATCTGCAAAAATTTAAGTGTAACGTCAATCGCTATCTTCTGTCCTCCTGATTACTCCCTTCTCTGTTCTAGTTCCTTAGCAATGTTCCTCTTTCTAACTCTTCTGCACCCAGTAACCCTTTGAATCTCTGTGACTTTACTGCCTTGTTAGTGGGGAACTTGATTTTAAAAAAATAGAAAAATAAGTATATTTATTCAATTGATCACAGGTAAGGCGATAATGTTACTAAGACGGAAGGGGCTATAATACATATCAAGATAGATATTCATACAGAATAATGTTTTTCGTAAATATTTCTTACAGACAAGATAAAAAGTCAACAATGTCTAATAAGAAGGATGATGTGAATAACAATTAAAATATTTGATAATTAATATATTTTTCTCTTTCAATATATATTACAGGTAACACCTACCATACTTTCATTGCAAAATAATTAGTTTTAAATTAATTTTTTTTAAGCCAGCATTATTTCTTATCACAAATATTAGTTTTAGTCGACCCAATTTTCTTTTTTTTTTTAATAAGGGCTTCTGATCTTGGCTGCTTGACATTAATTTCAGTGTTCCAAAAAACATGGATGTCAACTCGAACATGTGGACCCACTGACAATATTATTTATAGCAATAAGAAATATGGCATATTATATATATATATATATATATATATATATATATATAAAAGTATATCAATGTGTACATATATATATGCACACACACATACATACATACAAGTATATCATTATGTATATATATTTATATAAGTATATATATATATATATATATATATATATAATGATACACCTAGTGAGCCAGACAAACCTACCTAAGTTTCACCTAAACGGATCGTCAGGGAAAGTACGATTTTTCCCTATATATATATATATATATATATATATATATTTCTCTTTCAATATATATTACAGTTAACACTTACCATACTCTCCTTGCAAATTATTTTTAAATTAATTTTTTGGTCCAACATTATTTCTTATTATCACAAATATTACTTTTAGTGGACACACTTTTCTTTTCTTTTTAATTAGGGCTTGTTAATTTTAACGCTTCCAAAAGTTTGATCAGTTCAATAAGATCAAATTGGCAGTTGATACCCAAAACAATCTTCAGTCTGTTGGTAACTGGATGAAAAGATGCTTTGTTAAATTTAACGCTTCCAAAATTAAACTGCTCTCTATTAATCATCTGGGAGAACCCTTTCTGCCATCCATCACCAAGGACATCTCATCAATTTACAGTTGAGCTGGCTACACGTAACTGTAAATTCTATGCTAACAGTTACTTTTCTCACACTTCTTGCTTGTGGAACTCCCTTTTGGTTATGTGCTTTCCAGCCAACTTTAATCTGCAAAAATTCAAAAGCAATGTCAATTACTATCTGCTGCTCTCCTGATTACTCTTCCTCTCTTCTCACTCGTTAGCAATGTTTCCAGTTTTTAACTCTTCCACAACCAGTAACACCTTGCATCTCAGTGAATTTAGTGCCTAGCTTGGGTTGAACTAAAAAATGGTGTATACTAGTTGTAAAGTTCTGAAGTAATGGAACTAAAGAATGGAGCTCATCTGAACATTTGCTATGGTGTCTACGCTGATGACACAACCATTTACTCCTGTCTCGATAGTAAGTCTGATCAGTTTGATAAGGTCAAATTGGCAGCTGATACCCAAAACTATCTTCAGTCTGTTGTTAACTGGGGCAAAAGATGGCTTGTTAATTTTGACGCTTCCAAAATTAAACTGCTCTCTATTACTCATCTGAGAGAACCCACTCTACCATCCATCACCAGCGACATCAATTTACAGTTGAGCTGGTTAGATGTAACTGTAAATTCTATGCTAACAGTTTCTTTTCTCACACTTCTTGCTTGTGGATCTCCCTTCTGGCTGCATGCTTTCCAGCCAACTTTAATCTGCAAAAATTTAAGTGTAATGCCAATCGCTGTCTGCTGTCCTCCTGATTACTCTCTTCTCTGTTCTAGTTTCTTAGTAATTGTGGAATCTTCCACAACAAGCCAGTTAAACCATGCTAGGAAATGCAGTATTCCTGTTGTAATTTTCACCATCACAATCTTACAAATATATAACAAGCATTCATTGGTTAATCTCCTTCAATCTAGCTCGCTGATTGGTCAGTTCCGACCAATCAGATATCCTGCACGCGACAAATCTGTTTTCCAGCGTTCTCCATTTGAGCCTGTCACGTGGTACAACAAAATTATAAAAACAGAACACGTGTAAACTCCCTCGTGTTTCTTTTCATCTCTCACGCGTCTCATTCTTTCCTACAAAGTACCAAGATGTAATCTTCAAGAACTCCCGTCTTAGCCTTTGCGGTCAGACGTTAAAGACCATTACCAACATTCACGCAAGTGAGAACTCTGAAATCTCTTCCGAACTTTTACCAACTTGTACAATACACAATTCCAAACATGCTAAAGAAACTTTATTCTTCTAAACTACAGTTTAATAATTACTTTCACTTTATGAGCTTAGGTACAAATATTTACCTAATCTAAGAGACACAGCTCTTGTAACCTTTTCACTCAGTATTCATGCATGTATATCAAACACTAATAAATTCAATTGTTACGTTTTGAAACAAGATGTTTATGAATCTTTATTCTCTATCTTGTATTAATTGTTGTGGATGGAAGATTATTGAACACGCACAATTTTTAAGCCTTCTGATAATTCAAACCTTCTATTCCTCTCCATCACACATCCGCAACATAATGTTCCTGCTTCTAACTCTTCTACACCCAGTAACCCCTTGCGTCTCGGAGGCTTTTACTGTCTTACTTGAGAACTCGATTAAAAAAAAAAAGTATTGGACAAGACAAACATATTTTCTGTGAATTAATTTTGGTTTCCTGGAACACTCAATCTTCATTTAGTATCTGGAGATATTCGCTGGTCGAAACTAGTTTTGACATAAGGCCACATTTTTAGAGCATTCATTGAAGCATGTAAACTATTATTCTATCTTCAAATGTTTATTTCTTTGCATAACATGGTATTTATCCGGATGATAGAACCATTTACACCTGGCTTAGCCCAATAAACCCGACAAAGTAAAATGACCTCGAATCAGTAATTAACTGGGGAAAAGAAGGGGTTGTAAATTTTACCGAAAACAAAAGTTCTTTCATTTAATCAACGTAGGGGACATTTTTTTTTGTCTGCGATCAGCACGGCTGATGCTAACCTCCAAGAGAACCACTCTGTACGTCTTTATGGGTTCAAATTTGCCACTGGCATGTAGTCGAGGGATTATATTGAATCAACTGCTAGGTCATCTGCTAAAAAATTGGATTCCCTGTGTTGCGCAAAAACAAATCTTTCTCGCCAGAATCCATCTTGCACATTTATAAATCTACCATTTCTCCGCCATTAATTATAAAATATTATTAGTAAGTCTGATTGAATCAGAGGAGGCACGGTGGATAGCGGCTTGGATTGAGGAATCGGAGAGCCGAGTTCGAATTCCAGTCGAATCCGTTACATTCACTTACGTGCTAATACCCTTGGGAAAGGTGTGAATCCTCTTCTTCACCCTCCACCTATGGGTAAATAGCAGGACAGGCTGGGTTCTGTAGCCTTGGATGGCAACTGCTCTAGGAGAAGGACAACGCTGAATTCAAAACCTGCGGAGGGTCGTTTGAGATATATATATATATCAATTCTTAAATAATAACAAGGACTTGACACGACATAAGTACTGATTTGAAAAAGATAGACGGCATTTCGTCTGATTTGTGCCAACGGTAGCCTTTGAAAAAAATTTGGTCGAAAAGGGTTCCTTTAGGAAAAGAGAAAATGAAAAAATGTCCTCGTTCTTTTTCAAATCAATATATACCAATGATTTATTTGGATAAGTTTCTTGTCCTTCCTGTTACTATATCAACTTATCGATTCCTGTAGTCTTTGGACATCTTTTGGTCAGAATTTCTGGTTCCGAGGCCTCTTACTCTTCTGCAGGGTGCGATGGATAAATTATCGCCTATTTTACGGAAAAATAAAAATTGGCATCTCATTTTAACAGGTGGAGTAATGGATAGCGGCTTGGATTGAGGAATCGGAGAGCCGAGATCGAATTTCAGTTGAATCCGTTATATTCACTTACGGGCTAATGCCCTTGGGAAAGGTGTGAATCCTCTTCTTCTCCCTCCAGCTATGGGTAAATAGAATGACAGACCGGGTTCTATAGCCTTGGATGGCAAATAGCTTACCGCAGAAAGAAATGGCAACTTACTGCGGGAAAAATCTGCTTCGTCAGTCATATATCGAAAGATACATGATCACCTAAGCGTGTATCACGCATGGCACATAACTAATTGACTGATTGGATCGTTAATGTCAAATTGACAACGATTCTCAAAAATGAGCTATAAATAATTGTTAATTGGAGCAAGACATGGCTTATTAATTTTAACGCCTGCAAAAGGACAGTGCTTTCATCCTTGCCTTCCATAAACATGGCTGATGCTAGCCTCCTGAAGGGTGTCTCTTCTCAGGGAATCTTTTTCTACTAATATGAAGTGGAAATATTGAATCAATTGATAGATCTGTTACTAGGAAAGTTGGTCCACTGTGCTGTACTAGATAATTTTTCTGGACAAAATCTATCGCCCATGCATGGAATAGGGATGCCATATCTGGTCTGGTGCTTCTCATATGTATTTAGATTTTCTTGATAAAACCCTAAGAAGAATCTGCAATGTTATTGATCCTGACCTGGCATACACGCTTCAGCTACTTTTCCATCTGCATAATGTAGCTTTCCTTTGCGTTTTCTATAAATACTTTAATGTTAATTATTAGGATGAACTTTCCACTTTGGAACCTAGACTTTATTTTTAGATTGGTAGCAAGTTCTCATCATTTTATAGTTGAAATGACTAAATGTAACCGTAAGTTCTATGTTAACAGTTTCTTCTATTGCACTTCTCACTTGTAGAACTCTTCCGGATTCTTTACTTGCAATGAACGATACTCTATTCCCAAAATTTGAAAATGCAATAAAAAAATATAAAGTCAAATATTTTCATGGGAATTGTTCTGATGTACTTTCCTTTTTTGGTACTAAGGCTTTATGAATTTAAGCGAAGTACTAGATTGGCGGAAAGGTCTCATCATTTTACAGTTGAAAAGTAACCGTAAGTTCTACCCTAACGACTTCTCGCCACTCATTTCTCGCTTGTAGAACTGTTTCGGCTTCTTGCTTTCCTGTCAACTTTGATCTTCAAAAATTAAAATGTAAGATCAATCGCTATCTCCCGTCTTCTTAATTCCTCTTCTTTTATTGTTCCCTCTCCTTTCTAATGTTTGTAGGGGCGAAATGATTAAAAGAAAAGAAAGTAACCGAAAGAAAATAAACAAATTGAAATAATTCGCTGTAAATAAAGGAGATTATTTCGAAGGTTCGTATGCTTAAAATGGTTCACAATGTCGTGCCAGATAATCTTCCTGTACAGAATCTGTTACACATTTATAAATCTACCATTTGTCCATGCCTTGAATATTACTGCCACATCTGGTACTTCTGCTATGTATTTAGAGATTCTTGATAAAACCCAAAGAAATCTGCAACGTTACTGGTTCTGAATTTCCACTCCGATAATGTAGCTTCCCTGTGCCTTTTTCTATTTTCATGGTACCTAGACTTTATGAATTCAAGGATAGTTAGATTGGTGACAAGCTCTCATCATTTTAAATTTGATATGGCTAGATGTAACCGTAAGTTCTATGCTAAGAGTTTCTTCTCTCTCACGGTATTACATCCACGGCCTTACAGATTGTCGGCAAGGTCTCATCATCTTATAGTTGAAATGGCTAGATGTGACCGTAAGTTCTATGCTAACAGTTTCTTCTCTGTCACGGTGTTATATACACGGCCTTTAAGGGCAGTACTATATTGATGGCAATGTCCTATTTTACGGTTACATCTAACCATTTCAACTGTAAGTTCTATGCTAACAGTTTCTTCTCTGTCACGGTATTGCATCCACGGCCTTATAGATTGGCGGCAAGGTTTCATCATTTTACTGTTGAAATGGCTAGATGTAACCGTAAGTTCTATGCTAACAGCTTCTTCTCTCTCACGGTGTTATATACACGGCCTTATATATTGGCGGCAAGGTCTCATCATTTTACAGTTGAAATGGGTAGATGTAACCGTAAGTTCTATGATAACAGTTTCTTCTATTGCACTTCTCACTTGTGGAACCGTCTTTGGTTTCTTTGTTTCCTATGAACGATATTCTATTCCAAATATTTTCATCGTAATTGTTCTGATGAGCTTTCCTTCTTTAATACATAGACTTTATGAATTGAAGCGCAGTACTAGATTGGCGGCAAGGTCTCATAATTTTACACTCGAGATAGCTAGATGTAACTGTAAGTTCTATGATGTTTCTTTTCTCGCGCTTGTCACTTGTGGAACTCTTTTTCGGTCAAGTTTAACCTTCAAAAATTTGAATGCAAAGTCAATCGTTATCTTTCGTTGATTTAATCTGTTTTTTTTTGTTTTTTTTTATTGTTCTCCCTCGTAAATAATGTTTTTTTTTTTTTTTTGTTTTGTTTTTTTTTTTGTATATTCTTTCACACACAGTAACATGAGTTAATGGCTCTATTGCCTTGCTTGGAATGAAATGATTAAAATAATGCTATATTTATGAATGTAAGTATTCAATATAAGGGACGGTGTGTGCGAAAATACAAGAGGAGACACTGAGGTTAACACCGAGTAGCAAAAGTCAATTTTATGTTTTATGCTTTATGTTGTTTTAAGCTTTTTGTTTTATCTTTCACGCTTAAACGCACTATTCAGGTCTTATATATATGTGCCTGAATAGGAATCTGCAATAGACAAAACCTAACATCCCTAGCTGACAGTCATACGTGGATATTGGCAGCCAGCCATACTTTTATATATCTGGATGGATTCTCCCAACGATTACGACGAATGTGGATTTAGTAAGATTCGCTTGTAGAACCGTTTCCGCTTCTTGCTTTCCTGCCAATTTTGATCTTCAAAAATGTAAATGCGAGATCAATCGCTATGTCTCCCGTCTTCTTAATTCCTCTTCTTTTATTGTTCTCTCTCCTTAATAATTTTTGTGGCGGGCGAAATGATTAAAAAGAAAAGAAAGTAATTGAAAAAGAATAAAGTAGGTGAAATAATTTGCTGTAAATAAACGAGATTATTTCTGTTGTCCGTATACTTACAATGGTACCAGAAAGCGGACTATAGAATCGTTCCATTAATTCTACAATTGCCTTTTTCTCGATTTCCTTGGCACCAACGATAGCTACTGCCTCACCAGCTCCAACTGACATAGAAAATGTGTCCAAAACTGTAACGTCCGGCTGAACTGGATCTTTGAAAGTGACGTTTTCAAACGACACAGCGCCTTTGCATTCTTCCTAGAAAATAAAATAAAAAATAAAACTCATGTCTCAATAAATATCAATTTTTCCAGATTTATTCGGATTCTTTCTATTCGTTACTGACAGTGTAGCCACAACGTTTTGCTCGATCCATTTTACGGCCCCCGTCCCGACCGATTTTTATCTACATTTTTTCCGTAAATCTTTCTCTATCTATCTCTCTCTCTAGCTATCTCTATATATTTATCCATCTCTCTTTAGCTATCATTATCTCTTTCTCCGTCCTAGGTATGACTATAAACTACATCCGCGTCCTGGCTATGACGATAAACTATATTCGCGTCCTGGGTATGACGATAAACTACGTCCAACAACAAGGCTTCAGATAATGTTTTTGGAAAAATAATGTTGCCAGCTATACGTTTTTTGGAAAAGAAATAATGTTGCCAGCTATACGTTTAATTGTACTGTATATTTAATATATAAACTTAATTTGGCATTAAATGACCTACAGTGGTTGATATGCCATAAAACCCAAACCCAACCAACCAATCTCTTTCTCTGTCACCCTCTAACTTTCTCTCTTACTCACACTCTCTCTCTCTTTCTTTCTCTCTCTCTTTCTCTTTCTTTCTTTCTCTCTCTCTTTCTCTTTCTTTCTTTCTCTCTCTCTTTCTCTTTCTTTCTTTCTCTCTTTCTCTTTCTTTCTTTCTCTCTCTCTTTCTCTTTCTTTCTTTCTCTCTCTCTTTCTCTTTCTTTCTTTCTCTCTCTCTTTCTCTTTCTTTCTTTCTCTCTCTCTCTCTCTTACTCACTCTTTCTCTCTCTCTTACTCACTCTTTCTCTCTCTCTTACTCACTCTTTCTCTCTCTCTTACTCACTCTTTCTCTCTCTCTTACTCACTCTTTCTCTCTCTCTTACTCACTCTTTCTCTCTCTCTTACTCACTCTTTCTCTCTCTCTTACTCACTCTTTCTCTCTCTCTTACTCACTCTTTCTCTCTCTCTCTCTCTCTTA
>OZ010613.1:35168116-35183116 GCA_963932145.1 Acanthosepion lycidas
GTAATACAACCTAAACATATAATGAAAGTGAATTTATACAATATTTTGTTATTAAGAATTTACAAGAAAAAAATTAAACACTATTTATTATGCAAATGTTTAATGTTAACAGTCACTATTTTCAAGCAGAGTATCGAAATGATGAAATTTATTGATTGATTCGTTTTTCTACAGCTTATCAACGCTTTGAAGGTTATTTAAAGCCAGAAAATATTTTTAGATTGCTTTTGAGATAATAATGGTTTAGTGATACAAGTCTCACTAATTAACCCATATGTGGGGAGCAGAAGAAGTGGATTCATGCTTAATCAGAACTTGATAAACGAACAATAAATTGTAATTTGGATATAAAGTGGGGTATCAATTCCATATTACAATCGGCATTTAAAATGATCCCTCATATTGTGACGTTCGTTTTTAGACGTTCATATTCCAGATAATCTATAAGACATGCCTGTATAGCTAATCAGTATTAACTGATTGATTAATTCGTCTTCTACGACATATCAACCCTTTGCAGGTTATCTAAAGCCAGAAAACAATTTCAGATTGTAAGATTTTTTTGTTGAAATAATAAACATTTAGCGATAATAATTACTAATTAACCCATAGCTAGAAGAGGCGGATTCATACCTTTACCAATTGCATTTGTGCGTAAATAAATATAACGAACCTAACTGGAATTGGAACTTGGCTCACCAAATAACAATTCCAAACTATTAACCATTACACAACCCGAATTTCCAAGCTTACAATAGTGGTCACTCATCTAGATACTGTCTAGGGTCGATGTCACTTCGGTGATTGTACGGGAATCGATCTTTCAACTTGTTATGGTCGTAAGCCAATGAAATTTAAGTAATCTAGAATTTTTATCTATACAAATATCTCTATTGTAAGAAAGAATTTTGCTTTTAAAATCAGTAAAAGTAAAAAATAATTTAGAATAAAGCCCACTCGTCTTGTATAATTCAAAACTGACGAAAATATTCTAGTAATGTTGCAAGGAATGTAAGTGTTGTAAAGTAGTATATAGTAGTGATCGATACTTAAGTATATAGTCACAGAAACGGAATATAGAAAACTTCTCTTTATTCTGCTCTAAGAGACACAATTTATAGTCTCCACATTCCCCATAACTAAATTTAGACTAAACTAGGATTTTATTTATACAATTAACTCTATTGTCCCGTGTAAACATACAACATTCATTGAATCACCTCGATGTGGTGCAATGGTTAGCAAGCTTCTCTTGCTATATCAATTATGACTGAATAGTCAGTTTGATCCACACTGGATGCTCTTTAACATATGCCTTGTGCCACAACTAAACTATGATTAGTAATTCACTTGGCACTCCGACGGGGTACATTTAACAAGTTTACCTTGTTAGATCAATTACCACTGACTAGCAAGTTCGATCCTCACTGGGTACTCCATACTTCCGACCTTGTGCCCCATCTAAGCTGCACTGGTGGGGAAGTCAACGCGGTGTAATGGTTAGCAGTCCTACTTCCTTCGCAGGAACAATTACGACTGAAGTGAGAGTTCGATCCTCACTGGGTGCTTCACACTTCCGGCCTTACGCCACATCTAAGCTACTCTTAGAAAATCATTTTTAGAGCACTTCGACCTGGTCAAATGGTTAGCAAACTTGTCTTGCTAGATCAATTACGACTGAATCCGGACTTCGATCTTCATTGAGCGCTCCAAACTGTTTGCCTTGTGCCACATGCATGAGCAACGCTTAGAAAATCATGGGGCACATCAACGTGATGTAATGTTTAGCAAGCTTGTCTCGCTAGAATTACAACTGAGTATTGAGTTCGATTCTCACTGGGTGCCGCACACTTTCGGCCTTGTTTCACATCTAAGCTACGCTTAGATAATCAACATACTGCTTTCATCGCTCATCAGTTTGGAAGGTGAATTTTGCTTACCTATAAACACTCGGAAAGTCCGCCATTTTGTTTTGTACGAGATATGAACCAATGGCGAAAGCAACGGCGAATGCACAGTAAATAAGTCCTTCGTTAAGACCAAAAAGTATTCCAAATTTAATGTTTTCCGTAGTTTCCCTTCTGAAAAGAAAATAAAAAACTACTAAATTAGTTGTTTTTTTTGTTTTTTGTTTGTTTGTTTTTTTTCAAGCAATCCGCCCCAAGCAAGGCAGGAGTGCCACTAGTACACAAGGGGATACAGAGAGTGTAATTAAGGGAAAAGACTGAGTATAGGGAGTGAGGTAAAGGATAAAAAGAAGAACAGAGATCAAGGCAACACAAAATGTCGATTGACATTACATTTAAAAAAAATTAAGATTATAGTTATCAGGGAAGCAAGTAAGAGGAAGGAAGTTCCATTGTTGGGAAGTGCGAGAGAAGAAGCTGTTGGAGTAGAAGAGGCGGTTACATTTAACTCTTTCGACAGTAAAAGGGTGTGACCGAGATGCCAACCTAGTAGCACGCTTAAAATAGCTCGTCAGAGCAGTTGCCATGAAAATATTTATAGAAATGACAGAGTGAAGCCACATTACGTCGGTGAGAATGTGACTGGAGTCGAAACCCCAAGTCAGGAGCGACCACATTGCATATCCGTCTTTCTATTTTGTCGAGAACCTCGAGATGAACAGCGGGGGTACCAGACCATATATGGCAACAGTATTCCATGCATGGACGAATGGTAAATTTGTAGATGTAAAGGGTGGACTCAGACGAGAAAGACCTTTTGGTGCGACACAGAGAATCCACTTTCCTTGCGCTAGATGCAGCAATTGATTCAATGTAGTTGTTTCATCTCAGGTCAGTGGAGACCAAGAAGGCGCAGTGAAGCGCTCTCGTTGAGTTGAGCATCAACCATGGTGATAGCATGCAGAGAAGTTTCTCATTGGTGAGTAAATGACAGCAGTTTCGTTTTGGAGGCATTAAAATTCACAAGCCATTTCGTACCCCAGTCAATCATGGATTGACGGGTCGTTTTCAAGACGAACGGCCAGGTTAACTTTGTAAGCAATGCCGGAATAAAGAATGAGGGTTTTCTCGGCGGGGAAATTGACTTTGTTAGAATGACACTAACAAAAAACGAATATCCGTTGGATGTTTTAGACTCCGTTATTCAAGATGTCATCAGTAAATTCCATAGGGTGAAGCCGCAATTAGCTGATAAATGCCCAGTTTGTTTGCGTCTTCCCTATATTGGTACAGAGGGTGTGAGTTTATCAAAACGTATTTCACATTTAATCAATAGTTGTTATTTTTCGGCGAATGTTAGGGTAATATTTGTTACCCATCCTGCTTTCTCTTCCATTCGTAAGGACGTTCTCCCTCCCCATCATTTTAATTCAGTGATTTACGAATACAAGTGTAGTTGTGGACATGAGTACATAGGGAGGACGTCCCAGCGTTTGGATTCGAGAATAAAACAGTATTTACCCCCCAGGATTTTGAATCCGTCCTCCAGGAATAGCCGACTGACTAACAGTTCTGGTTCTGCTATTGCTGAACATTTAATAAATAGAAGGGAATATGCGGAAAATTTTGGTGGTGACCGATTTATAATTTTATCTAGGTCCCACTCCACATTTCACTTCAAGGTCCTGGAGTCCTAGTATATCAGATCTCGTGAGCCTTCCCTTTGTAAACAGAGGGAATGCTTGCTGGGTCTGAATATTATTGGACTCTCTTGAAATTCATAATTTTATTTTTTCCTCATTCAATTACATTTGTTAATTAAAATTAATTTACACGCTTTTAAATTCCCAGAGTAAATAACTTGATAAGTCCTGGGACGAAACCGGTTGTTTTTATTTTAGCTTTTGCTTTTAAAAAAATGCCTTCTTATTGTCTTTTCCTATCTATTATATATATATATATATATATATATATAAAGTGAACATAGACGTCAACACTTAGAGGCGACATTCTGTTTCATGCTAGATGCAATCGTCAAGCCATATATATATATATATATATATATATATTACAAGAAATAGATTTTTGGAAAATATATTACTAACAATGAAAATTCTGTTGGCATTAAATAACCCATTGAGGTTGATATGCCACAAACCAAACTATCTATCTCTCTCTCTCTCTCTCTCTCTCTCTCTCTCTCTCTCTCTCTCTCTCTCTCTCTCTCTCTCATATGTAGTTGAACGTAGATAAAGAACGCTGCCGCTGGGGCACTTTCGCTTCCTTGGTCCTCTGTTGATTTCTGAATCCTCGCACACACGTGTATAACTCACACAGACAAAACCAGCACATACTTATGTCTAAATTCTATGTCTTTTCTTTTCATTTCATTTGCGTACACATGTAGTTACTTTTGTCATTGCCATTTGTTTTAAATTCATTATTTTGTGTTACGTTTTTTTTTTTTTTTTTTACCCGGACTCACATGAGTCCGCCAACATTGTTTGCGGGAGAAATGTTCCAGAGGCCCATAAATATTTATTAGGTTGGTGCAAAAATAATGTCGTTTTCTCACATATGCTACTATGTGAGAAAACGACGTTTTTGCACCAACCTAATACTATACAAAGTACACACACTCATATCAAAACTATTGATTCCCAGTACAAAGTGTTGATTTATTGTTACCCGAAAATCATACAAGCCACAACGGGCTAAAGGCACAACTTACTTGTACATAAACTGAACTATATCCCGGCATTTTCTAACGAAGTTTTCTTCTTTGACCAGAACTGCCAATATCTTTATGTTTGCAAATGCTTCTTGGGTAATCTGGAATGACACAAAAAATAATGCATTCTCATTAATTCAAAAACTTTAATTAATTAATACAATTGTAAATGAAGCTATAAGTTTGACATAATCTGTTTTAGTTTCTGAAACTGGAGGACGTGACTTCAATGAGAATTGGCATGCTAAATCAAATCATTGACTCCATTGAGACATATGTATCTAGACTCTGAGACTCGAGTTCGAATCACACTATTTTCGATTTGTCAGGAAGATGAAAATATCAGCCTGGGGAAACGATCTCAGCCTTCTGGCACCATTCGCCGAAATCTTTTCGGCTTGCTGGTCGAACTGTCTGCCTCTGAGCAGAGAGGAACCCAGACGAGACTCTGCCGAAGGGCAGTCTCGTTCGGGAAGGATGACCAACCCGATCCCGTTTATGCAGATTCTACGGGGATTTTTGGGGCGAGCCTTCGGGCTCGGATAACCAACGTTCAACTTTGTCTTGTGCCACATCTACCCTCGTTCTAGTGAATATCGTCCGGCACCATCGGCATGTGGTTGAAAACTATGCCACGGGTTACCCTAACCGATGTGAATGTAATTAGGCAGATGGGACCACTTGGAAAAAAGTCGATAGCTGTGCTTGCACAAAGCCGCAAGTCAGCATGACCAAGTGTCTGAGTGTGCTGCACTTGTCCAACAACTGATACCATCAGATTATACTCTCTTTTCCGAGAAATTGTACCTAAGATCTGCTCAGCATATCTTCAGGCGACTTCAGTAATTAAATGAAGATAAGTCAATTCTGATATAGTTCAAATACGTTGATAAACAAATATACTCATGCAGACTTTCTTATAATTTTAAATAAAAATCAAATTGATATATGTTTCGCAATTCGTAATCTTTGGAGTTTAATCAATTGTAATATATAAAACTAAATGGACTTCGGATCACGAATTAGAAACTAATTTAACCTTGATATTTGTTTTGGCTTCCGTAGGCGGTCAATTTACAACGAATTTACAGAGCGAACTGGTGCAGCAATACGATTTCTCACGATTCCTTAGAAGATGAATAGATACATTCTTTTTTTCAATTTAATGACCAGGACTTTTCCGGAATCTCCAATCTACCTTTAAATCGTCAAAGATTTGTTAGTGAAATGTAAATGTTCTTTGAAAAAAAAATGACCACTCAAAGCTGTCGGCTGGTGGAACACAAGTGCACGGAAAGGGGTGATACCCCCCCACCCAAGCCAGTATCCATGTAATGAGTTTTCAGTGAAATCACCGGAAGTCAGGGAAAAGGGTAGCAATGAGTGAAACGGTAAGGCAGTGAGTATGTAGGGGTCTGTGGCCAGAACTTAGTGAGAAGTCAGATAAGAAAGTTATTGGAACACCCTATATAACATCAAGTCATTTCAGCTACAAAATACGATCTTGTTGCCAATCTAGTACTGCGTTTAAATTCATAGTCTAGGTCAGTGTTTCTCGTCGTAGTCGTGATGGACCACCCGTGGTCCACATAGCATTTCTAGTGGTCCACACAGAATTCGTAACCATAAAAAAATTGTAGCCATTTTCACAGAAACGTATCTATTAGGTTGGTGCAAAAATAATTTCGTTTTCTAACATATGTTACTATGTGAGAAAACGAAATTATTTTTGCACCAACCTAATAAATTAAAAAATATAATATTTTGTTTAATTACACATATGTCCATTATATTTGAAAATTTCGAAATTACTTGGGTATTATGCAGTGCTATATTTTTTTCAACGTGTAGAATCAAGCATCATTTCTTTCCCTACCATATAGATGGTGGAATCTGGATCTTCGGTTGTTGTGGATGTTTTCAGTAGAAAAAGAAATGGTCTGCTATTTACTTTGAGCTCCTCGATAAAATTCCAAGAATCAGCAATATTATCGATCCAGATCTGGAGTCTTGGTTTCAGTCACTTTCCTACCGCCGTATGGTTGCCTTTATGTGTCTTTTCTATAAATACTTTCATTGTAAATGTTCGCTATGGTACCTAGACTTTTTTTAAAAATTTAAGCGCGGTACTAGACTGGCGCCGAGCTCTCATCAATTTACAGTTGAATTGGATAGATTTAACCGTAAGTTCTATGCTAACAGTTTCTTTTCTAGCACTTCTCGCTTGTAGAACTTCCTTCCGGCTTTATGCTTTCCAGCCAACTTTAATCTGCAAAAATTTAAATGCAATGCCAACCGCTATCTACTGCCCTCCTGATTACTCTTTTCTTTTCCTGCTCGTTATTAATGTTTCTGTTCCTCATACTTCCACGCTCAATAATCCTTTGTATCTTTAATGTCTTGCTTGAGATAAAATCGATTAAACAAATATAAATATTTCCAGACGTTTCAAATGAAAATTTTCATTGCCTCTGGCCAAACAAAAGCGGAATACAATAACAAAATTGAATATCGCTCACATTCAAATTTATACCTACCGTTATTATATATAAATACCTTAATATCATGGTATATATTTATTCGGTGAAGAGCCGACCAGAATTTTTTTTTTTTTTTTCGGATTTTTCTATATTATTATAAATTAGGTAGCACAAAATAAGCATACCGTGATGAAAAAAAAATGTCCGAAACTTAATAAAAACAAAGTTTTATCGTCCAAAACTTTGTTATTATTTAGAGAAAAGACCAAAGGATTTTTTATGATTTAAATTATATTTTTCAATCCTTATTAGAACGTTCAAAATCTTTTGTCGCATCAATGGGGAAAACCAAAGATTAATATAGAAACTTTTAGCGTTTTTTTGCATTGAAAAACACGGTGATTTGGAAATTCATTCAAAAATCAAATAAGTGTCGAGTTTTGCAGGACTTATCCACAAATGAATGAAGTTATTTAAAAAAAAAAAAAACTTCATTTTTTTAGAAACTCTTGCTAAAAATATTTTTTTACATATGTAACGCAACCCCCATTTCATTTTGAAGAAATTTCAAGAAATTGAATTTTTTTGTATGTGTATAAATGTGACGATTTTTGTAGATACGGATGTTCATACACAGCATTATCAGATAATAAGAGCCATATCTAAAGTAAACTTAAAGCCAAAATATGTAAAATTCGGTAAAGCATTACATTATGAAGAATATTTTCCTAACTTTTTTACCATTACTAAGTACTAAAAATTATTTAAAAAAGAACGCGCTCATGTTATATTCCTTAAATATTTTTACAGATATATCCACCGTAGAAAAACATTAGATAAACTTCAATCTGTCATTTATGATGTCAGCATGTCAACAACTAAAATAAACAGCTACGACCATGTTAAAAAATGCATTTCAGCTATATTTTAAACATAAAGTAATATTCGTTTTAAATCAAACTAAACTTTAAAGCAGATAATATTTCTCAAATAAAGTCTCAGAAACCTATACTTTATTTATTAAATATTTTTTAATAAAAAGAATTACATTGTGATGATAGATGGCTAGAAATGGCGCTAAAATCAGCAATTTTACTAATTTCAAAGCGAAAACTCGAACGTCAATTTAGTTTTGAATTGCAGAAAAAGTATTTTGCTCATTGGAAATATTAAATTTAATCGATTAGCTTGAAATTAAAACAAAATTAAAAGCTTCAAGAAATACTTTTCATTTTAAAAAAATCATTTTAAATCTTAGAAAAGTTTCCTTGGGAGTATCTACTGTACATTTATCCAAGTTTAAACATCCATCAATATTTTTCTATTACTGTTAAATTTGTAAACTTCCCCTATAAAAATAACGCCATGTAAATGTTCATGTACTAATATGGAAATGAATGACGTCTTTTAAATAATTTACGCATATTATTTCGAATGTGCATTTTGAAGTGGGCTATCTTAGAAAGGGGTGGAATGGCATTCTGCTTTCTGGTGAAAAGGGTGCATTCGACCAAAAATGGCTGAGAACCACTCTGCTAAAGAATGTAAGAAAATCAAAGAAAACGAGGGGGTGGGGAATTAAGCAAGGAAAAATAAATAAATAAATAAGAAATAAATAAGTAGAAATATTTTGTGTGTGTATAAACGTGTCAATTTTCGTAAATATGGACGTCTCTACACAAGATTATAAAAAAAGATAACTATAGTAAATTTAAAACCAAAGTGCCTAAATTTCACTAAAACAGATTACGGAGAATATTTAAGATATATTTATTTCATTGTGTGTGTGTGTAGTTAAAAATTATATATAAAAAAAAAAGCGCTCACACTATATTCGTCAACTGATTTTTGCAGTTATAACCCTTATAGAAAAAATAATGTAAATTAGTTTTTAGATACAGTAGTATATTTTGCTTATTGTAAATATTAAATTTAATCTATTAGCTTGATATTAAAACTAAAATAAAACTTTCACAAAAGATATTTGTCATTTTTTTTAAAAATTCATTTTAAATCTTAGGCACTGCGTTTCTCTGGCGAAGGAAACAATTTTCTTATAAAAATTAATAGAACGTCAAGTTTTCTATGTAAATTTATGATAAATTGATCATCCTATGAAATTCTTATGAAAGCCAAAACAAATATACACATACATGTTTTCTTATAATTTAAATATGAATAAAATTAAAATATATTTTAGCTAAATGGAATTGTCTTTTTTTTTAAGAAGTAGAAGACAAGATTGCTTCAGTATTGGCAATGTTTTCCAATGATCATTCAACAAATGAGAAACCAAAGTGTTCATCTACATTACTGTTTATTGGAATGGTTGGCAAAACATCATCTAATTGCCAGTCGCTTTTTCTGAATATAACCGCCTAACAGTTTTGCTTCCATTGTAACTAGTGTCTGAAAGAGCTCAAAAGCTGATGTAGGAGCTAGCACTCACCAAACAGTAGCACCAGGTTTGTGCAGAGACCCAGGAAGTTTGAAATTGCTCTCATGGAAATTACAACTGGATTACTAATTGCTTGTTTGGGTGATGGCTAATCTGTATTTATGTATTATAACAACAGGGGAGACCACTGGTATTTGAAAGTGATATTCTCAACAACACACAGAGTTAATGCAAGAATTCCAAGTTCAATCTTTTTCATACTATAAGGGAAATCTTGAGAGTACATTTTAACCTTTCTCTTTTTATCGCTTGTGCAATCAAGTCAACTATGGTATGGTGTTTTCAAATCCAGATACTTGCAAAATTAGCTCCATGTAAACTAATGGACTTAACATAAATGAAAGTATATTTTGGATAAGATAATCCCATGTGATGAAAGATGAAGAAATCAGGATTCACTCCTTGCCAGACTTCAACAACAGAATTTGATTGAGGAAAAAAAAAACGGTAAATAATAAGGATTTCCTTATAACTGATTCACATATTTTGAAATTCGTAATTTGGAGTGCTTAATCGATAGTAATATATTTAAAAAAAAAAACTACAGATCACGATTTAAAATAAATTTAACTTCTTCAATGAAATAGTCAAGTGTTACATTGGTCGACTTGTACAATAGGCACTACGACCAATTTTTTTTTTATTAGAGACAAAAAGAAAACTTATACTTAACATCAGGAAAAAACAGTTTAGGTTCCTGGGGCACATAATGAGAAAAGAGGGCTTGGAGAATCTGATACTCAGGGGACGGATTGAGGGACAGAAGAAAACAATGCATAACATACTTAATGAGCTTGAATAAATGGATGATGGAACAGGGCTTAGGAAAAATAACAAAAAGACAATGCTTATTAAGAGTTACAAATGACAGGACGTTGTAGAGAGCCATGATTGCCTACGTCCTGAGAGGACAAGGCACATAAAGAATATCTGCTAAATTTATACTTGTGAACATGCGAGTAACGACGAAGTTTTAAAAATGATGAAAACAAAAAAGAAACTAATATTTAACATCAGGAGTCATGATCGCCTACGTCCTGAGGAAACACATAAAGCACACCAGATCACGAATATAATTTTTATTTTTTTTTATTTTATAAAAGTTAATAAGTCCCGTTTGCTATCACACCGCATGAGCATATTTTGCTTTGGCTTCCGTAGGGTGGGGGATCTATTTACAATGAATTTACACAGCAAACTGGACTGACTATTAACGTTTACATTTTTTTTTTCTTCCGATATTTGTCATTTGGTGTGTTTAATCTGTAGTAACATGATAGAAAAAAAAACAATTACAAAAAAATGTATTATTTCTGGTCGCAGTCTTTATTGTACAACTCCATTGTTATCTATCTTCCCTATCCTCATATTCACTTCTTACCACTTTCATTCATATGCATCATTTTAGCAGTGATTCTCATGCTTTGAGTGTCTCTCGAGCCTTGTATTGGGAAAAAAATTTAGTATGAAAATATTAATGAACAACAAATGGATCAAAAAAGGAAATTGTTTTCATGTGTGAGTTTTTTTTTTTTTTTTTTTTTTTTTTTTTTGGTGGGGGTCCTAATTTCAAAAACAAACCTTTCTGAGTAATTCTTGGAGTTCGTTAACTTTCCAGATTTTCTCTGGAAAATACAGTCGCCCGGTGATATAATTCAAAATAATCAAAGTCGGGAGAAATATTCCGAGCATGGGAAAGGCCAATTGCCAAGAATAAACGAAGCAAATAACGATGCTGCAGATAATGCTAGAAACGGCTTGCAGAATCATCGCAAGTTTCAAAGAGGTGGCCTACAAAGAGGAAAGGAGAAAAAAATAATTAGCATAATAACTGTCAATGATTACCTTAATTACATAATTAGCATAATCATAATAATATTAGGTTGGTGCAAAAATAATGTCGGTTTTTTACGTTAAAAAAATATTAGGTTGGTGCAAAAATAATGACGTGATAATGTCGTTTTTTTTTTACGTAAAAAAATACGTCAAAAAACGACATTATTACGTCATTATTTTTGCACCAACCTAATAACATAATTTTGTTTGTTTCTTGGTACGTCCCACCTTGCCATTTACCACATGAATTGTGAATTATACCATTTTGATCCCCCTGGAAAGACAGAAGAGTTTAGAAATGCTGATTTCGGTGAGAAAAAGAAACGAAGGAAGAATGGAGAAAGGGGAGAAGGAGGAAAGAAAGAAAAGAGAGAAGAATGAAAGGAGAGAGAGGAAAGAAAATAAGTATAGGGAGGGAAGTAAAAGAAGCAAAATTAAAAGAGAGAGGGGAGTAAACAAACAAAGAAAAAAAGGAAGGAGAAAAGAATTGAGGAAAGAAAGAACAAAATAAAGAAGTATTCCGTTTTGATTCTAAGGAAATACAGAAAAAAACATATCAGAGACACTGTTTCGTTTTATTATTCAGACTATTGTCCTCATCTTTGTCGCCATATTTATCACAACGTTTCGGCCGTTGTACGCTCCGGCCTTTTTCAGGTGGTTGGAATTTCGAACTAAACAATTTATTTCGCTCACTGGGGCAGACTGTTCTAGTTCCACGTGCCATGTTTGATGGATGTCAGTTATCAGTTATCTCCTGTTAATTTCCCTCTGAAAGTTCTCCACTGCCTTTACCGGGTATTGAACCCACACTCTTTGGGCCGTGTCACTGGATCTAACCAACGCCTTTATCCACTGTGCCATGTGTCCTTCAGGAGCGTACAACGGTCGAAACGTTGTGATAAATATGGCGACAAAGATGAGGACAATAGTTCGAATAATGTAAATAATGTACATAGTACCTCATCTCAGAAATATAGACAGACTCTGTTTCGTTTCAGTGAGAGCAAAAAAGTCAGTCGACGATATTGTTTTCATGTGTTTAACGTCTGCATCAGTGAAAAACTTGTCAGTTTAATATGTATCCATTTGTACTCTCTTACTTTAGACAATGAAAAATCATTTCGTCTTTGAAAATAAAGTCTGAGGATCCCGAGAAAAAGTAAAATTCTCTGGTGAAATAAATTATTACTATGGAGCCTTAAAGTGGTCTGTTTTTCTTTTAAATTATATATATATATATATATATATATACTAGGGTAGACAACGCATAGCACTCTAGCATTTTTTCTTTGTTCATTTTGCGATCCTTTACTTAGTTTCTGTAAAGCATCTTTCGCTAATCTTACGTGACTTCATATTTCAGCGACACGCTTTCCGTCATCATGCTCAAAGTTAAATTTTTCTACCCGTTTGATTTTTCGACGTCTCCAATTCATATCTCACACTTTGCAGGGTTGTCAGCAAAAGAGACAACTCAATCTGTCTTCTTGCAATAAATGACTTACAGCCATATCACGTTGAAACACTGAAGTTAAGCAACGTCGAGGTTGGTCAGTACCTAGATGGGTGACCATTTGAAAATACCAAAGAATACTGTTTGAGATGATTAGATTTGGATGTGCGAGTGATTTAATCGATAACGGCTCGGAATTAGAAATCGATAAGCAAAGTTTCAATTCCGGGTGGATTCGTTATATTATACATGTCATTTAGAAAAGTATGAATCCACCTTTTCTCCTCCAGCTATGGGTTAATTAGTAGTATTTGTGTCTGTAAAAATTATTGCTATCCCCCTAAAATAATTCTTACAATCTAAAAATATTTTCTAGCTTTAAATAATCTGCAAAAGGTTGATAAACCGTAAAAAACAATCAATCGATCAATCTTGCAATAAATAGTCCCTTCTTCTTGCTTTCCTTTCCTGGCAGTTTCCTTTCTGCTGTGTCGACTACGTATTTTATTTTGTTAAAATTATGTCCGCTGTTAATAAACGCTGGTAGGTCTTTAATGTTTCCTATAATCATCTCGCTGTATGTCCTGTGAGTTTCAAATTTTCCGAACCCTCTTTCCTCATTATGTACCCTAGAAATTACAACTCTCTGTTTTGTGATACTACGTATAAATGTCCTTTTGGTTTCCATTTTCTCTAAAACTTCGTCATTGCTTAGTCCATGGTATTCTCAGCATCCTTCTGTAGTACAACAATTGCCTCAAGTCCCTTCTCCGTCTGTGTTGAGATTATCTAGCGCTCACCGATATTACATAACAGTTCAGCGCTCTTTTCTTTGTTTCCAATTAAATTTTCCTGTTTCTTAATACTTTGCTTAACTTTTGGAAGACATATTTCACTATCCTACTGCGCCTTCGGGTTGCCGTGTCGCATTTTCTATCCTCTGTTAAAACGCTCCCCAGACGTTTAAATTTTGCTCTCGTTTAATTTTGGTATCTCCAATTTGGAATTAGTATGTTGGCCTGTATCTTTTGTTGGCCACCATACATAGAGAAAGAAAGGTATTAAACAAAAATATAGAAAAATTTAACTTACCCCGTTGACATCAACAGCATCGTGTATAAATTTGTTTACCAAGCTATCTCGATTGTTTATCGGATTGTCAAAGTAACTCATGTCCTAATCAAAGAGAAACAATAAGAACTTTAATAATATATCAGGGAGATTGTAGGTAATAAATTTTTATTAAAGCTTTAAAACTTACTTTTTAAAGGTACGCTATTGGTCAAACGTCTAGGGTTGCCCTCTAAATTTAATTATTAGTATCATATTTTTTATTTTTTTTTTTATTTAATTAACTCTCGGTAAGCAAGGATACCGAAACTGTTTAACCGGTCAGTGTATGGTGTCCAATTATTTTTCAGAGTGGGGTAAGCTAAAATTTAAAATCCGCAAGCCAGATGTTTACCATTAGCCTTCAAGCTAGATTAAGCAAAACAGGTAAAACTTAAGGGGTTAATTTTGTCGTTATTATTGTTTGAATGTAGGATAAAATCCTTCAGGAATAGAAAGTCCTTTTGTCCCGCGATGAGATAGCAAATTATTTTTGTAAAAGGCAACCTTCAATATTTTACATGATTCTTTAAAGTCCAGAGAGTGGCACAAACATTTTGGACTTATATATATATGACGTCATATATTACGAAATGGACAAAGTCCGACAATTTATTTATTAAAGACATTTTTATGTTTAACGTTCTTTTTATAGATACAAGTATTTAAGTAAATGCTCTGTTTATAATAAACAGTATTAAATAACATTTACCGGCCTGAATGTCCGAGAAATTTTCATAGAAAATATTCGTTCTTTGACAGGATTCGAACCTGCATCCTATACGGTAAGGCACGTCAACGTAAATGACGGTTCCGTATAGGATGCAGGTTCGAATCCTGTCCAAGGACGAATATTTTCTATGAAAATTTCTCGGACATTCAGGACGGTAAATGTTATTTAATACTGTTTATTATAAACAGAGCATTTACTTAAATACTTGTATCTATAAAAAGAATACCCGCTCGGCCCGGTGGCTAGGATCAAAGTGTAGTATCTGCGCTTTGTGAGCTGCCGGGTCGGG
>OZ010613.1:35187406-35219532 GCA_963932145.1 Acanthosepion lycidas
GTTTATGTATATATATATATATATATACCTCTGTTTATGTATATATATATATATATATATATATACCTCTGTTTATGTATATATATATATATATATATATATATACCTCTGTTTATGTATATATATATATATATATATATACCTCTGTTTATGTATATATATATATATATATATACCTCTGTTTATGTATATATATATATATATATATATATATATACCTCTGTTTATGTATATATATATATATATACCTCTGTTTATGTATATATATATATATATATACACCTCTGTTTATGTATATATATATATATATATATATATTCTTCTGTGTATGTAATATATATATATATATATATATATATATTCCTCTGTGTGTATATGTATGCTTCCTGAGGTTTCTATCAGACACGATGAATCAATTAATATAATTATCAAATCCTCCTAATTACTATCTGTGTTTATCATCACATGAACCAGCTTCTAATGCTCCAGTTGGAGCGGCTTGGTGAGAGTAGTCGTGGCTCCAGGAGGCTCAGTCCTATGGTCAGAGAGAATCTCAGTTGAGTTCCACCACGGAATGTGGGAGTGAGCGGCGGTACATTGAGTCTGATTTGCAATCTCTTCGTCACCGAGGTCCGGTCGAGCAGTTGGTATGGTGTTTGCTTGCCAACCTAACTGTTGGGGTTTCGATTCCTTCGGTTGTATATGCGCACTGCTGATGAGTCCCAAATATAGGACGAAATGGTGCTTCCTGAGGTTTCTATCAGACTCGATGAATCAATTCATATATATTCTTCTCTGTATGTATATATATATATATATATATATATATATATATATATATATATATATATATATATATATTCTTCTGTATATATATATATATATATATATATTCTTCTGTGTATGTATGTATGTATATATATATATATTCTTCAGTGTGTGTATGTATGTATGTATATATATATATATATATATATATTCTTCTGTGTATGTATATATATATATATATATTCTTCTGTGTATGTATGTATATATATATATATTCTTCTGTGTATGTATGTATATATATATTCCTCTGTGTGTGTGGATAAATATATATATATTCTTCTGTGCATATATATATATTCTTCTGTATATGTATGTATGTATATATATATATATATATATACATATATATATGTATTCCTATGGATATGTGTATATATATATATTCCTCCGTGTGTGTGTGTGTGTATATATATATATATATATATATATATATATATATATATTCCTCTGTGTATATATGTATATATATATATTCCTCTGTGTATGAATGTATATATATATATATATATATATATATATATATATATATTCCTCTGTGTATATATATATATATATATATATTCCTCTGTGTATGTATGTATGTATATATATATATATATATATATATATATATATATTCCTCTGTGTATATATATATATATTCCTCTGTGTGTGTGTATATATATATATATATATATATAAATATATAATTAGGCGATTAGCAGATGATGCTACCCTGTTTTCTTTTAGCCTGATGTTACCAAACGGTTGAAACTAAATAGTGTGATCGGATGATCTCCTACTTTATTTAAATTTGAAAGCTCTGCATGTTAATTTTTATTTTATTTTATTTATACGAGCACATTTTAATACTACTATTTCTTTGTCTAATTCGACTATGTCCAATAACGTCTTATAATTATATATATATATATATATATATAATGATATGTATGTCCCTTGTTCTGAAGGGACAATGCCGATCAGTGTTTTTCCTCAGCTTCCAATATTTTTTGTCTCTTAATATGTTTGTGTTATTGCCATCCTTTCCTATTCTCTTCTGACATCCATTTAAACGTGCTTCTTGGCTAGGTTAGTCGCTGTTATTTCTGCTTTTCTCATATTTTCTGGTTTTTGTTCTTTTGTTTTACTTATTACTTCATAAAGACTATGTCTCCCCAACCCCGCAAAAAAATTATTATGTTGGTGCAAAAATAATGACGTAATAATGTCGTTTTTTGATGTTAAAAAATACGTCAAAAAACGACATCAACCTAATACTTACATGTCGTCAAGATATAATGAAAATACTTACGCGTATGAATTCAGCGATAAACAATGCCATCAGGGGTCCAATAAGTCCTACAGCGATAGAAGCTAAGCTTCCTATCACAGCGTATGACCAATCAGGAAAATTCAGTTTCAACAGACGTTTCATCAAGGAACAACTGAAATTTGGAACCTAGGAAGGCGATAAAAACGAACTCAGTCAATATATGGACACGTTTATTTTGTCTTTGATTTGTTTTAATTATTTTTTTCTTATTAACACTGTTTACATTGTTCGGACTGTTGCCCCCATCTTTATTATCACATTCACAACGTTTTCACAGGTGATATTTGTGTCAATTCCGAACCGAATCTAGGATAGTCAATCTGTATGTTGGCGCTTCTGAAGATTGGTTCGATGACGTTTGTGTGGACGTTCTTCCCATGTTTATTTCCTGAAATGGATTGGCATATAACCTTCACATTCCTGGGTCGCTCAGTAATGTCACTGGGAGTCTGAATATGTTCCTCCATAAACGTCTACACTAACGTCATCGAACCAATCTTCAAAAACGCAAATATACAGATACTATTCTGAGTTCGGTTCGAAATTCAACAAATATGACCTAAAGAAGGCCGAAGAGTACTGCAGCTGAAACATTGTGAGTGCGACTATAAAGATGAAGACAACAGCCCGACCAATTTAAAGAGTATAAATAGTTTCAATATCTTGTCAGAAATATATACATATGTTATTTTTTCCCTTGAAGTTTCTATTTGACATTATTACAGATACATCTTTTCGGTTGTGTATCGTATAGCCATCTCCATGAGTTTATTTTCTTGGGTGGGGGCTGATACTGATAATGGTAATATTAACCGTTTCCTTATAAGGCAACAGTTGACATTCATTGAGCGAATATCCAGTGCAATGTATATTGAAATAAAAAAAAATTCTATAACTAACTGTTATAGCTCTTTCTTGTATCAATCAACGTTCTTCCCATAGCCGCTCCGTATGTTGGTCCGTGCTGGATATGACGATAAATTACATCGGCGTCCTGGGTGTGACGATAAATTACATCCGCGTCCTGGGTATGACGATAAACTACATCCACGTCTTGGGTAAGACGATAAACTACGCCCAACAGCAAGGCCTTTGATCAAGAGTTTTTGAGGGGCGTGGAACCACCTCTTAATTGCTGGTGTTCCCAGGTCTGCCCTGACCCGGGGTGGTATCACCTGTTTGGCTCCCAGCTATGGGCGAATAGTTAACCCCCCAAACTAAGTTAAAAAGCATTATGAAAGTATAAAATAGGTTTTAATACCAGAAATACTTTGTAAAAGATTATTACCAGAAATAAATTTTTGAAGAAAAAAAATTATTACCAGCAATACGTTTTTGAAAAAAAAATATTACCAGCAATACATTTTTTAAAATAGTATTACCAGATATACATTTGTGAGGAAAAGAATATTACCAGAAATAGATTTTTGACAAAACAAAAGTATTACCAGGAAAAAAAAATTATCGGCATTAAATGACGCATTGAGATTGATATGCCATAAAACAAAACAAAACAAACTGTATGTTGGTGTTTCTGAAGATTGGTTCGATGACGTTTGCGTGGACGTCGTTCCCATGTTTATTTCCTGAAACAAGCTTACTGTGGTCGCTCATTAATGTCACTGGGTATTATGTACCATTTCCTCCACATACATCTACACGAACGTCATCGAACCAATCTTCAGGAGCATTCTTTCTAACCTTATTTGATGCTGTGTCAAACGTCAACATCTTAATTATGTCTTTATTTTCTCTTCCAATTAAATGTACTATCGATTTACATTGTTGCTCTTGTTAAAAGTTCTCAAGTGATGTGGTTTTCTTTGTTCAGCAGAGTCGTTTGTTTGATATTTTGTAGCGTCAGTCCATGAGGTTTGAAGAAACATAGTCCTCCCTACAGGCTTCGTTCTCTCGTAACCATTAATCAGGAGGCACGGTGGAGTAATGGATAGCGGCTCGGGTTGAGGAATCGGAGAGCCGAGTTCGAAATCCAGTCGAATCCATTACATTCACTTACGTGCTAATACCCTTGGGAAAGGTATGAATTCTCTATTTCTCCCTCACAGCTATGAATAAATAGCAGGATAGACCGGGTTCTATAGCCTTGGATGGCAACTAGTCTACTAAGAAATGGCAGAATGCTGAAAAAAAATCTGTCTCGTCAGTCATGTATCGAAATCATGATCGCCTATCACGCATGGCATATAACTGACTGAATCTGAGAAAGAGGTTGCATACAGCTGACAGTTTAAATACTTTTAAACAAGACTGATTCCATGCATGGCATCAATATGGAAGCCTCGATCTGATGAGAGTATTTAAGAATAAGTTAATGTTTTGGTTTTATACCACTATGTTCAATTTCCTTATCTCCTCTACTAAATTTGTTATAACTGATCCATACACCGATCTATTTGAAGAGTTTACTAATTCTATATCGTTATCTTAAACCCCGTTCATCTTTTCCTCAATTCCTCCCGATATAAAGTCTTTTCTCACTCACTTTCACTCTTTGTAACCACCTGTATACTAGAGGCATTACTTGAGGTGAAACGATGTTTTTAAAAACATCTTGATTATGTCATTATTTTCTCTTCGAGTTACATGCGCTATCCATTTTATTAGTTGCAGTTGTTGAAAGTCCTCAAATGATGCCAACGAACACAACTATATCACAAAATCAAAAGAAAATGGTTGAATCCGTCAACATAATAAAAACTATTTCTACACGTGAAATTATTTGACGTAATTTTCACTTGACAATATGAATACAATAGCGATTTCTAAATTTTTCTAGTTGCTAAGGACATTTTGTTTTGTTGTTAATAGTTACTTTGTTTTCAATAAATTAATTTCGTTTTTGCCTTGAAAATGTTCACATTGAACGAAACGTGTAATAATACAGTTTTCCTATTGTCTTTTACACATATATATCACGACGCTTGACACTACATTTGAATGAAAATTCTAATATTTTTAGACATTTAAAACAACATGCCTGCTCGCACACACAATTCCGTAAAATACTTGTCGAAAACACAATTATACTTCGACATGAAAACAATAGACAAAAACTAAAAACCCTTGAAGCATTATACATCAAACAGTGGAAACCCAACCTAAACAAAATCAATTATAGCATCTCTACAAATATTCTTAAATGTCTGTAATTGGTAACAAAAGCCATTGGTTTATACCAACGACTTCCCATACTTCATACTTCTACAATTCACTCTCGTGTCGTCATGTGTGACGTCATGAGATGCGGTGCGATTTTCGCTTCTAGCGTCTTATATGCACGTGTTTATCGTTGCTTAAAAATCATCTATGTAAACAATAACAGACTATCATCACTGTCGTGTCCGTATATTGCTTAATATGTTGTAATTGACATCTTTGATAATGGCTTATGTAAGCCGAAATCTTAGATTGTATTAAAAAAAATATGGATCAATATTGTGAATTTCTTTCTTCGTTCAACGATAATGTTATTAAACTTATCAGACGTTACGAAAAAAATTTGCATAATATAGACAACACTTGTCTGTTATTTAATGAAACATGCATGAATGAAAAGATGCTGCCTAAATACACACAATTTATATATATATATATATATATATATATATATATATATATATATATATTAGTGTAAATGACTGAATATTTAGCGACGAGGCTCCATCAGTGTTTTTGTTTTGTTTTTGTTCTTTTTCTCACCTTTTCTTCTGAGTTGTCTCCCCTTCCGTCATAAAGACTCACATCCTCGTACTTGTCAGCTTGTGGGTTTCGGACCTTTTTCCGATGACTGACGATAGCCATCCAATCTTTCTCTCTACCTTTTGTCCTCCTCTGATCCACTTCAAGGGTAAAGATGTAATTACCTGTTCAATTAAAAACGAAACAGAACATTTAATAAACATTAGGGAATCTTCATTAATACAGTCGACCCCTTAATAACCAGAGATATGGACAATAGAAATAAATGGGTTCATCACGGATATGTTTTAGAAACTTCAAATATCGGATATTTTTAGAAAGCACAAATACCGAGCTATTTTTAGATAGCTCAAATACATACAGAACTATTTTTAGATAGCTCAAATAAATACCGGGCTATTTTTAGATAGTTCATACAAATACCGGTTATTTTTAGCAAGCTCAAACAAATACAGTTTATTTTTAGAAAAATCAAATAAATACCAACTATTTTTAGAAACGCCTAATAAATACTGGATATTCTTAGAAACGTCTAATATATACCGGTTACATTTAGAAATTTCAAACAAACACTAGATATTTATAGAAACTTAAAGGCAAAGTATTAGAAAAAAGCATAATTTCGTTAGGACAAAAGGAAAGAGTACTGAGCTGTTATATAATTCTGGACACAAGTGAGAGTGAGACTTCAAGCAAAAGAAATGTGATTCTACAGAAGGATGCTGAGAATACCATGTACTGGATATATGGGCAACTATGAAATTTTAGAGACAATTGGAAACAAAATGGACACATATATTTAACATCAGAAAGAGACAGTTAAAAGTTCTAAGGAACATAATGAGGAAAGCGGATCTGGAAAAATTGATATTCGAGGTACAGATTGAAAGCAAGAGGGAGAGAGGAAAATAATGAATAACCTACCTAGAGAGATTGAGTAAATGGATGGGGGAACAAGGTTTAGGAGATTGAAGGCAAGAGGGACAGAGGAAAATAATGAATAACCTACCTAGAGAGATTGAGTAAATGGATGGCGGAACAAGGTTTAGGAGATTGAAGGCAAGAGGGACAGAGGAAAACAACGCATAACCTACCTAGAGAGATTGAGTAAATGGACGGCGGTACAAGGTTTAGGAGATTGAAGGCAAGAGGGACAGAGGAAAACAATGCATAACCTACCTAGAGAGATTGAGTAAATGGATGGCGGAACAAGGTTTAGGAGATTGAAGGCAAGAGGGACAGAGGAAAACAACGCATAACCTACCTAGAGAGATTGAGTAAATGGATGGCGGAACAAGGTTTAGGAGATTGAAAGCAAGAGGGAGAGAGGAAAATAATGAATAACCTACCTAGAGAGTTGTGTAAATGGATGGGGGAACAAGGTTTAGGAGATTGAAAGCAAGAGGGAGAGAGGAAAATAATGAATAACCTACCTAGAGAGCTTGTGTAAATGGATGGGAGAACAAGGTTTAGGAGATTGAAAGCAAGAGGGAGAGAGGAAAATAATGAATAACCTACCTAGAGAGCTTGTGTAAATGGATGGGGGAACAAGGTTTAGGAGATTGAAAGCAAGAGGGACAGAGGAAACAAAGCATAACCTACATAGAGAGATTGAGTAAATGGATGGCGGAACAAGGTTTAGGAGATTGAAGGCAAGAGGGACAGAGGAAAACAACGCATTACCTACCTAGAGAGATTGAGTAAATGGATGGCGGAACAAGGTTTAGGAGATTGAAGGCAAGAGGGACAGAGGAAAACAACGCATAACCTACCTAGAGAGATTGAGTAAATGGATGGCGGAACAAGGTTTCGGAGATTGAAGGCAAGAGGGACAGAGGAAAACAACGGATAACCAACCTTGAGAGATTGAGTAAATGGATGGCGGAACAAGGTTTAGGAGATTGAAAGCAAGAGGGACAGAGGAAAACAACGCATAACCTACCTAGAGAGATTGAGTAAATGGATGACGAAACAAGGTTTAGGAGATTGAAGGCAAGAGGGACAGAGGAAAACAACGCATAACCTACCTGGAGAGATTGAGTAAATGGATAGGGGAACAAAGTTTAGGAGATTGAAGGCAAGAGGGACAGAGGAAAACAATGCATAACCTACCTAGAGAGATTGAGTAAATGGATGACGAAACAAGGTTTAGGAGATTGAAGGCGAGAGGGACAGAGGAAAACAACGCATAACCTACCTAGAGAGATTGAGTAAATGGATGACGAAACAAGGTTTAGGAGATTGAAGGCAAGAGGGACAGAGGAAAACAACGCATAACCTACCTGGAGAGATTGAGTAAATGGATAGGGGAACAAAGTTTAGGAGATTGAAGGCAAGAGGGACAGAGGAAAACAATGCATAACCTACCTAGAGAGATTGAGTAAATGGATGACGAAACAAGGTTTAGGAGATTGAAGGCGAGAGGGACAGAGGAAAACAACGCATAACCTACCTAGAGAGATTGAGTAAATGGATGACGAAACAAGGTTTAGGAGATTGAAGGCAAGAGGGACAGAGGAAAACAACGCATAACCTACCTAGAGAGATTGAGTAAATGGATGGTGGAACAAGGTTTCGGAGATTGAAGGCAAGAGGGACAGAGGAAAACAACGCATAACCAACCTAGAGAGATTGAGTAAATGGATGGGGGAACAAGGTTTAGGATATTGAAAGCAAGAGGGAGAGAGGAAAATAATGAATAACCTACCTAGAGAGCTTGTGTAAATGGATGGGGGAACAAGGTTTAGGAGATTGAAGGCAAGAGGGACAGAGGAAACAAAGCATAACCTACCTAGAGAGATTGAGTAAATGGATGGCGGAACAAGGTTTAGGAAATTGAAGGCAAGAGGGACAGAGGAAAACAACGCATAACCTACCTAGAGAGATTGAGTAAATGGATGGCGGAACAAGGTTTCGGAGATTGAAGGCAAGAGGGACAGAGGAAAACAACGCATAACCTACCTTGAGAGATTGAGTAAATGGATGGCGGAACAAGGTTTAAGAGATTGAAGGCAAGAGGGACAGAGGAAAACAACCCATAACCTACCTAGAGAGATTGAGTAAATGGATGGCGGAACAAGGTTTAGGAGATTGAAGGCAAGAGGGACAGAGGAAAACAACGCATAACCTACCTAGAGAGATTGAGTAAATGGATGACGAAACAAGGTTTAGGAGATTGAAGGCAAGAGGGACAGAGGAAAACAACGCATAACCTACCTAGAGAGATTGAGTAAATGGATGACGAAACAAGGTTTAGGAGATTGAAGGCGAGAGGGACAGAGGAAAACAACGCATAACCTACCTAGAGAGATTGAGTAAATGGATGACGAAACAAGGTTTAGGAGATTGAAGGCAAGAGGGACAGAGGAAAACAACGCATAACCTACCTAGAGAGATTGAGTAAATGGATGGCGGAACAAGGTTTAGGAGATTGAAGCCAAGTGGGACAGAGGAAAACAACGCATAATCTACCTAGAGAGATTGAGTAAATGGATGACGAAACAAGGTTTAGGAGATTGAAAGCAAGAGGGACAGAAGAAAACAACGCATAACCTACCTAGAGAGATTGAGTAAATGGATGGCGGAACATGGTTTAGGAGATTGAAGGCAAGAGGGACAGAGGAAAACAACGCATAACCTACCTAGAGAGATTGAGTGAATGGGCGGCGGAACAAGGTTTAGGAGATTGAAGGCAAGAGGGACAGAGGAAAACAACGCATAACCTACATAGAGAGATTGAGTAAATGGATGGCGGAACAAGGTTTCGGAGATTGAAGGCAAGAGGGACAGAGGAAAACAACGCATAACCTACCTTGAGAGATTGAGTAAATGGATGGCGGAACAAGGTTTAGGAGATTGAAGGCAAAAGGGACAGAGGAAAACAACGCATAACCTACCTAGAGAGATTGAGTAAATGGATGACGAAACAAGGTTTAGGAGATTGAAGGCAAGAGGGACAGAGGAAAACAACGCATAACCTACCTAGAGAGATTGAGTAAATGGATGGCGGAACAAGGTTTAGGAGATTGAAGGCAAGAGGCACAGAGGAAAACAACGCATAATCTACCTAGAGAGATTGAGTAAATGGATGACGAAACAAGGTTTAGGAGATTGAAGGCAAGAGGGACAGAGGAAAACAACGCATAACCTACCTAGAGAGATTGCGTAAATGGATGACGAAACAAGGTTTAGGAGATTGAAGGCAAGAGGGACAGAGGAAAACAACGCATAACCTACCTAGAGAGATTGAGTAAATCGATGACGAAACAAGGTTAAGAGATTGAAGGCAAGAGAGACAGAGGAAAACAACGCATAACCTACCTAGAGAGATTGAGTAAATGGATGACGAAACAAGGTTAAGAGATTGAAGGCAAGAGGGACAGAGGAAAACAACGCATAACCTACCTAGAGAGATTGAGTAAATGGATGGCGGAACAAGGTTTAGGAGATTGAAGCCAAGAGGGACAGAGGAAAACAACGCATAATCTACCTAGAGAGATTGAGTAAATGGATGACGAAACAAGGTTTAGGAGATTGAAAGCAAGAGGGACAGAAGAAAACAACGCATAACCTACCTAGAGAGATTGAGTAAATGGATGGCGGAACATGGTTTAGGAGATTGAAGGCAAGAGGGACAGAGGAAAACAACGCATAACCTACCTAGAGAGATTGAGTGAATGGGCGGCGGAACAAGGTTTAGGAGATTGAAGGCAAGAGGGACAGAGGAAAACAACGCATTACCTACCTAGAGAGATTGAGTAAATGGATGGCGGAACAAGGTTTAGGAGATTGAAGGCAAGAGGGACAGAGGAAAACAACGCATAACCTACATAGAGAGATTGAGTAAATGGATGGCGGAACAAGGTTTCGGAGATTGAAGGCAAGAGGGACAGAGGAAAACAACGCATAACCTACCTTGAGAGATTGAGTAAATGGATGGCGGAACAAGGTTTAGGAGATTGAAGGCAAAAGGGACAGAGGAAAACAACGCATAACCTACCTAGAGAGATTGAGTAAATGGATGACGAAACAAGGTTTAGGAGATTGAAGGCAAGAGGGACAGAGGAAAACAACGCATAACCTACCTAGAGAGATTGAGTAAATGGATGGCGGAACAAGGTTTAGGAGATTGAAGGCAAGAGGGACAGAGGAAAACAACGCATAATCTACCTAGAGAGATTGAGTAAATGGATGACGAAACAAGGTTTAGGAGATTGAAGGCAAGAGGGACAGAGGAAAACAACGCATAACCTACCTAGAGAGATTGCGTAAATGGATGACGAAACAAGGTTTAGGAGATTGAAGGCAAGAGGGACAGAGGAAAACAACGCATAACCTACCTAGAGAGATTGAGTAAATCGATGACGAAACAAGGTTAAGAGATTGAAGGCAAGGGGGACAGAGGAAAACAACGCATAACCTACCTAGAGAGATTGAGTAAATGGATAGGGGAACAAGGTTTAGGAGATTGAAGGCGAGAGGGACAGAGGAAAACAACGCATAACCTACCTAGAGAGATTGAGTAAATGGATTGCGGAACAAGGTTTATGAGATTGAAGGCAAGAGCGACAGAGGAAAATAACGCATAACCTACCTAGAGAGATTGAGTAAATGGATGGCGGAACAAGGTTTAGGAGATTGAAGGCAAAAGGGACAGAGGAAAACAACGCATAACCTACCACGGAGATTGAGTAAATGGATGACGAAACAAGGTTTAGGAGATTGAAGGCAAGAGGGACAGAGGAAAACAACGCATAACCTACCTAGAGAGATTGAGTAAATGGATGGCGGAACAAGGTTTAGGAGATTGAAGGCAAGAGGGACAGAGGAAAACAACGCATAATCTACCTAGAGAGATTGAGTAAATGGATGACGAAACAAGGTTTAGGAGATTGAAGGCAAGAGGGACAGAGGAAAACAACGCATAACCTACCTAGAGAGATTGCGTAAATGGATGACGAAACAAGGTTTAGGAGATTGAAGGCAAGAGGGACAGAGGAAAACAACGCATAACCTACCTAGAGAGATTGAGTAAATCGATGACGAAACAAGGTTAAGAGATTGAAGGCAAGAGAGACAGAGGAAAACAACGCATAACCTACCTAGAGAGATTGAGTAAATGGATGACGAAACAAGGTTAAGAGATTGAAGGCAAGGGGGACAGAGGAAAACAACGCATAACCTACCTAGAGAGATTGAGTAAATGGATAGGGGAACAAGGTTTAGGAGATTGAAGGCGAGAGCGACAGAGGAAAACAACGCATAACCTACCTAGAGAGATTGAGTAAATGGATGGCGGAACAAGGTTTATGAGATTGAAGGCAAGAGCGACAGAGGAAAATAACGCATAACCTACCTAGAGAGATTGAGTAAATGGATGGCGGAACAAGGTTCAGGAGATTGAAGGCAAGAGGGACAGAGGAAAACAACGCATAATCTACCTAGAGAGATTGAGTAAATGGATGACGAAACAAGGTTTAGGAGATTGAAGGCAAGAGGGACAGAGGAAAACAACGCATAACCTACCTAGAGAGATTGAGTAAATGGATGGCGGAACATGGTTTAGGAGATTGAAGGCAAGGGGGACAGAGGAAAACAACGCATAACCTACCTTGAGAGATTGAGTAAATGGATGGCGGAACAAGGTTTAGGAGATTGAAGGCAAAAGGGACAGAGGAAAACAACGCATAACCTACCTAGAGAGATTGAGTAAATGGATGACGAAACAAGGTTTAGGAGATTGAAGGCAAGAGGGACAGAGGAAAACAACGCATAACCTACCTAGAGAGATTGAGTAAATGGATGGCGGAACAAGGTTTAGGAGATTGAAGGCAAGAGGGACAGAGGAAAACAACGCATAATCTACCTAGAGAGATTGAGTAAATGGATGACGAAACAAGGTTTAGGAGATTGAAGGCAAGAGGGACAGAGGAAAACAACGCATAACCTACCTAGAGAGATTGCGTAAATGGATGACGAAACAAGGTTTAGGAGATTGAAGGCAAGAGGGACAGAGGAAAACAACGCATAACCTACCTAGAGAGATTGAGTAAATCGATGACGAAACAAGGTTAAGAGATTGAAGGCAAGAGAGACAGAGGAAAACAACGCATAACCTACCTAGAGAGATTGAGTAAATGGATGACGAAACAAGGTTAAGAGATTGAAGGCAAGGGGGACAGAGGAAAACAACGCATAACCTACCTAGAGAGATTGAGTAAATGGATAGGGGAACAAGGTTTAGGAGATTGAAGGCGAGAGGGACAGAGGAAAACAACGCATAACCTACCTAGAGAGATTGAGTAAATGGATGGCGGAACAAGGTTTATGAGATTGAAGGCAAGAGCGACAGAGGAAAATAACGCATAACCTACCTAGAGAGATTGAGTAAATGGATGGCGGAACAAGGTTCAGGAGATTGAAGGCAAGAGGGACAGAGGAAAACAACGCATAATCTACCTAGAGAGATTGAGTAAATGGATGACGAAACAAGGTTTAGGAGATTGAAGGCAAGAGGGACAGAGGAAAACAACGCATAACCTACCTAGAGAGATTGAGTAAATGGATGGCGGAACATGGTTTAGGAGATTGAAGGCAAGGTGGACAGAGGAAAACAACGCATAACCTACCTAGAGAGATTGAGTAAATGGATAGCGGAACAAGCTTTAGGAGATTGAAGGCAAGAGGGACAGAGGAAAACAACGCATAACCTACCTAGAGAGATTGAGTAAATGGATGACGAAACAAGGTTTAGGAGATTGAAGGCAAGAGGGACAGAGGAAAACAACGCTTAACCTACCTAGAGAGATTGAGTAAATGGATGGCGGAACAAGGTTTAGGAGATTGAAGGCAAGAGGGACAGAGGAAAACAACGCATAATCTACCTAGAGTGATTGAGTAAATGGATGACGAAACAAGGTTTAGGAGATTGAAGGCAAGAGGGACAGAGGAAAACAACGCATAACCTACCTAGAGAGATTGAGTAAATGGACGGCGGTACAAGGTTTAGGAGATTGAAGGCAAGAGGGACAGAGGAAAACAATGCATAACCTACCTAGAGAGATTGAGTAAATGGATGGCGGAACAAGGTTTAGGAGATTGAAGGCAAGAGGGACAGAGGAAAGCAACGCATAACCTACCTAGAGAGATTGAGTAAATGGATGGCGGAACAAGGTTTAGGAGATTGAAAGCAAGAGGGAGAGAGGAAAATAATGAATAACCTACCTAGAGAGTTGTGTAAATGGATGGGGGAACAAGGTTTAGGAGATTGAAAGCAAGAGGGAGAGAGGAAAATAATGAATAACCTACCTAGAGAGCTTGTGTAAATGGATGGGATAACAAGGTTTAGGAGATTGAAAGCAAGAGGGAGAGAGGAAAATAATGAATAACCTACCTAGAGAGCTTGTGTAAATGGATGGGGGAACAAGGTTTAGGAGATTGAAAGCAAGAGGGACAGAGGAAACAAAGCATAACCTACATAGAGAGATTGAGTAAATGGATGGCGGAACAAGGTTTAGGAGATTGAAGGCAAGAGGGACGGAGGAAAACAACGCATTACCTGCCTAGAGAGATTGAGTAAATGGATGGCGGAACAAGGTTTAGGAGATTGAAGGCAAGAGGGACAGAGGAAAACAACGCATAACCTACCTAGAGAGATTGAGTAAATGGATGGCGGAACAAGGTTTCGGAGATTGAAGGCAAGAGGGACAGAGGAAAACAACGCATAACCAACCTAGAGAGATTGAGTAAATGGATGGGGGAACAAGGTTTAGGAGATTGAAAGCAAGAGGGAGAGAGGAAAATAATGAATAACCTACCTAGAGAGTTGTGTAAATGGATGGGGGAACAAGGTTTAGGAGATTGAAAGCAAGAGGGAGAGAGGAAAATAATGAATAACCTACCTAGAGAGCTTGTGTAAATGGATGGGATAACAAGGTTTAGGAGATTGAAAGCAAGAGGGAGAGAGGAAAATAATGAATAACCTACCTAGAGAGCTTGTGTAAATGGATGGGGGAACAAGGTTTAGGAGATTGAAAGCAAGAGGGACAGAGGAAACAAAGCATAACCTACATAGAGAGATTGAGTAAATGGATGGCGGAACAAGGTTTAGGAGATTGAAGGCAAGAGGGACGGAGGAAAACAACGCATTACCTGCCTAGAGAGATTGAGTAAATGGATGGCGGAACAAGGTTTAGGAGATTGAAGGCAAGAGGGACAGAGGAAAACAACGCATAACCTACCTAGAGAGATTGAGTAAATGGATGGCGGAACAAGGTTTCGGAGATTGAAGGCAAGAGGGACAGAGGAAAACAACGCATAACCAACCTAGAGAGATTGAGTAAATGGATGGGGGAACAAGGTTTAGGAGATTGAAAGCAAGAGGGAGAGAGGAAAATAATGAATAACCTACCTAGAGAGCTTGTGTAAATGGATGGGGGAACAAGGTTTAGGAGATTGAAGGCAAGAGGGACAGAGGAAACAAAGCATAACCTACCTAGAGAGATTGAGTAAATGGATGGGGGAACAAGGTTTAGGAGATTGAAGGCAAGAGGGTCAGCTGAAAATAACGCATAACCTACCTAGAGAGATTGAGTAAATGGATGGCGGAACAAGTTTTCGGAGATTGAAGGCAAGAGGGACAGAGGAAAACAACGCATAACCTACCTAGAGAGATTGAGTAAATGGATGACGAAACAAGGTTTAGGAGATAGAAGGAAAGAGAGACAGAGGAAAACAACTCATATCCTACCTAGTGAGATTAAGTAAATGGATGGCGGAACAATTTTTCGGAGATTGAAGGCAAGAGGGACAGAGGAAAACAACCCATAAACTATTTAGAGATCTTGAGTAAATGGATGGCGGAACAAGGTTTATGAGAAATGACCAAATTTATTAAAAGGACAGAACATTGTGGAGAGCCATGGCCATATCGTCCTGAAGGGACACGGTACATAGAAGATTGCTTATGAATTGCTAAATTGAACATTTCGGGGACTTATTTATAATGTAACTTTTTATTATATGTGCGTGTTTCTGAGTGTGAAGCGTCATTTTACTTCTAATAAAACTAATCTTTTATGACGTTTTAACAAACTGCAGCTGGCAAAATCTATTTTTCAAGCGTCATCTTGGGAGTTTTAGTTTCGATTTTTCAACGAAAACGCAATCTCTGGTTTGCTTATCGGATGAAATTAGCAATAAATAAGTTAGGAGCCCATCAAAACTGTAATCGAAATTGGATTTGTTGTCCTAACCGAACAACCAGTGTTCACAGGGGAAATTCTTTTTGGTTTCATATTTATCTCTAATGCGATATTGAATTGTAATAAGCGCACATTGCTAGCAGAAACGCTCTGAGTAAAAAAAAAAAAAAAAAAAAAAAAAAAAGAAAAGCTATTTATAACATGATTTTAAAGCGACAAACATGTCAATGGATTACGGTACAGCCCAGTAGGCGCTGCGCTTTCTGATATTTGATGAGGTCCTCAAGGACATTTTCTTAGGATATCATTCATTGTTGTATTTTATTTTAAATTAAAAATTTTAACATATAATAATATAATATTTAATACAGAGCAACCTCGGTACTCAAACGTCTCTCATGTTGAAAAATCGGTTTTCGAACAGAATATACGAGATGAAAATGCCTCGGTTATCAAAGTTTCGGTTCTCGTGCAACATTGCCGAACCGAGCCGAACCGAGTTAAGCCGAACGGAATCATTTCTTAGTCGAATAAAGAGACGATCATGTCTTTCCTTCCCCTTTTTCAAACAATAACATCTCTTTCCTTCCCCCTTCCACTTACGTCATCAACTCTCTTACTTACAGGTACGGTAAGATTAATATGTTCGTCTATATTTTATCAATTTATAAGGTTGGTGCAAAAAATAATGCCGTTTCCTCACATAGTAACACTTTATGAATTTCAATGCCCTACTATTAGGTTGGTGCAAAAATAATGTCCTTTTCTCACACAGTAACACTTTATGAAAAATCAATGCCCTACTATTAGGTTGATGCAAAAAATAATGTCGTTTTCTCACATAGTAACACTTTATGAATTTCAATGCCCTACTATTAGGTTGGTGCAAAAAATAATGTCGTTTTCTCACACAGTAACACTATGAATTTCAATGCCCTACTATTAGGTTGGTGCAAAAAATAATGTCGTTTTCTCACATAGTAACACTTTATGAATTTCAATGCCCTACTATTAGGTTGGTGCAAAAATAATGTCGTTTTCTCACATAGTAACACTTTATGAATTTCAATGCCCTACTATTAGGTTGGTGCAAAAAATAATGTCGTTTTCTCACATAGTAACACTTTATGAATTTCAATGCCCTACTATTAGGTTGGTGCAAAAAATAATGTCGTTTTCTCACATAGTAACACTTTATGAATTTCAATGCCCTACTATTAGGTTGGTGCAAAAAATAATGTCGTTTTCTCACATAGTAACACTTTATGAATTTCAATGCCCTACTATTAGGTTGGTGCAAAAAATAATGTCGTTTTCTCACATAGTAACACTTTATGAATTTCAATGCCCTACTATTAGGTTGGTGCAAAAAATAATCTCGTTTTCTCACATAGCAACACTTTATGAATTTCAATGCCCTACTATTAGGTTGGTGCAAAAATAATCTCGTTTTCTCACATAGTAACATATGTGAGAAAACGACATTATTTTTGCACCGACCTAATAGTATTGGGTTTATTTATTTTTTTCTTAGGTTTAATGATTTTCATTAGATTTGTGTATAAACTTGTGCACAAAGTACTGTTGTTAAAGTTTAAATAAGCAATCATCTTGAGAACAGGAATGGATTCATCCATTTTACAGTGATTATTATCAGAAAAATAGTATCGGTTTACGAACATTTCTAGTTAGCTTCAAGAACGAACTAAATTCGTAAACGGAGGTTCCACTGTATATTCATTTTTATTTTAATAATATTATATAATAACGTGTTTGTAACCCTCGACTCGATTTTATGTCCCCCCCCCCTAGGAAATTTTCTCGCCGCAGTCGATCCTTCAGATCTACAAATCAACCATTTGCCCTTGCATGGTGTATTGCTGCCATATATGGTCCTGATCTGGCATCTCGTCTGCAGTCGCTCTCTCACAGACGTGCCGTCGCCTCCCTCTGTCTTTTTTACAAATACTTTCATGATAACTGCTCCGATTAGCTGCTTTCACTGGTTCCCAGATTTCATGAATTTAAGCCTTCTAATAGGCTGGCATCTCGCTCACACCCTTTCACTGTCGAAACTGTTAAATGTAGCCGTCTATTCTACTCCAATAACTTCATATCTTGCACCTCTCGCCTGTGGAACTCCCTCCCCTTTTCCTGTTTCCCTGATAGCTATCATGTCCAACTATTCAAATGTAATGTCAATCGACGTCTGCAGATGCCTTGATCTATCCCTAATGCTTCTCTTCATCCTTTCCTCTATCACTTTTAGTGCTAGGGGCTTCCCGCCTTGCTTGGGATGAAACGCTTAAAAATATATATACTCGACTTTCCCGTCGAATTCGACGTATGAGGGTCAAGCAGATCAGTTCCTAGGAAACCGACAGCCCGACAACGGTACATGAGATTTGATTATAGTGGTGAAGGTTTTGTGCAGGGCCATCCACACTTTTTGAAGGGCCGAATACAGAGACCTGGTGCACTACGTGCCACAAGGTCCCCAAACGACCCTCCGCAGGTTTTGAATTCAGAGTTGTCCTTCTCCTAGACCAGTTGCCATCCAAGGCTATAGAACCCAGTCTATCTTGCTATTTACCCATAGCTGGAGGGAGACAAAGAGGATTCACACCTTTCCCAAAGTATTAGCACGTAAGTGAATATAATGGATTCGACTGGAATTCGAACCCGGCTCTCCGATTCCTCAACCCAAGCCTGTAGGTCTAAGACAGAGAGAGAGAGAGAGAGCAAATTTGGAATGAAGCCTGTAGGTCTAAGTGAGAGAGGGCAAATATGGAATGAAGCCTGTAGGTCTAAGAGAGAGATCAAATTTGAAATGAAGCCTATAGGTCTAACAGAGAGAGATCAAATTTGGAATGAATCCTGTAGGTGTAAGAGAGCGAGATCAAATTTGGCATGTAGACGATAGGTCTAAGATATCAAATTTGGAATGAAGCCTGTAGGTCTAAGAGAGGGAGAGAGCAAATTTGGAATGAAGCCTACAGGGCTAAGAGAGAGAGATCAAAATTGGAATGAAGCCTGTAGGTCTCAGAGAGAGAGGCCAATTTTGGAATGAAGCCTATAGGTCTAACAGAGAGAGATCAAATTTGGAATGAAGCCTATAGGTCTAACAGAGAGATCAAATTTGGAATGAAGCCTGTAGGTCTAAAGAGAGATCAAATTTGGAATTAAGCCTGAAGGTTTAAGAGAGCGAAATCAAATTTGGAATGTAGACTATAGGTCTAAGATATCAAATTTGGAATGAAGCCTGTAGGTCTAAGAGAGAGAGATCAAAATTGGAATGAAGCCTGTAGGTCTAAGAGAGAGAGAGCAAATTTGGAATGAAGCCTGCAGGTCTAAGAAAGAGCAAATATGGAATGAAGCCTGTAGGTCTGAGAGAGAGAGCAAATATGGAATGAAGCCTGTAGGTCTAAGGGAGAGCAAATATGGAATGAAGCCTGTAGGTCTAAGGGAGAGCAAATTTGGAATGAAGCCTGTAGGTCTAAAGGAGAGCAAATTTGGAATGAAGCCTGTAGGTCTAAGAGAGAGAGATCAAATTTGGAATGAAGCTTGTAGGTCTAAGAGAGAGAGACAGAGCAAATTTGGAATGAAGCCTTTAGGTCTAAGATAGAGCAAATTTAGAATGAAGCCTGTAGCTCTAAGTGAGAGATCAAATTTGGAATGAAGCCTGTAGGTCTACGAGAGAGAGAGAGAGCAAATTTGGAATGAAACCTGTGGGTCTAAGAGAGAGAGAGAGAGAGAGCAAATTTGAAATGAAGCCTGTGGGTCTAAGAGAGAGAGCAAATTTAGAATGAACCCTGTAGGTCTAAGAGAGTGAGCAAATTTAGAATGAATCCTGTAGGTCTTTGACAGACCGAATTTAGAAAAGCCTCAAATATCATTAAGTTGGAGATTGTTAATGGTTAAAAATTAAGGCAAGAATGACTCACAGAATAGATTTATTATATGTAAATCCAACTTTAGAAATGCATTGAACGTTAGTAAGGTGGGGATTGTCAATGTTCAGGAATAACTGTAAGAACCACTCGCAGAATAGATTTATTATATGAAAATCAACATTTAGAAATGCATTAAACGTTGATCTGCTTAAATTATAAGTGTCAAAAGAAGGAAAAAACAATTCACTTACTCATTTTTTCTTTTGGCATGCACGACTGCAAAATAGAAAAAAACAAATTAAAGAAACTCTAATGTTGAGTATTTATAAATGAAAGAATTAAAACTCTAGAATGTGTTTTTCGAATGGATTTGTCAAGTTTAATTTATAATACACTATGGATGGCCGGAAGTGGCTTCAAGTTTCAAAGACCATTGATAGCTGAACTGATGGTCTAAATGTAATACACTTTGATAAAATCCCATCACATTATATGCTGCCTTGGTCAAAAAAAAATTCTATTCATGTAAACAACTGAAAAGAAATTGCATTTCTTTTCCTTATTTTTGTTAGAAAGACCCGGGTTGAGGACGAAAAAGGAAGAATTATGGATCTGAAAAAGATTCATGGTAATCCAGACCACTGAAGGAAATAACAAAGAGAAGAGGACTGGAGGTTAAAGGTTACGCGATCTCGGCTAATTTTGGGGGGTATTTTGAAGCTTTATGTTTGCGGGGATGAAAAATGACGGAAAATATCGGGAGATGAGAAGTTGACGTTGCGTTCACAAGCAGGATGAACATATTCTTTCTTACTTCTCTCAGTCTCCCACTTTTTACACACGCGCACATACACGCATCTACCTCTCTTTTGCACACACGCTTACACACACTCTCTTAATCTATCCGCTATTTACACAAAGGGGCGAATGCGCATTCTATTTCGCTTCCTTTCTTTTACAGATAACAATTTGATTACGAGCAATACCATCCCTTGAACCATCCTCAGATATGAACCGCACGGTTGTGATTTTATTCTTCCTGATAGGATCTTAGACAACAGTTTGCATTGAGTAATTTGTGAGCCAAGTTCGAATTCCAACCAAGTTAATTGCACTCAGTTACGTACTATACAATACCCTCAGGAAAGGTATTAACATCAAGACTCTTCCAAAGATCTTTCTTGTCGTTTTGCACAGATTTCCTCCATGTTGAACGATCGCGAGCCAGATTTTCTACATTTTCCCGGTGATTTTTGCATGTACGGTGTTGTAACGGTTATCTGCTCAGATTGAAGAATCGGAGAGACGAGTTTTGAATTCCAGTCAAGTTCACTACATTCACTTACGTACAAATACTCATGGGAATGGTACGGTTCCACTTCTTATCCCCCAGCTACGGGTAAAACAGCAGGACATACTGGGTCCTATAGTCTTGGCTAGCGAGTAGTCGAAAACAAGGTCAAACAGGTGGGTTGGTCTACGTCAGGCTAAGCCACGCTTAGAAAATCACCATACACACATGCGTGCTCTCTCATTCACCCCACCTCTTTCGTGCATTTGTACGCTCTCTAGTTCTCGCTTTTTCATGCACACCCTTGCGCGCGCACACCCACATACACATACATACGTTTTCTCTCTTTTACACACACACACAGGCACGACCTCTGTTTTTTTCTCTCTCGCTCTCTGACATATCCTTGCACACACACTCGTGTTTTCTTTCTTTCGCGCACAGATATACACATGCTTTCTCTCCCTTTCACACGCATACACAGACATATGTACACAGAGACGCTCTTTCGTTCTCTCTTTCACTCACAACCTACACACACTCGTTATCTCTCCCTCCCTCTCTTTCTCTCCCTTCACTTTCCCTCTCTCCTTCTCTCTCTTTCCCTCAGTCTCCTTCTCTCTCTTTCCCTCAGTCTCCATCCCCCTCTCATTCTCCCACTCCTCCTCTCTCTTTCTCCCTCCCTCTCCTTCTTCCTCCCTTTTACTCCTCCTCCTTTCCTCTCTTTTACACACATATTTTGCACATAGGCATGCTCTTTTGTTCTTTCTTTCTTTCATTCACAACCCACATACCCTCTGTCACGTGAACTCTCCTATTCTCTCTTTTTCACCCATATATGTACACGATCTTTGTCATCCCTCTTTTTTCTCCTTCCGCCTTCTACCCTCCCCTTCACTTCCCCTCTTTTAAACACACACATTTGCACAGATACGTTCTTTCATTCTTTCTTTCCATCGCAACCCACACACTCTCTCGTCAATCACCTTCCCTCTCGTTCTCTCTTTACTCCTCCTCTCCCCCACACGCATATACATCCTTTTTTGTTCTTTCACTCACAAACCACATACACTCTCTCTCGTCAATCTCCTTCTCCCTCCTTCTTTTACACACACACGCACGCGCGCGCGCTCTTTCGTTCTTTTTTCGCTCACAACACACGTATTCTCTAACTCTTCTTCTCTCTGTCTCACTCTTTCCTCCTCCTCCTCTCTATCTTTCCTCCTCCCCTCTCTTTCCTCTTCCTCTCTTTCCTCTCCTCCTCCTCCTCTCTCTCTTTCTCTTTCGCGCACACATAAGCACTCTTTTTCGTTCTTTCACTCACAACCCACATAGTCTCTCACTCGCTCTCGTTATCTCTACCTCCCTCTCTTTCTCACACTCCTGTGCACATAGACATGTTGTATCGTCCACTATTTTACTCACAACCCGTACCTACTCACTCGTTATCTCTGCTTCCCCTCCTCTGTCCAAGCCTCTTTATTTATTTAGCACATGTTTTTTTGTGTGGCACAAGGCCGAAAGGGGAGTGGAAAAACAGCTGGTCGACGCTGTCTATCCTACTCCTAGCTAATCCGACTCCCAACTAATCCACTCTAACAATTGGTGCAATAGCTACAAGAACTCATCCTTCTCTATACAATCGCAACTTGTACCATAATACCACTTCTTTACAAGGCACCTAATAAAACCATCATGCTGATAAAATACCTTAAAATCTTTGCATGAAATGAAGGAGGCGGTTAACCCAATAATAAAAAATAAAGAAAAACAAAACATTCAAGCGAAAATGTTAATATGGACCCGTCCAACCGACAAAAAAGATGAGAGGCCACTGTATTCCGCCGAAAAACAGAATCAAAAAGCTGAGTTCAACTCACTTTCATTCTTTCAGTCATTTGATGATGATATAAGTAAATGTGTTCAGTAAGTTAAAAAAAATAAAAAAGGCTTCCATACCTGCATTGTCCACATGTTGTAGTAAAGGCCGCCCATCTCCATCAATTCCTGATGGCTTCCCTGTTCGACTGCCCTTCCGGTGTACATTGCAACAATCAAGTCAGAGTTTTGGATGTTTAATAAACGGTGCGAAGTAATGATAGTCGTTCGACCTACTTTGGCCTGGGAAACAGAATTGAACTTTAATTAGAAGAGTTAAATATATATATATATTTTAAAATCGTGAAAGTACATTTTTTTTTTTTTTTTTTTTTTTTTTACACAATTGTTTCCTCCCAATATAAAACCCAACATCCACTCAAGGTAGAGATATTGAATGGGGTTGCTTTATGACTATAAAAAGACGAGCAGATTGTTGGCTATGTAACGGTTGATCGGAAATATAAAAAACTTAAGATTGTAGTACTCGGAGAAACGTCCTCCAGAGATTCTCATCCACAAAGCAGCCACTTATGGGAAGATTCGTTTGTTTGTTTGATCTGTTTTGTTTTACGACATATCAACCTCAATGGATTATTTAATGCCGACAAAATTTTTATTGCTGGTAATATATATATATATATATATATATATATATATATATATATATATATATATATATATATTTTCTTTTTGCAAATGTCTTGCTGGTAATTTTTTCATTCAAAAATCTATTTCTGGTAATATTTTTTCTTCAAAAATGTATCGCTTGTAATATTTTTTCAAAATATATAGCTGGTAATATTTTTTTTTTTTAAATATATATTGCTGGTAATATATTTTTCCAAATGTATTGCTGGTAATAATATATTGCTAGTAATATTTTTTTCTTCAAAAACTTATTGCTAGTAATAACTTTTTTTTACAGAGAATTTCTGGTATTAAAATCTATTTTTAAACTTTCAGCATTGGACCTCAGTTTAGGGGTTAACTATTTACCCATAGCAGGGACCCTAACTGGTGCTACCACCCCGGGTCAGGGTAGACTTAGGAACACTAGCAATTAAGATGTGGTTCCACGCTCCTCAAAACCTCCTGATCAGAGGCCTTGCTATTGGACGTAGTTTATCGTCTTACCCAGGATGCAGGGTGAGGTTTAAAGTGGGAACTCACCTGTAGATGGACCTAGGGACAAAAATTGATTCACTTCCTCCGCACGTTCACTTTTGTGGGCGCCTCTATCGCCAGGTAATGAAACTATGCTCCTCCCGTAGAAAAGGTATTAAATGACTTTGCGAATTAGGAGAGGCCGACATAAAAAGCAACTGAACTTACAATTTGTTGTTTGTATTTTTTTCTCTTTCGTTCTTTGGTGTCTATTATTTTATCTTCTTGCTGTGAACTTTTAAACTGTTAACTTCAGACTAACTCTTGACCACAACAGTTTAACCTGCATTTTAATTTGCTTCACTCAACTGTATCCGTATATATATATATATATATATATATAATAGAAATTATTAGGAGGATTTGATAATTATATAATAGTAATATTATTTAAGTAATTCATCGAATCTGAAACCTCAACAGGATGCAGAAAGTACTGGACGGTCGTTTCGTCTTATATTTGGGACTACATCAGCAATGTGCATCCACTACCGAGAATTGAAATCCTCACGAAATGGCCGTCCAGTGTGTATGTGTATATATATATATATATTCATACATGTTTCATTAAATAATATTGACAAGTGTTGTTTATTTATTTTATGTAAATTCTTTTCATAATGTCTGATAAGCTTAATAACATTATCATTAAACGAAGAAAGAAAATCACAATATTGATCCATATTTTTTAATCCAATCTAAGATTTCGGCTTACATAAGCCATTATCAAAGATGACAATTACTGTACAATATATTAAGCAATACACGGACAACAATGTTGGTATAAAGCAATGGCTTCTGTTACCAATTATAGACATTTAAGGATATTTGTGGAGATTTCATAGTTTATTTTAGGTTTCAACAGTTTTATGTATATAGCTTCAAGAATTTTTAGTCTTTGTTTATTGTTTTCATGTTTAAGTATAATTGTGTTTTCGACAAGGATTTTACGGACTTGTGTATGCGGCCAGGCATGTAGTTTTAAATGCCTAAAAATGTTAGTTTTCATTCAAATGTAGTGTCAAGCGTTGTGAAAGCGAGTTTGTGGTGATATATATATATATATATATATATATATATATATATATATATATATATATATATATATATATAAGATAGATAAAGATAGATAGATATAGTAAAGGTAATAAATTCGTTGGTATATAATCCAAGTGGATTCTTGCTCAATTTATTTATTAATACAGAACAAATAATTAATAAAAACTAAAATCACGTGGACTGAGTTTGTGTCAGAAATAGAAATTTTCAGTCCACACAGGGGTTGATAAGACAGACGACCGATATTTTCATCTGCCGAAATAGGCTATTCCCCATATGTAGTGATTATATATATATAAACTGCGTCTAGAGATTATATGCAAAAGAGGTATTGTCAAATATTTTATGTAAAATTCATAGATATGTGTTATCCAATGAAATAATTTGTACTATTATGTATAGCGAATAAGCATGAAAGCAATTAAGTCCCAATTTTCAATTTCAGATTGATATTTAGTATTTTTTCAGTAATTATAGCAATTTGCAGTGTCAAGAGATTATTTGCAAGAACTAAAATTTAGCATTATGGCTCGTATAAAAGAACTAACAATGAATGAAAAGAACTATATAATCAAAGAAATTAGCAAAGGAAAGTCTTCGCTTCAAATTTCTAAGGATTTGAAAAGGAATCATCGAACAATCAAGAAAATATGTCAAATGGGAATTCAACCAAGAAAAAAAAGTCTCGGGCTGAATTCAGGAATTTAACAAAGCGAGATCTATCACATATCCGAAGAGAATTAATAAGAAACCCAAATGCCTCAAGTGCGTTCATATTTGAGGCCGCTGGAGCTCCTATGGTGTCAAGGGAAACGAGGTGTAAAGCATTAAGCAAGTTTGCTGATGTAAAAAATCAAATAAAGAAGCCCATTTTAACAAAAAAACATAAGGAAAGAAGGTTGCAGAGGGCAAAAAAATACATGAAAACTGATTTCAGTAATGTGCTTTTTACAGACGAATCAAGGATCACTCTCGATGAGCCCGATGGATGGGCTCGAGGATGGGTTTGCAAGCAACATGACTCAAGAAAATATTTTAAACTTTAACAAGGCGGTGGTGGGATCATGATACGGGCTGGGATTATTGGTAATGAGCTCGTGTGTCAATTTAAACTGAAAGACGGGGTTAAAATGAATTCCAAAAGTTACTGTGATTTTCTAGAGCAATATTTCTTTGAATGGCTTGATAACCAGTCTTTAGCCAAGCGTAGATCTATGATCTTTATGCAAGACAACGCACCAAGTCATGCATCAAAGTTTACTAAATCCTGGTTGAAAGAAAATGGATTTGTTGAAGATTCTCTTATGGACTGGCCTTCAAATAGCTGTGACTTGAATCCCATTGAGAACCTGTGGAGCATCCTCAAGAGAGATATTTATTCTAATGGAAGGCAATTCAACAGCAAGTGTGACCTCTGGGAGGCAGTTAAAGTTGCTGCAAACAACTTACCAGCCGCTAATAGGCAATAGGCTGCTAAGAGTTATTGAAAAGAAAGGAGCATGTGTGCAATAAATTTTAGGAGGTTCTTATTATTTTTTGTTAATATATCTTTTATTTTTAAAATAATGTTTTTTTTTTGTTTTGCCTTTAAGAAATTGACGAATTTGTTCTAAAATATTTTCATATTATTTTTTTACATTAGTTTTACAAGGTATAATAATGTAAAAGTATCAAAATAAATAGTTGCAAATAAACTACTGTCAGTCAAATTAGTCTGTTTTGTTAACTTAGTAAATTTTTTCCCAATCAAAAACAATAGTTTTCTCTATCACTATATATCTAAGTTAATAATATTGAGTAGAATCTAAACAACATCATAATAGGACTTTTAACATTAAAGACGAAACTCTTTATACCAATTCATAACTGGCATATAATCTCTAGACGCAGTTATATATATATATATATAAACAAACCTATCATCATCGGACTAATAGTAGGGATGGATGGTCCGTTAAAGCCGATTGTCCGTAGATGGGAATGGATTATTTTTGAGTTATAAAACCCCTATAGTAACTGCCAGTAGCTATGATCATAATGTAAATTATATAAACATGTATATATGCCATAAATACATATATATTTAATATATGGGGAACCTCGAGGCGGTGTAATGGTTAGCAAGCTTGTCTCGCTAGAACAATGACCACTGAGTAGTGAGTTCGATTCTCACTGGGTGCCCCCTACTTTCGGCCTTGTGCCACATCTGAGCTATGCTTGGAAAATCACTATATATTTAATATATATATTAATCAAAATGACCAAAATAATAGATTTCTCACAGCTACTTTCTCACGCACGCGCTAATGTATCGTACTTTATATACTGTACTCCCGTCTTTGTTTACCATAGAAAGTGCTGCTACTGCCGCCAAGCAGTCACTTTGAGAAATAAACGACCCCGTTCCGCTAAGCCCGCAAATTTTGAAATACATCGCTGACGATTTGGAAGGTTTTTTCCTGCGGCTATTTTTTATTTTATTATTATTTTTTTTTTTTTTTTTTTGCCTGCTGATTTTTTTCGTTGCATCCGTTGATGAGGGGTTTGTGTGTATATCTATTTATATATATTATAAATATTGGGTCTTTCTAATGACATTTTAAATTTACTATTCTTAATTTGTAATATCCTTCTTTTGTAATATTCTATAATTTAAGTTTTGTTTTCTTCTGAAGGGAGTTTCATTTCTAAATTGATAATTTAAATTTAAATATACCATTCTTTGACTATTAATAATAATTAGCTAAATTCCTTTAAAATGAAACACTTCCGAAATCACCTAAAATTAAATTTTAACTGTGGAATTTAACCAAAATCTATATATATTTCAAATATTAAAATATAGATAAAGATTGTAAAATGTATATATAGTTTATGTACGAGGATAAATGAATTTTTGTGTAAATTATCTCATGTGTTTCTATGTGTTTTTTGGACTTGTTAATGATCGTGTGTATGTAGGGATTCACATGTTGTGAGGCATATATGAATAAATGAAAATTAATATTACCCTCAAATACTATTAAATAATGAAACCTAATCTTTAATTTAGTTTACCAATATAATAAATAAATTACATTCATAAATTAATTTTAAATTTTAAAATAGATGTTATTGTTATTTTTTTTTTTTTTATATATATATATTGTGGAAATACAATTAGTCGGGTGAATAAACTATTAAAATTTTAAATATTTCTTTATGTCCTAGATAAATAATAATATGTTTATTACAATAATAGTTATATTTAGTCCTGAAACTATTTACTTAAAAAATTAAAGATTTAAGTTAATAACAAAATTTTTTTCAGACATCGAATTTTCTATCAAACATTGTAAACTATCTTTTACATAATTTTGTTAAAACAAAATTATAACAACTCCATCTCTCTTTCCCACTCCTATCTCTCTTTTTACCATAAAACTCACTTGTATACATTTTCTACATTTCATTTCCGTTTTATTAACCATCTAAAGAGGTCAAGGTTCTGTCACTCCTCCTACTCCAATATAAAACATACTTAAGAGAGATATAAAATTAACCCCTCCCTATACTTTATATTGTCTGTTTAACTACCACTCTCAACCCCCTCTATTAAATTACAAAAATTACACTACCCACCAATTTCTAATCCCATTTTTCCTCTCAATTCGTTGTTGGAAGTTTTACCTGATGATCCTGAATCCTTAAAAAAGGATTTAGGTGAAATAAATTATCGTAATAATACCTTAAAGTGGTTTGTTTTTCATTACATATTAGCTCTGTCCTAACATTGAGCTCTCAGGATTTCATCCTCTTTAGATTTACCAATTCGGTTTACCAAGTTCCTTATAACTTAATTATATATATATATATATATATATATATATATATAACTTTTCACCCAAAACAAGGCGGGAGTGTCACTAGCACGCACTGGGTTACAGAGAATGGGAGCAAGAGTAAAAAGGCGTCAAATAGGAGGGGGTGAATAGAAGGACGGAGGAATAGAACAAGGCATCTGGAGATATCGATTGTCATTGCATTTGAATAGTTAGAGATTGTAGCTATCATGGAAGCGAGTAAGAGGAAGGAAGTTCCACAGACGGGAAGTGCGAAACATGAAACTACTGAAGTAGAAGAGACGGCTACATTTAACCGTTTCGACAGTGAAAAGGTGGGACTGAGATGCCGAACTAGTGGCACGTTTAAATTCATACAGTTTGGGAACTAGCGGAAATAGCTCGTCGGAGCAGTTACCGTGAAAGTATTTGTAGAAAAGACAGAGGGCGGCCATGGCACGTCTATGAGAAAGCGACTGTAAACGTGATGCCAGATCAGAGCCAACCACATAGCATATCCGTCTCTGAATTTTGTCGAGGACCCTAAAATGAATATTTGGCATTCGTATGAGGTTGACTTGTTTTGATGACTGACAATGAATCGAATTTTTTTTTTTTTTTTGATAGAGTCAAAAAAAAAAGAAGGTAGATCGCTAAGTAAAAGACTCTTCACATACTCCACCCACATCTGGGAAATGTTTTAACGGAGCCTGCGATAGGGAAATCCGAAGGCGCATTGCAATAGCGAAAGAAGCCTTTCAAATGCTAAGCAAGGTATTAAGAAATGGGAAAATTACGTTAGAAAAAATGTAGAAAGCACTGAGCTGTTACTTAATATCAATCCTTTTGTAAGGGAGTGAACGTTGGACAATCTCCTCACGGATGAAGGGGAGATTTGGGTCAACAGAGATGTGGTTCTATAGAATGGTACTGAGAACACCGTGGAGAGAGTGTTTCAGTAAGGAAGAAGTGATAAGGAAAATGGAAAAAGAATTAATATACTTAGAATTAGAAATAGTTGGAATTTGTTGGACACGTAATGAGGAAAGAGGGCTTGGATAATTTGACCCTCACAGTACATATCGAAGACGGAACAAGGGGAGGGGTAGTGGCCAACTACCCGATGAGTTTGTTTGAATGGATGGGAGAATGGGAGATGGAAGGGATAAAAAAGGGGGGGACACGTGTTACTGAGAGCTACCAGTGATATGGGGGGGTCTCCTTCCGGAAGGATTGGCAGAGGAGTAGAAGGGTTTTTTCTTTGCATCCTCCCCCAACACTGTTGCATGACATCTGTTACGTAGCGATGGTATGACCGGCGATGACAAGCTAAGACCAACTTAGGCCAGCGGTCCGAGTGGAAACACTCGTGTCCCCACGTTAAAACCCGACTTTGTGTCACAAACTTACTCCGAGGTGGGGGGGGGGGTTAGTTAAATTTCGAGCTACCAGTGATATGAGGTTGTGGAGAGTCATGATCGTCTACTTCCTGAAGAAACACGAAGAACACATAGAAGAACTGACAGAGGATTTTTTTTCGAACAAATTATCTTACTGGTAAGTCTGATCGGTTCGTTAAGATCAAATCGGCAGCTGATCTAAAAATTGACTTACACTCTGTTGTTAACTAGGGCAAGGAATGGCTTGCTAATTTTAATCCCTCCAAAATGAAACTGCTCTCTTTTAATCATCTTAAGGAAGCTTCATTTTTTTCCTTTTTTTTTTTTTTTTTTTCCTTCTATCAGCATGGCTGATGCTAACCTCCAGGAGAGTAATTCTTTACTGTTTCTCCGGCTAATTCTTTCCACTGACATGAACTGAAAAGATTATATTGAATCATTTGCTAGGGCTGCTTCTACGAAAGAAGGTTCACTGTATCGTGCTAGGCATTTGTTTCTCGTCAAAATCTATCTAACACATTTATAATTCTTCTGCATGCATTGAATATTGCTGCTGCATCTAGTCCGGTGCTTATAGCATGGATTTAAAGATTCTTGCAAAAATCCAATGGAGAATCTGCAATGTTAACGGTTCTGATATAGCATCTCGGCTCTGGTCACTTTCCCAACACAGCAATGTAGCTTCCCTGTGCCTTTTCTATATTATTTTTTTTCATGGTAAGTGATCTGATGAGCTTTTCTCTTTGGTACACACCGTTCATGTAATTTAAGTACTAGATTGGCAGCTAGGTTATATTTTACAGTTTAGATGGCTAGATGTAGCTGTATGTTTTATGCTAACAGTTTCATGTCTCGCACTTTTCAATTCAGGAACTCACCTCCGGCTTCTTGCTTTCCAGTGAATTTTGATCTTTTAAAGAAATAAATGCAATGTATATTGTCATCACTTGTCTTAATTCCAGTTCAATTATTGTTCTCTCACCTTAATAATGTTTTTTATCTTATTTTTCCACACTCAGTAACTCCTTGATTCTTAGTGGCTTTGTTGCCTTGATGAGGGTGAAATGAGATGGCGGGCAAGAATTAATTCTGGAGAAATGGTACGTGACGTCAAGCAATTTCTCAAATGATAGTCATTCGTTCTGGATTTATTATTTTTTTTATTTTTTTTTTTTTCAATCAATATGTTTTAGTCTATTTCAATTTATCGTCATGCAATAAGAAAATCTCGCGATAAGATCTCGGAGAAGAACCCATCCACGAGAACTAATAGGTGACGTCAACACATTTCTTAACCTATTTTTCCATTTTTCTTTTTTAGGTTGGCTATACTTTTTTCAATTATGCGGGTTTATTTTGAATGCTGTTCCTGAGGCAGTTGGACCAGCGTTAATAGAGTTCTCAAGAACGATGAGTGCGTAGATATTTGCATTCAGGCCACCATACCAAGAATCTTGTCCACTTTGAAAAGAAATATTCCTTTTTAGTAATAGAATCACTGTATGTGTGTGTGTGTGTGTGCGTATCTTACTAATAGAATCACTGTGTGTGT
>OZ010613.1:35219732-35247232 GCA_963932145.1 Acanthosepion lycidas
CGCATCTAGCATAGAAAACAGACTGTCGCCTCTAAGTGTTGACTTCTATGTTCATGTTTTATAGTTTACACACAATCTATCTCTGATATTGACCACTTATCCCATAAATATAACGCATCTTAAGACTATATTTCCTCATATATATATATAGAGAGAGAGTGAGAGATCACTATAGAGATATCACTATATATATGGAGAGCTGAGATATATAACTAGCATGCAAGGGGTAACAGAGAATTGGGGCGAGAGCAAATAGTAGTGATAGAGGAAAGGATGAAGAGAAGGATAGGAGATAGATCAGAGCATCTGGAGATGTCGATTGACATTACATTTGAATTGTTGGAGATTATAGCTATCAGGGAAACAAGAAATGGGGTGGGGGTTTCACAGGCGAGAGGTGCGAGCCATGAAGCTATTGGAGTAGAGGAGACGACTACATTTAACAGTTTCAACAGTGAAAGGGTGTGAGCGAGACGCCAGCCTAGTTGAGCGCTTAAATTCGTGAAGTCTGGGAACCAGCGAAAGCAGCTCATCGAAGCAGTTACCGTGAAAGTATTTGTAAAAAAAGTCAGAGGGAGGCGACGGCACATCTGTGAGAGAGCGACTGCAGACGAGATGCCAGATCAGGGCCAATTACATTGCATATCCGTCTCTGGATCTTATCAAGAACCTTGAAACAAACAGAAGGTTCTCTAGAACATATATGGCAGCAATACTCCATGCAAGGGCGAATGGTTGATTTGTAGATTTGAAGGATTGACTCCAGCGAGAAAAATTTCCTATGGGGCAAAACCTAAAACCCTATGGCAAAATGGAAAAGCTTTTGTGTGACGCGTTTCACCCTTTCGAACTGAGTCTGTTTATGTTGGTGTAATTGCACAAGGGCACGATCGAGAGGTTCTTGTAATTCTTTTTTTCCGTCATATATATATATATATGTATATATTATATATATAAATAATGGACTCTCCCGTCGGTTTCGACGTATGAGGATCTGACTGCTTATTGATTCAGTTATGAAAATTTGTGCGATAATATTAAGTGGCATTTAAGACCCGCTAGTGATTTACAAAGGAGGCCACATATGGAGCAAGTGCGAGGATTGTGAGATGAGATCACTGTTAGATTGGCTGGCCTTTTAGATCTTGCTCTCGCTTCTTGAAGATGATTCCGACAAGCAGATTGAAAATTGCTGAGTCCACTAAAACACGTTGATCTCCATTCTACCGGCTCCAAAGCTAAGCGCACAAGGGTGTTATGTGGTATATTGACTGCTGACAAGTTGCTTTTCAGCTTGTCTTTGTATCTCAGCCATGGGCGTCCTACATTCCTGTAGCCCTAATCTAACTGGCTGTACATAAGGATCTTGGGTATCCTGTCATTAGGCATTCTCAAGACATGACCAGTCCACCGTAACTGAGACTGTATGATAAAAGTCTTGATTCCTCCAATATTACATCTGTTAGACAATATACATACATATATATATATATATATATATATATATGTGTGTGTGTGTATTTGGGGTATATTCATGAAGTCTGGGAACCAACAAAAGCAGCTCGTCCGAGCAGTTTATAGAAGAATACAAAGAAAGGGGTGTCTTCGTGTGAGTGTTGGAGCGAGGAAGGCTAAGAATGTGGCCTGGGCACCAAAGGAGCGGTACAAGCAAAAAAAAACTAAAAAAAGGCTTTGGAAACACTGCCTGAATGTGTTCCATTTTCCTGGGAATTCCGTATTTTTTGTGAGGCTGTGTTCGTTATTGTTTGTAGCCATACGGGCGAGTATCTGATCTTGATTTCTCTTGTCATATTTCTTTCCCGCCTCGCACGAAAACAATTCTTCACAGCGGAGAAAAAAAAATAATTTATAATGAACAAACACTTTTATTTTTTTGGATTTCTCGTCGTACAACGTGATTATCTCGAGATCACAGGTCACTTTTCATGACGTAAATTCTTTTCAGAAACCACATATTTATTTGTAATTAAAAAAAAACACAAAATAGCAAATGTTAAGATAGAAAACATGAATGTAACTCCGAAAAACATATTTCAATATGTGATCAATATTCAAGTTAAAATTAGTGATGTGGGAATTTTTTCAACATCACGATGTAGAGTATTCTTAGGTGACACTTGTATTTCTTTCATTTTCATCGTTTTATTTAAACTTGTAGTAACATTATGTTGAAATTTTACTAGATTTTGCATTGTCAACTAATATTCATGCCAGTTCCCGGAGAAAGTATATATATATATATATATATATATATATATATATATATATAGGATCAAGTGAAACGAGCAGTATTTACTATTTCTGAAAAAAAGACAATAGTTATGAACTCAAAATATAAATATAATCGATGATTATTTACCTCTCCCCGAACCAAGTAAACGTTTATAGAATCAAATAAATTCGATCCATATTTACCTATCTCTGAACCAAGTAAACGTTTATAGAATCAAATATGAGGGATCAATATTTACCTATCTCTGAACCAAGTAAACGTTTATAGAATCAAATATATGGGATCAATATTTACCTATCTCTGAACCAAGTAAACATTTATAGACTCAGATATAAACGATCAGTATTTCACCTCTCCCCGAACTAGGTAAATGTTTATAGAATCAAATATAAGCGATCAATATTTTACCTATCCCCGAACCAAGTAAACGTTTATAGAATCAAATAAATCCGATCGATATTTACCTATCTCTGAACTAAGTAAACGTTTATAGACTCAGATATAAACGATCAATATTTACCTATCTCTGAACCAAGTAAACGTTTATAGAATCAAATATAAACGATCAATATTTACCTATCTCTGAACCAAGTAAACATTTATAGAATCAAGTATAAACGATCAATATTTACCTATCTCTGAACCAAGTAAACGTTTATAGAATCAAATATGAGGGATCAATATTTACCTATCTCTGAACCAAGTAAACGTTTATAGAATCAAATATGAGGGATCAATATTTACCTATCTCTGAACCAAGTAAACGTTTATAGAATCAAATATGAGGGATCAATATTTATCTATCTCTGAACCAAGTAAACATTTATAGACTCAGATATAAACGATCAGTATTTCACCTCTCCCCGAACTAGGTAAATGTTTATAGAATCAAATATAAGCGATCAATATTTTACCTATCCCCGAACCAAGTAAACGTTTATAGAATCAAATAAATCCGATCCATATTTACCTATCTCTGAACCAAGTAAACGTTTATAGACTCAGATATAAACGATCAATATTTACCTATCTCTGAACCAAGTAAACTTTTATAGACTCAGATATAAACGATCAATATTTACCTATCTCTGAACCAAGTAAACGTTTATAGACTCGGATATAAACGATCAATATTTACCTATCTCTGAACCAAGTAAACGTTTATAGAATCAAATATAACCGATCAATATTTACCTATCTCTGAACCAAGTAAACATTTATAGAATCAAGTATAAACGATCAATATTTACCTATCCCAGAACCAAGTAAGCGTTTATAGAATCAAATATAACCGATCAATATTTACCTATCTCTGAACCAAGTAAACGTTTATAGACTCAGATATAAACGATCAATATTTCACCTCTCCCCGAACCAGGTAAACGTTTAAAGAATCAAATATAAACGATCAATATTTTACCTATCCTGAAACAAATAATTTCTTATGAACATTGGTTTTAAAAAAATAATTACTGTATATACTCACTTATCATGCAACTTTTAAAGAAATAATTTTTAAGCTAATTTTAAGGAAGTTACATGATACTTCAATATATAAAATTTTCTGGTTATGACGATAAACTACATCCGCGTCCTGGGTAAGATGATAAACTACTTCCAACAGCAAGGCCCCGGATCAGGAGGTTTTTAGGAGCGTGGATTCACCTCTTAATTGCTGGTTTGCCCAGGTCCACCTTGACCCGGGTGGTAGCACCTGTCAGGGTCCCAGCTATGGGGAAATAGTTAACACCCAAACTTGTGTAAAAATAGATTTTAATTCCAGAAATACTTTGTAATAAAAAATTACTACCAACAATAATCTTTGAAGGATAAATTATTATCAGAAATACTTTTTAAAAAAATACCAAGAATACAAATAGTTATACATTCTTTGAAAATAATATGACCAGTTTAGATTTCTTCAAGGAAGAATATTCCCAGAAATAGATTTTTGAAGAAAAACATATTACCAGCAATAAAAATTTTGTCGGCATTAAATAATCAACATTGGTTGATAAGCCGTAAAACAAAAACAAAACCACAATTAGTGTATGTACTGCTGGCCCTGTCTACGGTGTTGACTAAACTATATATCAATTTACTGTAGTCAAAAAGTATAACTGTATTTAAAACAAACTTTGCACGTTGCACGGGTATATACGGTAAACAGATTTAGACATTAAATAAAACAGCAACACATAACGAAACCCGGCCAACCGAAGTAAATTGTAAAATTGTTTTTCTGTTTTGTTCTTTTTTAAACCTGATCTCGGAAAAATATGAAGTTAGTCGATGATTGAATGAATGTTTTAAGGCATTTAGAACGGAATGATTACAATCAATGTAAGTTTACAGAAATACCTTCTCAATCGCTTTCAACACGATCTTTTCGCTGGCGTTGTCCAAAGCTGATGTGACTTCATCCAGAAGCAAAATTCTGGGGTTGCGTACCAAGGCCCTCGCAATGGAAATACGTAATTTTTCATTGTCTGTTAACTGATTTCCATCTTCATTGATGAGTGTATTATAACCCTAGACATGAACAGTAATAAAAAAAATTTAAAATTAAAATAAAATTTAAAATTAAAACTTTTGGAAATAAAAACCGCCCCATTTATCGTTTTCTTAAATGAAATAAATAATTTTATTATTAATTTTTTTTAAATAAATTTTATTTATATTTTACAAAATAATTTTATTAATTTTCACCGTATTTCAAATTGTCATTTCCCGATCCCATAACTGTTTTTCTAAAAAGGTGCATTGTAGAATTGCAATTTGTAAATCTAAATCTATTAACCTGCGAACGTAATTCGTCCTTGAAATTCTCCTTTAGTAAAAGTGAGGTATTCCCCACTTTGTTGGGAACCATTGGTTCAAAGTTCTTTAAAATCTTTAGCACTCTAAAGTGTTCCTATGTATTAATATCTCTTCCACTATATATGACAAGAACATCGACTGCAGTAGTGTACATCTTAATTTCGTTCAATATTTTTTCTTGCTGTTGTCATAGCCGGATATGACAACACAACTGCAAAATACCAACATATTATTGTTTGACATAGGAGTCAGCTACAGGACAAGCTTTTTGTTCAGTGAATAAAATCGCCTACAGAATGTTAAAGGTTTTAAAAAGTTTCAAATTTATTTACGTTTTTGCATGTTAACTAATGGCACGCCCCTCCTACTATCATCGTTTGCTTCGAACCTTTTCTCTTTCTCTCCTTTCATCGTCGTTGCTGCCCTGTGAGCAACGACCCAACACTGTCGATGCTAAGGCACGTAACCGTTTTGGAACGAACATCCATTCAAAGTTCTTTGGATGGTTGACATTTTGCCGCCAGTCAAACGGCCACGTGACTAATCGGATACCCGCCAAAAAGTATCCACGAGTGAGAGACGACCTGCGGGCATCGAGTCGGGAAGATGTGTTTTTTCTCTCTCTCTCTCTCTCTTTCTCTGCACATAAACTTCAACCGTCTAGACTTCGACAATAGACCTTTTTCATAGTCAATTCGTTTGCCGAAGCTACCTTCCATCAGTGTAGACTCGGTCTTAGCCCAACTTTCTGACCTCACCTCCTATCTAGAGCAACAAGCATTTTCATCACTAACCTCAGTATCGAACGGACCTGCCTAAACAACTAGTAAGTCAGAAATGCACAAGCTACCACACGTGGTACCTATACTTTCTCTCCCTCTTTTTTTGGTCTATACTTCTTACAGGCAACCGAATTAGTTCTGTCACTAAGTTGCTTCTGATCTTTCCTTTTCTACTAAAAAAAGGACATTCTTAGGTAAAGTTGCCTCCCTTATACGGTTTATTCAAAAAAAAAGAAAGGGAAACTTTCCATATAACCTTTCTCCACGGTTTGGACTATTTCTCCTCCAAGGACACTTGGCGCCAACATCACTACGTTTTGACACGCAACAGCCGCCGACCATTAAAGTCAGCCTCACATTGTGCACATTTGGTTCAACCGCCTTTCCAAAGACGAAGAACTCTACTTTACATTCCCTCCTCTACTGCACCCTGCCAAATTTGTTGTTGAAAAAAAAATAAAATTTACATCCTTTTTTGCCTTTTCTTATCTAATGGTGTTTGTCCACTTTTTACATTGCTAACTTGTCATGAACCATTGATGTTCTGAAGGAATATAAAAAATTTGGTAGTCTGACTCAAGGCCATTCGCAAAAAACCACACTAGGCAACCAGGCTCTTCCTATATAACACCAGATATGATAACTCGGTTTGTTCCAGTGTTTTTGTCGTTTCAACAATAACGGACAGGTCAAATATCATCCCCTGTGGATGTAGCAAGGCGGGTCTTAGCTGTAAATATCTGAATTAGTGACACTAAAGAAAAAAAGTTCGCCTGAACATTTGCTATCGAAATACTGTTCTGATGAGCTTTTCTCTTTAGTGCCAAGACTTTATAAATTTAAGTACTAGATTGGTGACTAGGTCTCTTCATTTTAGAGTTGCAGTGACTAAATATAACCGTAAGTTCTATGTTAAACACTTCTCTCGCAATTATCGCTTGTGGAACTCTTTTCGAAATTTGATCTTGAAAAATTTAATTGTAATGCCAATCGTTATCTGCTGTCTTCTTAATTCTTGTTCTTTTCTTGTTCTTTTATTGCTCTCTCCCCTTAATAGGCGTTTTTTTTTATCTCGTATTCTTTAACACTCAGTGTCTTAGCGGTTTTGTTTTGCTCGGTGAATTGATTTAAAAAATGTAGCGATAAACTTGTATTTGTGGAGAAAGGGTGGAAAATATCTCTTGAAATCTGTCAAGGCTGGAAAGTGAGGGTTGAACAGCTTCACTTAAAAATCGCAGTAATGCGTCATTTTGGGTGTGACCTGATTCTTGTAAAGATAAAATATAACAGAGGGAGTCGGGCATTTTATTTATCATTGTTTATATATATATATATATATATATATATATATATATATGAAATGAACAAAGTCCGACAATTATTTAAGACATTTTTTTTATGTTTATAAGTTCTTTTTATAGATGCAAATATTTAAGTAAATGGTCTGTTTATAATAAACAATATTAATAACATTTACTGGTCTGAATGTCCGAGAAATTTTCATAGAAAATATGCGTCCTCCGACAGGAATCGAACCTATGAAAATTTTTTTTATGATCTGCCCAGTTGCACCTTAGTTGCGTCTCTGTCTGCAGAGTCGCACACTGCGCGAAGACGGCGCATCTGAGCCGCCCCCCTGCCCGAAGACGTAGACTCTTCTGAGTCGCCCCCTGCCCGAAGACTGAGACGCTTCTGAGTCGCCCCCTGCCCGAAGACGTAGACGCATCTGAGTCGCCCGCTGCCCGAAGATGTAGACGCTTCTGAGTCGCCCCCTGCCCGAAGACGTAGACGCATCTGAGTCGCCCCCTGCCCGAAGACGTAGACGCATCTGAGTCGCCCCCTGCCCGAAGACGTAGACGCATCTGAGTCGCCCGCTGCCCGAAGACTGAGACGCATCTGAGTCGCCCGCTGCCCGAAGACTGAGACGCATCTGAGTCGCCCGCTGCCCGAAGACTGAGACGCATCTGAGTCGCCCCCTGCCCGAAGACTGAGACGCTTCTGAGTCGCCCGCTGCCCGAAGACTGAGACGCATCTGAGAGACGATAACCTCCATACGTTGTTCATGATATTGTAAATAATTATGTAATAGTTATTAATATTATTTTATAGATTTCAGATATATAAAAATTGTGTGACAAAGGAGGTAATCTCAAAAGAGAAACCTGATAATTGTGAACAGATTGTGAATAAGAAAAAAACAATAAGAAAAAAACAATGAAAACTTTGTCAAGATAAAAACAAGAAAAGAACATGGCTTTAAGAATATTAAAAAAAATAATACATGCCTGCCTTGGCGATATAGAAATTTCTATGTTCATTCTTGACATTTAAAAGATTTTGAGATGCACAAAAGGTAGATTCAAATCTCAGTTGAGAACATTTAAAGGTTATTAATCGTGATATAAAGTTTAAGAGACTATGAAAAATACATGATGCTGAGAATGCACATATATAAAAAGCAATGTGTGTATGTGTGTAGCTGGAGTTCTGAAATGATACAGGATACAACATGCTGACCAAAAAGTAGCCCCCGTTGCTGGAGGTTGTCTTGTATGCAACATCTGTGCCACAGAATGTCGGCCTGAGAACTCACATCCAAGCTGATCACAAATGAAAGCAAAGCACTTCAAATGATGCCTCTACTCGAGAACGACGAAGTGTCCATCATATATGTTTTTTTATTGATGATGATGTTCACAAACTACAGGGCCTGAGAGCCAGTCAGGTTAGAGCCTTGTATTATATTTGTAAAAAAAAAAAAAAAAAAAAAAAAAACGTCGGTTATGAGGATATATAGGATACAAAACGATATACACGAGACTTGAAGAGGTTGAGATCGTCGGTGTGACGATAAGCATCTTCTCGGAGTCTCTTCCACGAAGAAGATATCCGAGTGGACCTCACTTCTTACTAATTGAATATGAAGGGAATGAGGATGGTTCACACTTGTGGCGTGGCAGGTTTTAGCCGTAAAGGTCTGAACTTGTGAAACTAGGGAATATAGCTCGTCAGAACGTTCCCCATGGAAATAGCGATAGAGTAGTGATAGGCTTGCGACGTGGGGAAGGAAAGTAAGATGGAAAATAATTCATCGCCTACAAGGCCGCGTAGACGCTTTTGAATGCTGTCAATGCTGGAAAGAGAGAATTTGGGCAGCTCCAGCTTGGATATGGCAGCAACACTTTTTTTTTATTTGCTCTGACTCTTGTAAAGTGGTTGCGGTATGGAAAATAATTCATCGCCTACAAGGCCGCGTAGACGCTTTTGAACGCTGTCAAGGCTGGAAAGATAGGATTGGGCAGCTCCAGCCCGGATATGGCAGCAACACTCCATTTCTAGATTGTTCTGACTCGTATAAAGTTAAAACACCGGAGTCAGGAAATGTCTGGAGCTTTATAAGTATCCTACCTTTTTTTCCGAGTCTTTAGTGATGGATCGTATATGTAAATTCCATTTACGGTCTGGGGCGAACTTGAGTGTGCGTATGTGTTTCATGTTCTATTACTTACCTGAGGTAACTTCATGATAAATTCATGGGCATTTGCCAATTTGGCGGCATTAACAATTTGTTCTTTGGTCACTGATTCATGGCCAAGACGAATGTTATCAGCGACACTGCCGGACAAAAGGGAAGATTTTTGACTGACGAAACCAATATGGCGCCGAAGGTTCTGCAGTTTCATTTCTTTGATGTAGGTACCACTGATAAGGACCTGATAAAATTAAACAAAAGTTAATTTTAATACCCCTTGCTTCACTGTTGGCATATTATATACCATATATACTTGAATATAGTGCAAGTTTTCATTATCAATTTTTTACGCAAATAATAGGGATCGCATTAGACACAGGTAATTGTTTTTGAAGAGTTTAAAAATCATTCATTTTTGGTGACCGGTTGCCCTATAAACAGGTAAATATTTTCTGGGACGGTTAAAATTTGCGCTAAAAGATTCAGGAGTTGCAGTATACAGGAAGTCTTCTTATACACGAGTATATACTGTATATGATAAAACCTGATACGAAATATTCGAGCACGGTATGTAAGATGTGATTTGTGAAAATCAGTTGGATGTTTAAAGATATTTTTATTTTGTTGTCAACGTTTCGATCTTTAAGAGCATCATCAGAAGAAATGAAAAAAAATTTAACGAATATAATCGTTACCATAGCAACATTGCTTCTTAAAAACGCTGTAGTAAATTTGAAAAATAAGTAACAGTTAATAAAATTTAAAAAAGAAATAACTTTGACGAAAAATATGTCCCTAGAAAAATGTTAAAATAAAATAGAAGAGTAATTGGCAGGGCGAAAAATAAAGAGCTTATATCCAAAGAAAATGGTGAATACTTCTAATTCAAATTATAATTTGTGTTAATTAATATATATATAATATATCTTTGTCTAAATGTTCGTATAACCACTTTGAAGATGGCCGAAATCATAGATCAAGGAACAGATTAATAAAAAAATGTCCAAATGTTGAAGAATTTTTGTCTTTATTTTCACCCGAAATTAAAGCAAACATACGAAATTTAGAACGGCTCATGATCAAACATAATAGAAATTCATTGTCTGGTATATTTAACAATATATGTTTAAGTAATGATTTGCTGCCCCAATACACTATATATATATATATATATATATATATATATATATAATCAGATTATGTATTGCAATAAATATTTCCTAATTTCAACGCCTCCTTACCTGTCCCTTTTTCGCATCATAAAATCGAAGAATCAGTTGAGGTACAGTACTTTTACCACATCCTGTCGGCCCAACGAGGGCAACCGTTTGGTTTTGCTTAACTGTTAATTGAAAGCCATTCAGGACCTGTTTTAATAATAATAATCATAATCATAATAATAATAATAATAATAATTCATATATATATATTGTGTCAACATTCCATTTAAGAACTTTGAAGCGGTCGCTATGAAGAGATCTGAGTATCGTTCCAGCTGCCATTCAGGAATAATGCACCATCAAGAAGTAAGCATCAATCGACTGCGTGAAACACGAAAGAAAAATAAGACATCTACAGTGTTCCTGCTGCACTTGGATACAATACATTCTCCTGTACTGTTTGTGGTCTTTTGGGTAATTCTCAAGCCGGTCTCAAAAGTCATGCCCGTCATAGGCATGCAGATAATTAGTTCGTAGTTGTCGAAACCTCATACATCGAACTCGATGGGAGAGACCATCATATATCTATATAAGTCATTGGGTTAGTCTGCTCAAACAAAATATAGAGAATTAATTCCCAAATCTTTATCTATGCTGATGGCTATTTTTTTATTACTAATTATTCATTTTTTCACGATAATCCTGTTATTTTTTTCATTATTGATTCCAGTTTTATTTTATTGACTATTTACTCGTGTTTACTTTCGCGATTTAGCCCTGTATTTTTTCACTATATATATATATATATATATATATATATATATGCACATTTCATTGAATGCGACAGACAAGGTGCTTTTATTTAGTTTTTTATACAATTTCTCATGTGATCTAATAATGTTCTTCTTTTTAGATGATAAATTATATAAAAACTGTTCGAATGTTCTTTTTATCCGAGTGCTTTCGGCTATACATTGGATACAAGGATTAAATATTTTAACTGTTAAATAAGAAATAGCTTGTTGCATGTATGTATTTATATATTTCTTATTTAACAGTTAAATTATGTCGTCCTTGAAAATGGCTAAATCTTTAGCCGAAAGCGCTCGGATAAAAAGAACATTCGGACAGCATTTATATAATTTATCATCTGAAAAGAAAAACATTATTAGATCACATGAGAAATTGTATAAAAAACTAAATAAAAGCACCTTGTATGTCATATTCAATGAAATGTACATGAAAGAAGGATTACTGCCTAAATACACACACACACATATATATATATATATATATATATATATATATATATATGATTTGATTTCTACACATAGTAATCAAATATCAAAAGGTACAACAAAAAGCTAGGTATATATCAAAATAACTTACCTTTAGTTCAGATGCGAAAGGGTAGCTGAAATGAACATCAGAAAATTCAATTTCTATTTCGCGGACAGGAAGATCTTTGCCTCTCTTCTGATTCTGATTAATAGTTGGTTTCTTGAAAACGAAAACAAATTCGACAAAAAAGTTATTCTTGTTCTTCTTTTATGTGGGCAGTCATGACTCTCCACAACTTCTTACCCTGTGTAGCCCTTAAATGAAATACTGATGGAATACGTATGTCTTTTAGATTTGTTTACATTATCTGAAATATAAATAGATATAAACTACCGTGGCCAGAAAGTGAGGGGTCAGTTTATATATTGATAGTAATATGGAATTTATCCCCCACTTTATATCCACATTATAATTTCTTGTTTGTTATTATTTAAAATAAAAAAAAAGAAATTTTTAAAATCTCAAAATATTTTCTGGCATTAAATAACCTGCAATGGGTTGATAAGCCGTAGAAAACGAATCAATCAATCATTTTGAAAAAAATTACCCTTGCGGCCCACGGCCAATTTTTCCACGAATAATGTGGCCCTTGATAATGTTTAATTGTGCAGGTCTGCTTTCAAGTAAAAAAAGGTCTGACAAAATGCTTTTGAAACACTAATAGCAACTGACCTCGTCTAAGACGTCCATCAAATTCTTAGCGGCTTCTTTCGCTTTCAAAATACACTCCAAGCAGGGATAAACTTGTCCGACAAAAATGGCGCTCATCAAAAGACCAACAATTGCCTGAAAATTTAAATACAATATCATTTAGAATAAAAAAAAATCATTTTATTTGTTTTTCGCATGCTGTTTAAGTCTCTGGCTACGTCAGGCTAACACAAGATACACCATTGCTACTATGGCTGCAGTACATGTGGTGCCCCCCGCCCCTAATGGATTAGGGGGACTAGTGATCGTCCTTAGGTAAGAAAGATTTAGGCAAATATAAATGTTAAAAACAATATTTATTTGATGTCACAATTTTACATAATGTTTGCATGCAAACACAGGTCATGATTATAATTCTTAGATTTTTGAAAATAAACTATTTGAAAAAAAAATGTAAAACTTGCTTACTTCCCTTTACTGGGATCTAGATGTTAAGGACAGAAAACTAATTTGAATAATGAGGCAATTTAAACAATTTACCACCATTTGAGCAACAACTGCTTAGTGGAGTAATGGAAAACGACTTGGAGTGATGAGCTGTTATCGCTCTTTCCAGTAATGATGGGTGTTTCCTTCCTAACCTTTTATTTGAAGTGGTGTGGAACGTCGACATCTTGATTATGTCATCGTTTTTTTCGAAATTTTTTTGAAATAGCGTGAAATGTCAAAATCTTGATTATGTCATCGTTTTTTTTCGAAATTTTTTTGAAATAGTGTGAAATGTCAAAATCTTGATTATGTCATCGTTTTTTTCGAAATTTTTTTGAAATAGTGTGAAATGTCAAAATCTTGATTATGTCATCGTTTTTTCGAAATTTTTTTGAAATAGTGTGAAATGTCAAAATCTTGATTATGTCATCGTTTGTTTCGAGTTACATGTGATATCCATTTTAGTTGTTGCTTCTGTTGATAATCATCAAGTGGTGTGGTTCCTGTTATTTAGTAGAGTTCTTTGTTTGTGAATCTGTACTGCCAGTTCACAAATTTCGCTTAGATCCCGTCTTCACTCGCTCAAAGCTATTTTTAACCATTGATCTGAAAAAGCGGTTTCATACAGCTGACGGTTTAGATATTTCTGAACAGGTTTGGCGCCATGCATGGCATCTATATAAAAGTCTTGATCTGACGAGGTTATTTAAGAATATCACTCGAATTTTCAGGTTAATATTTTGGTTTTATTACGGTGTTCGGCGAAACGACCCCTAGCACAACCTATTCTATGTTCAATTTCCTTGCCGCCCTGTCAGATGGGGCTTCAGAATACGCCGACTGCACTTTTGCAGAGGGGTAAGACATCTATTCCCAATGAGGTGTCCTAGGTACGACGATAAACTACATCCAGCAGCGTGGCCTCTGATCAGGAGGTTTTGAGAAGCATGGAACCACCTCTTAATTCCTGTTGTTTCCAGGTCAACCCAAACCCGGTGTGGTAGCACCTGTTAGGGTCTCAACTATGGGAAATAGCTAACGCCCAAACTGGGGTCAAAACACAATGAAGGTGTAAAAATAGTATTTTATAGTAAGAATACCAGCAATATATTTGTGGAAAAAATTACCGGCAATACATTTGACACTCAACAAAAACCCTCTTTACAAAAATATGTCAATGAAACCTAATCTACAAACTGATTTCTTACAAAGAATATATATTCATACGACCATATCCTAAAAATCTTGTCGGCATTAAATAACCCATTGAGGTGTTGATATGCCGTAAAACAAAATAAACCAAGCCAATCTGCTTAGTTTTTGGAATGGATCTTTGGCTATACCGATCCGCCTTTAGATTTCAGTGTCGTCCTCCGTTAAAGCACTTCCTAGATATTTATTGTGCGTAAATGTGTTGAATTAAGTGCATTGACAAAGACGGTAGTGATGTTGAAAATAAAAGTTTTCTGTGTAAAACGTCCTCTGAAAACACTTCCCACGCTGCCTTAAGAAGGGTTAAATGGCAAACAAGTATAAATGCATTTGACACTCGACAAAAAACCCTCTTTACAAAAATACGTCAATAAAACCTAATGTAAAAAGTGATTTCTTACAAAGAATACATATTCTATTCATACGAATCTATCCTAAAAATCTTGTCGGCATTAAATAACCCATTGAGGTTGATATGCCGTAAAACAAACCAAACCAAACCAAACCAACAAGACCTTAAGTGGAACTCGTACATACGATCCATCGTTAAAGCTATAAAAATCTTGTCGGCATTAAATAACCCATTGAGGTTGATATGCCGTAAAACAAAGCAAACCAACAAGACCTTAAGTGGAACTCGTACATACGATCCATCATTAAAGCTGTAAAATCTTGTCAGCATTAAATAACCCATTGAGGTTGATATGCCGTAAAATAAACTAAACCAAACCAAACCTATTTCTTGGAAAACTTGGTAACGAATATTTAGGAGATTCAATAGAGGAAAAAAAAGGTAATTTAAAATCATTAAAACGTAAATGTGAATTTAAGTGAATTACCTGAATGGCTTCTCCCGGTGACATTCTGCCTTCCAGAACATGGTACGACGCATACCAACCGCCAGTGGCCAAAGTAAAAAACGCCAACATCCAAAATGACCCATTTTTAATGCCATAACACAGATATTTGCGAAATGTCATATGTCGAGCAAATTTGAACTTTTTAAATAACCTGAAAAGCACAAAATTGAATTAGTTTCAACTGCGCAAGAGAATCAATTGCCGACCGTGCGAATGTGCGTGTGTAGTTGGTCATGTAGTAGCTGTCTTTTAATAATACATTTTTTATTCAATTCTTACAATTTAAAAAATATTTTCTGGCTTTAAATAGCCTGTAAAGGGTTGATACGCCGTAGAAAACGAGCCAATCAATCATCTTGAAAAAAATTGCCCATGTGGCCAGCGAACAATGTTTCATTCGAATAATGTGGCATTTGGAAAGTTTGTAAATCCGCAGCTATTTTTTTCCGAATAACTCTACACCTTTGTGAACCAACATTATTTCACATTTTCCACTGACATGAAGGGAAATGATTACATTGAACTAATTTCCAGCTCTGTCTCTAAGAATATTGGTTCAATGTGTCGTGCCAGACAATTCTTTCAGTGATAATCCATCTTGCACATTTACAAATCTATTCGGGTGGTGCATAATTATCAGGCGTTTTTTAAACAATATTTATTATGAAAAAAGAGACATAACAATTCAACAATAACATTTTAAAATGATTATTCCGGAGCGTATGATTATCGACAACCTGAAAATAAAATAATATTTTTACTAAAAAATATAAACAAAACAGCAATTTTTATTAACAATTAACTCGCCTACAAAAACGCCTGATAATTATGCAACAACTCAAGACTATTTGTCCGTACATTGAATATTATTGCGGTATCTGGTCTGCTGCGATATATCTCGACGTCCTTGAAAAAATTCAAAGAAGGATCTGTAATCAATCCTAACCTGGCATCTCAACTTCAGTCACTTTCTCACTAATATGATGTAGCTCCCCTCTGTCGTTTCTACAAACATTTTAATTGCAATTTTGCTTTCCTCTTAGGTTCCTCGACTGCATTAATTTCAACGTGCTACTAGCTTGGTAACTAGGTCATCGATTTTGTTTAGCGGCATATCAACACCTCTATGGGTTATTTAATGCCAAAATTTAAATATTTCGTACGTAAATTTTATGCTTTCACCTACAGATATTCTGAACATAATTTTATACTTCTTGAGTAAAGGTATGCTTATTTTTAGATATATAGTGATTTTCCAAGCGTAACTTAGATGTGGCACAAGGCCGAAATTATGGGGCACCCAGTGAGGATCGAACTCGTTACTCAGTCGTAATTGTTCTAGTGAGACAAGCTTGCTGACCATTACACCGCCTAGAGGTGCACCTGATTTTAGATTTATATAATTTGTAGATCATTATTGGTAATTTTACTATAAAAATGTATTTTTATATTTTTTTAGTGTTGCATTAATTGTCATTTTGCTATAAAAATCTATTGTTGCTCATTTTATTATGAAAAATGTACTGTTAATTTTTGTTTGGGGATTCACTATTTTCCCATAACTGGGACCCTAGCAGTTACTATCACCCCCCACCTACACCGACCAGAGTGGCCCCGGGATCAACAGCAGCTGAGGTTACTCCACGCTTCTCAAAAACTCCAATCTCCCGATCAGAGGCCTTTCTGTAGGATATAGTTTATCGCTATACCTATGACGAGGCAACTAGATCCCTCCGCTTTAAGGTTGAACTAGCTCGATGCAACTGTATGTTCTATTCTAATGGTGAAGTCCTTTCAGATTTCTTGCTTCTCGGATAACGACAATCTTCAAAACTTTAAAGGCAACGCCAATCGTCATCATCTGTCTTTCTTGATCCTATTCTGATTTTATCCTTTTTTTTTTTTTTTTTTTTTTTCACTTTAACTCCCAAGAATCCCATGCGTCCTACTGGCATTATCGCCTTGCTTAGAGGGAAATGATTAAAATAGTCTTTTTTTTTATGTCCCTTATCTCTTCAGGACGTTGGAGATCATAGCTCTCCACAATTTCCTGTCCTTTGTTTCTCTTAATATTTTTTTTTTCTTTTTGTTATCTCTCCTAAACCCAGTTTTGCCATCCAAACACATGTTTCTTCTTCTGCTATGTGGCACATCCCTTCAGGACATTGGAGATCATGGATCTCCACAACTTCCTGTTCTTTGTTGCTCTTATTAAATTTTGTCTTTTTGTTATTTCTCCTAAAACAAGTTTTGCGATCCATTTACTGAAATTTTCTTGAGTCCTGTTCATTTTTCGTTCTTTCTCGGTCTTCGTTTTCACTCCCTGTAACCGCCTGCGTCTTAGTGGCTTTATTGCCTTGCTTGCGGTGTAAGGATTAAGAAAAAGATAAAAACAAAAATAACATTAAGACTAACTTTGTTTTTTTTTTGCTTTTTGTTTTTTTGTTTTTGTTTTTTGTTTTTTTGTTGTTTTTTTTTATTTTTGTTTTTTGGGGGTTTTTTTGGTTTCAACCAATGGCTCTGCTATTCAGTTAAGCCATATCAATTGTCTAAAATAATTACTGCTATTAATTTTCCAAGTAAATTAGAAAACTTTATTCCCCTTTGTGATTCCGAAATGTTAGCTTCTAAAAAGGTCACTTTTCCACCACCCTAACATAGCTTCCCTGTACTTTTTCTATAAATACTTTCATGGCAAAATGAACGTTCCTCTACCGTACCTTGACTTTACGAATTTCAGCGCAGTACTAAATTGGCGGTTAGGTTTCCTCATTTCAGATTTGCAACGGCTAGATATAACCGTAATTTCTATGTTAACAGTTTCTTCACTCGCACTTCTCGCTTGTGGAAAAATTGTCTGGTTTCTTGCTTCGCAGTCAACTTTGATCTTCGGATATTTATATGCAATGTCAGTCGCCATCTTTTGTCTTCCTGAACCCTATGTATTTTCCTTTCCACGCTTCTTATTAAAAGCCTTTTTTATTCTCTTTCACTCCCCAGTGACCCCCATGTGTGATATTGGTATTATTGCCTTGTTGAGATGAAATGATTAAAAAAGAAAAGATGGAACCAGAATTATAACATGTAAAAAATATTTTAATCAGCTTCTTACCTTTTCGCTTCGAACTGTTGACTTTGAAAAGCCGCGAATAATCGAACGTTGTCAATGGCTGGGATCAGCGCCTTTTTCACCAAAATCTTACCATTTTTTTCTCGGTGCGTATATGTTTTACTTATCTGGTAAATAAAACAAAGATACAAGTAGATAATAGATTTTATTTCATTCTTATATGGTCTCGGGCTTACGTTATGCATTCAGAAATTCTTGATAAAATTCAAAGAAGAATCTGCAATGTTATTTGTCTTGACATGGCATCTCGTCTTCAGTCAATTTGTCACCACTGTAAAGTAGCTTTCCTGTTCCATTTCTATAAATACTTTCATGGTAAATGTTCTGATGAACTTACATCTTTGTCTCGTAGGTTTTATGAAATGTAAGGGTAGGACTAGATTGGCGGCAAGGTGTCGTCATTTTACAGTTGAAATGGCTAGATGTAACCGTAAGTTCTATGCTAATAGTTTCTTCTCTTGCACTTCTTGCGTGTGGAACACTCTTCCTGATTCTTGCTTTCCCACTTTGATCTTCAGAAATTTAAAATCATTGTCAATCGTTATCTTCTGTCTTCTTAATCCCTTTTCTTTTATTGTTCTCTCTCCTTAATAATGTTTTTTTTTAAATTCTCTCACACTCAGTAACCCTTGATATCTTAGTGACTTTATTGCCTTGCTTAGTGGGGAAACGATTAAAACAAAGAAGATAAGAAAAATTAGGTAATTTAATATTAACTGCAGATGACGAGAATTTCAATTACAGGTTACGCTCAACAGCGAATGGCGGGAGGTTCTTTTGCAATTAATAATTAAAAGAAGGAAAGAAAGGAAAAAAGAAATATTGTTTAGAATCATGAATTTTAAGCAAATATGATACAGGAATGTTAAACATATATGAAAATCGGGGATTTTGTACGGATATCAAACAAGGAATTTAAAAAACGTATAGAAATAAGTTTTTTGCTTTCATTTAAAATCATGAGATTTGCACGCATATAAAATCATGAAATTTGCACGCATATAAAATCATGAAATTTGCACGCATATAAAATCATGAATTTTGCATTCATATAAAATCATGAATTTTACACGCATATAAAATCATGAATTTTGCACGCATATAAAATCATGAATTTTACATTCACATAAAATCACGAATTTTACATTCATATAAAATCATTAATTTTTGTACATATAAAAGCATGGGGTTTAAACGTATATCAAATCGTGAATTTTACGCGCATATAAAATTTTTAAATGAAATAATATCGTGGTAGTATCGTGTTGTATATGACTCGCTGGACGGGTCACGTGTCCAGAATGCGTCCCACCTGACTCCCACATATCACTGTGTTTGGAGAACTCTTCAGCGGCAAAAGGCTATACAGAGGCCCAAAACGACACTTCAAAGATCAGTTGAAGACATCCCTGGCACAGGCCAACACCGACCTTGAGACCTTGGAAACCGTTGCTGCAAATCGGCCTTGCTGGCGCAGGACCACCCGGGGTGGGTTGGGGTATTGTGGTGCAGACTTTCGCGTCCAACCTTTAACAGGAAGAGGATCTGCGACGTGCTGTCAGGAGGACCCAACTCACCCAGCCGCGTCCACCACACACACTCCTCTGTGACTCATGCCCACGACTCTTCTGGAGTAGGCTAGGGCTTCACAGACATCTCCACTACTGCCACCAGAGGGGAGAAAGAAAATAAAGACAGAGGATAGCGAGGGGTTGCTGACTATATGACTCGTGCTTCGCTTTGGGACTAAGAAGCTCCTCCCAAATGAAAACGAAAGATGCCTTATTGCGACGGCATTCGGTGATTGAAGAGAGAAATAAGAGAGAGAGTTTATGCTCTTTCCTTTTTGTACTGCAGTAGTATTCTTATCAGGACGGAGTTGGGCGAAACGACAAGGAGAGATAATATCGAGGCTGAAAGGTCTTTATTACATGTCGATTAAAAAAATGCCATCTCGTGGAAGGTCCCGTTAAAGTCTCTTTCAAATCTCGTCCTAAAGAGTTCTAGATCAAGAGGAATAACTCGTGGGTATCTGACTTAACCTACAACTGCTTTATACAAGGCCAATAAGCGGGCGTTAAAAAAAGTCTCTTGGCACATGACGTGGGGTAATTCTACATATAAATAATCATTAATATACCGTATTTGACACTTACCCAATAAGATCCGACAGCAGCGAAGATGACACACGGGAAATAGGGAAAGATAACTCCAGTTACATCCGGTGACTGGACAAATGAGTTTATTAGGAGAGCCACAACTGCAGAAATCCACTGTATAGTCATTGCAATAGTTTCTCCCATTCCACCTTCCAGTACTTCAATGTCGCTATGTAATGAAAAGAATTGGAAATGAGAAATATATGTAAAAATTTCAGATAGAGTATGTCTATAAAAGAACAATATGAATAAAGACAAAAGGAAAACTTATCTTAGCTGACGTGTTTCGTCCTCTGAGAGACTTTATCAAAACAAATATAAGGATTTTATTTTGAGACAAGTAAATTATATACAAGAGCAAAATTTTTTTTAATCTTTTAAATTTTGGAGTATAGGAGTGCTCATGAATATTCATCAGGTTAGCAGAAAGGTCAGGCAAGTTCATTAACGTGAGGTCATACAGTTCAATAGCTAATAAACGAAAGTAAGTTGGTGACACATATATATATATATATATATATATATATATATATATATATATATATATATATATATATATATATATATATATATATGGTGGTACTCGCTTGGAAAAACCTCGAATAGCTCAACTTGCAGTAGAACAAATCTGTACCCGAGGAAAAATGGGGAATAAAAAAAAGAAAGAACTAAGAACATTAAACCAAGGCGAAAACAATCGTCCAGTGTTCAAGCTCCAAGGCCAAAGAAAAACAAAACAGAATGAGTAAAAAGACAACTACGTGAAGCGCTCAATACACTAAGTAGAGTAAAATCTAAGATAATCTTATGGAGCCAGGCAAACCTATCTAGGTTTCACCTAAACGGATCTCCAGGGTAATCCTGGCTGACTAAGGAAATTTTCGTCATTTGGCTTCTTTTATTATTATTTTTTTTTTTTTTTTTGTTACATGGTCATGGTTATTTTGGGGTTTTAGCTATGAATACCATTCCATAATTTCCCTTGTCAGCCAGGATTACCTTGAAGATCCGTTTAGGTGAAACCTAGGTAGGTTTGCCTGGCTCCATAAGATTATCTTAGGTTTTGCTCTACTTAGTGCATTGAACGCTTCACGTAGTTGTCTTTTTACTCATTCTGTTTTTTTTTTTTTTTCTTTGGCCTTGGAGCTTGAACACTGGACGATTGTTTTCGCCTTGGTTTAATATTCTTAGTTCTTTCTTTTTTTTTTATTCCCCATTTTTCCTCGGGTACCGATTTGTTCTACTGCAAGTTGAGCTATCCGAGGTTTTTCTAATCCTTATATGCAATTATGCAATTATGCTGTTTTAATTTTTATTATAATGTCAACGTCGGACGTTTCGGTCTAATAAACCATCTTCAGGACATATTCATAAAATATAATTAACATTATCAATTCAACATGGCAAAGACGATATTTTATGAATATGTCCTGAAGATGGTTTATTAGACCGAAACGTCCGACGTTGACATTATATTAACATTAAAACAGCATAATTGCATATAAGGATTTTTGTTTGTTTTTTCCGTATATTTTTCTTCATACTGTCGGATCTATATCCATATATTTGCTTACATATATATATATATATATATATATATATATATATATATATATATATATATATATATATATATAGTGGTAAATATACACATACATATGCAAAATATATAAATATATATATATACATACATGCATACACATACATACATATATATTTTTTGAATAAAATTTCCAAGAGGATAGAATCCAGGTAGAACTCAATGTCCAGGACAGAGTAAGGATATAATAAAAAGGCTTAAACACTAATATTCCATTAGAATCGTAAATATTTACGATTCCAATGGAATCATTTATGACCATGGAATATTAGTGTTTAAGACTTTTTATTATATCCTTACTCTGTCCTGGACATTGAGTTCTACCTGGATTCTATCCTCTTGGAAATTTTATTCAAAAAATATATATGTATGTATGTGTATGCATGTATGTATATATATATTTATATATTTTGCATATGTATGTGTATATTTACCACTATATATATATATATATATATATATATATATATATATATATATATATATATATGTAAGCAAATATATGGATATAGATCCGACAGTATGAAGAAAAATATACGGAAAAAACAAACAAAAATCCTTATATGCAATTATGCTGTTTTAATGTTAATATAATGTCAACGTCGGACGTTTCGGTCTAATAAACCATCTTCAGGACATATTCATAAAATATCGTCTTTGCCATGTTGAATTGATAATGTTAATTATATTTTATGAATATGTCCTGAAGATGGTTTATTAGACCGAAACGTCCGACGTTGACATTATAATAAAAATTAAAACAGCATAATTGCATAATTGCATATAAGAATTTTTGTTTCTTTTTTCCGTATATTTTCTTCATATATATATATATATAAAGTATGGGCGCGTGGCCGAGTGGTTAGAACGTTGTTCGAATCTCAACACGGTTGATTTGTTAGGAAGGAGAATTCCTGATGTTATCGGTCTGGAGGGTTCGCTCCCAGCGTGCGGTACCTTTGTTAAGTGCATGAAAACCATATTACGGGTTGAGTGAAATTGGGGAGACGGACCGTTGATATTTGTGCCAGCACGAAGTCACAAGTCATCGTGACCGAGGGTTTGAGTGTACTGGACTTGTTCAGATTGTTGATCACGCTAGATCAAACGCTCTCTCCCAAAAACTGTAACTAAGATCTGCTCAGCATAGTTGCAGTATAAACCACAGGTAGGCTCTGTAGGAATTGAACAAACACAAATGTGCCTGAGCAAGCGTCTGAATTAGGGATTAGCTAGCCGCCCTTGTAGACGGGTATCCTCGAATACGAGTGGCCAGCTATTATATATAAATTAGGCAGAAATATAAGTTACGAAGATAAAAGAATAAAATTTTGTCAACTGAATACGTTTATGGATTTAGATAATTTAGTACAATTTTTAATTTCTATTAGTATGGACAGTAATAAGATCCGGGGAGTAGTTGGAATTACAGTCAAATATTACCTGAGCAATTTGGAGCTGATTTCGCCTCTCTGGTGCTGATCAAACCAACTGATGTCTTTTGTGAAGAGGGACTGAATGAGAGCTTGCCGAACTCGAATTAACTGTTTTTCTTTCACGAAAGACCATATATACATGTTCAGAGTGGCTAATATGAACACGCAAAATGAAAGAATTACATATTTAATGCTGTCATCTCCAATCAATCCGAATATATCTGTCGTATTGCTGAAACGAAAAAAAAATGGTTAATTCTGACGAGGACCAAAAAAGAAAAAAGTCTTGACTAATATCTTCATCTTATTATTTAGTCAAATGCTATCAGTTGTCTAATGTTCTGAGATGAAGGATGTTCATTCTTTCACATATTTTCTTGACTAATATCTTCATCATATTATTATTTAATCAAATTCTTTCTGTTGTCTGATGTTCTGAGATGAAGGATTTTATTATTCTAAAAATTTTCTTGACTAATATCTTCATCGTTTCCTTCTTATTTAGTCAAATTCTTTCTGTTGTCTGATGTTCTGAGATGAAGGATTTTCATTATTCCACACATTTTCTTGACTAATATCTTCATCTTTTCCTTCTTATTTAGTCAAATGCTTTCTGTTGTCAGAGGTTCTAAGATGAAGGATTTTTATTATTTAACATATTTTCTTGACTAATATCTTCATCTTCTTATTATTTAGTCAAATCCTTTCAATTGTCTGATGTTATGAGATGAAGGATTTTTATTATTCCACACATTTTCTTGACTAATATCTTCATCTTATTATTATTATTTAGTCAAATGCTTTCAATTGTCTGATGTTCTGAGATTAAAGATTTTCATTATTCCACATATTTTCTTGACTGATATATTCATGTTCTTATTTAGTCAAATGATTTCAGTTGACTGAGGTTCTAAGATGAAGGATTTTTATTATTTCACATATTTTCTTGACTAATATCTTCATATTATTATTATTATTTAGTCAAATGCTTTCAATTGTCTGATGTTCTGAGATGAAGGATTTTTATTATTCCACATACTTTCTTGACTATTAGGTTGGTGCAAAAATAATGACGTAGTAATGTCGTTTTTTGACGTAATTTTAACGTCAAAAAACATTATTACGTCATTATTTCTGCACCAACCTAATAATTTCGTCGTCGTCTTATGATTTAGCCCAATGCTTTCAGTTGTTTATAAGTTATGTCTTCATTGCAAAGATATATATTGGGAAAACCGCAGATATAGATATCGCTTTGACTGAGAGCAATATTGAAAAGTAAATACATAATACGCCATGACACATGCACGTAGTCGAAACGCTCTCATTTCCTTCATCTAAGAATTAATTCCCACTCAGACAGCTTTTTCACAAGAACTGCTACTTTGTTGAACAAAGCCTCGCGTAACCTTCTCAAGTCAATGGTGAATCGTTATCCTCCTTTTCTCATAATTTTCTCTTCCTACTGCCTCCTCTTTCATTCATATCACACAGCTCTTTCATTATAATCAATTTAACAGTAACACTCTGCCCAAAAACCCCTACATCTTCACGTCAAGGGTCAATCGTTATCTATCTTTCTTATCCTCATAATCTCCACTTCCTACCACCCCACATTTCTTTCATATCACACACCTCATTCCTCATAACTGTTGTAGCATACCTACGGACGATAATGGATATGTCTCCATTCACATAAATACAGTAGTAAATACTGTATGTTGGTCTGCAGTTGGAGATTTGTCTCTAGCTGTGCTGGTCAAACTCTCTGCCTGGAGGCAGAGATGATCCCCAGACGAGCCTCTGTCGAAGGACAGAGTCTCGTCTCGGTAAAACAGCTACCTGACACCGTTTTATACTAGATCTACAGGGAATTTTTCGCCGAGGTTACGGACTCGGATACCCCACATTAAATTCGGCCCTGTGCCACATCTGACCGCGTGAGGCGGTTGGTAGATATTCTGCAGTTGGAGATTCATTGTGTAATACACTTGACTCACTTCTAGCAGTTGTCTACTTCTACGCGTCGCTGGCGAATCTTATATGTGTTCTTGTCCTAAGTATTATCGTTCATTACCAACCTTCGTGCGATTATTCTATTCAGTAATCTTCCCTAGGTTACAAAATTTCGGCGATGAGGATTAGCCAAAATTATAACAATAACCATCTTAACACTAACTTTCTACACTTGAAGCTTAATCTCTTCAAAGCTGGGAGTTAATCGTTATCTATCCTTCTCATGCTCATAATCTTCACTTCCTACCTATCCTCTTTTATTCATATCGCACACCTCATTTATCATAACCACTTTAACAGTAACCCTCTATACTTGAAGTTTAATCTATTCAAGGCTGGGGGTTAACCATTATATATCCTGCCTATCCTCAGAATCTCCACTTCTGCCACCTTGCATTCATTCATAACTCACACCTCATTTATCATAATCATATTAACAATAACCCTTTTCACTTGAAGCTTAACTTCTTAAGGGCTAGGGGTTAATCGTTATCTATCCTCCTTATCCTCATAATCTCCACTTCCTGCCACCTACTTTTTCATTCATAGCGCGCACCTCATTCATCATTACTATTTTAAATGTAACCCAACTTGGGTGGCTCTCATGCCCTGTATTTGTTGAATTTTAGAATAAAAATGAATTAAGTTTTTGCCTATCCTCGTTGCTCATTCAACGACGTGAGAAAAATCTTAGAAAATAAAATAAGCGATAAAAACTTAATGAAATTCCTACATGGACTGAATGCGTGACGAGGAAAATTTTCAGAAAAAGGGGAAAAAAAGACAATCATGCTTAGAACTAGAAACAGAATTTCTGTCACGTAATGAGGGGAGACGGCTTGGAGAATTTGACGCTCACAGGGCCTATCGAAGGCAAGGGCAGAGGAAAATAGCGAATAATCTACCTAACGAGCTTGTGTAAAAGGTTAGCAGAAAAGGGAGTTAGGAACGACAGCAAAACGACAAACCTTACCCAGAACTACAAAAGTCGGGAAGTTGTGGAGAGCAATGATCATCCACGGGCTGAAGAGACCGAGCACATAGAGGAATAATCGTGTCATTCAAACCGGGCAATATCTGTTAACCTTACCGCTACATCTATAAATCCTAATTGAAGTTTTAAACGAAGTGGAAACAATAAGGAAGTTTATACTTAGAATTAGAAAGAGACAGTTGGAATTTCTGTGTCACGTAATGAGGGGAGATGGCTTGGAGAATTCGATGCTCACAAGGAAGTATCGAATGCAAGAGGAGCATAGAGAAACAGCGCATAACCTACATAACGAGCTTGTGCAAACGTTTGGCAGAACAGGAACTAGGAAGTTTAGCAAAAAGGCAAACCTTATTCAGAACTACAAAAGTTGGGTAGTTGTAGAGAGCCATGAGCGCCCTGGTTCTGAAGGGAAGAACACGAAAATAAAGAAGAAGACCATGAAAAAGTAGAAGAAAAAGACGACGATGAAGAAGAGGAAGTAGAAGACGACGAGGAAAAAGAAGAAAAAGACGACGACGAAGAAGAGGAAGACGAAGGAGAAAAGGACGACGACGACGAAGAAGAGGAAGTGGAAGAAGACGATGAAAAAGAAGAAAAAGACGACGACGAAGAAGAAGAAGTAGAAGAAGACGATGAAAAAGAAGAAAAAGACGACGACGAAGAAGAGGAACGAGAAAAAAGACGATGACGAAGAAGAAAAAGACGACGACGAAGAAGAGGAACGAGAAAAAAGACGATGACGAAGAAGAAAAAGACAACGACGAAGAAGAAGACTAAGGAGAAAAAGACCATCGACGAAGAAGAAAAAGACGACGAAGAAGTAAAAAAAAGCAGCGCAAAAGAATAAGAAAAAGACAACGAAGAAGAAAAAAAGACGACGAAGAAGAAAAAAAAAACGACGAAGAAGAAGTCGCCGTTGCCACAGCTATAAATCATCATTGAAAGAAGACATTAGGAGATTAAACAAACAAAAACCATCAATCAAAATAAAATGTTCATTTCACATTGACTGACTCTTCGAGTAAATTAAGCCTACGAATTTCTTTCTTTTCTTTTTTTTTTTTTTAAATTTTAATTTCCCAAGAATAACAATCCAACGTTTTTGGGTTGTTTTTTTTTAACGA
>OZ010613.1:35252232-35269950 GCA_963932145.1 Acanthosepion lycidas
TCCCATTAATGAAACACCCGGTTGAAGACTGGTTTACTGCAAGTATTATATGTATCCAGGTACGGGGTACCTCGAGGTGGTGCAATGGTTAGAAAGCTTGTATCGCTAGGACAATTACGACTGAGTAGTGAGTTCGATTCTCAGTGGGTGCCCCCCACCCTAATTTCGGCCCTGTGCCACATCTAAGCTATGCTTGGAAAATCACTATATATCCAGTTATTACGATGAGACTGAATAGAGTACATTTCCAACGTTTGTAATATTTAATTTAAAAGAGAAAGAGGAGAGAAATTTTATTTATTTTATGATATTACAACAAAAACATGTTAGAATCGCTAAATAATTACAGTTGTGTTATGCGTTGAAACACAACTGCAATTGTATAACGATTCTTAAGTGTTTTTGTCGTAATAGCCTTTTTTAATTTTTTTATTGTTCAAAATATATTATATATATATATATGTGTGTGTGTGTGTGAAAAGTGCGTGTATATAAATATAAATATATATATAATATATATATATAATATATATATATAATATATATATATTATATATAATATATATATATATAATATATTTGTTGTAATAGCCTTTTTTAATTTTTTTATTGTTCAATATATATATATATATATATATATATAGATACATACATACATATATATATATATATATATATATATATATATATATATATATATGAAAAGTGCGTGTATATAAATATAATATATATATATATATAATATATATAATATATATACATATATATATATAATATATATATATAATATATATGTATATATATATATAATATATATATATATTATATGTGTGTGTATGTGTACATGTATATATATATATATGTGCGTATATGTATATATGTGTATATATATATATGTGTGTATATATATATATATATATATATATATATATGCAACGTAGCCTACAGCCGGTAATACACAAAAACATTTATATTACGGATGGCCAAACATGCTTAATGTAAGAACCACATACTATAAATCCTTCTACCCCCCTATCTTTAATTCCCTCAACACTAAAGAACAGTGCCTCACTCGGATTTAGCTTTAATATTAGGATTTAAATTCTTGTATATTTTTACTAGCAATGAACATTAAACTTGTTTTTTTAATCCAACAGGGTCTCAATTCATACCCAGTAAATATTTATAAAGCTCGGAACTTTTCTTATTTACATTTTACACGAACTGTGTTGAAAAAAGGAGCTCACCCAACATATGTCCATGAGCCGCATATTAAACGTCAAAGAGCCGCATGTGGCTCGTGAGCCGCAATTTGGCTACCTCTGTTTTATACCAAGAATATATGGACATATGACAAGCAAGCTATAAGAGGCGGTCATGCGGATACTAATGAAGCATCAAGCAGAATATTTAATATAATATAATAATTGAATGGCACCAATATTCAGAAAACTTAAAACAATTACTTTGTTACTTATTTTAGTGCATCATTTTACTTATAATTATTGTCAAAATACGCAAACAATAACCAGTGCATTTTCTTAACAAAATAGCTGTAAATATCAACAATAACTTTTTATATTCATCTCTCACTTATATTATCGCCAACTAAGGTCTTTTTTAATTGATATAAGTAGCCAAGTAATCGTTCTAAATAACACGGTTAATTGATATAAGTTCTACGTAATTTGTGACGTCAATTACTCTCCGATGTAAGGGAGATAACTCTAATCAGCAAAGAGTTACGATATTACATAATATGCAAAACAAAATACAATATTCCATCAGTTAGTTATAAGGTCCACTCGGACAGCTTCATCCCAAGAACAGTTGCTTTGTGGAAAAGACTAGCGGTAGGATGTTTTCTCGGTCACTACAATCTTGACCACTTCACTTTTAACGTTAACAGTTACCTTTTCAACGTAACCCTATGTGTGGTGGGGTTGTTGAGCCTTGTATTTGGCGGAGCATTATTATAAAAATAGATATGTACAGACTGAGATAGATCAATATAAAGATATAAAGAAAGATAGAATAATCAATACATATAAATAGACTTAGAAAGATATATAAGAATAGACTTAGATATACAGATAGATACGACGAATAGACACAGATAGTTCGAGAGATAGATATGACTATACATAAATAGATAGATATGAATATACATAGATAGATATGAATAGAGACAGATAGATACAAATAGACAAAGGTAGATATGAATAGATATAGATAGAAATAGAGATAGATAAATATAAATAGAGATAGATAGATAGATATGAATAGATATATATGAGTAGACATAGATAGATATAGATAGATATGAATAGACATAGATATATATGAGTAGACATAGATAGATAGATAGATAGATAGATATGAATAAACATAGATAGATATGTATATAGATAAATAAACAGATAGATAGATAGATAGATAGATATGAATAAACATAGATAGATATGTATATAGATAAATAAACAGATAGATAGATAGATAGATATGAATAAACATAGATATGTATATAGATAAATAAACAGATAGATAGATAGATAGATAGATATGAATAAACATAGATAGATATGTATATAGATAAATAAACAGATAGATAGATAGATAGATAGATAGATAGATAGATAGATATGAATAAACATAGATATGTATATAGATAGATAAACATGCATAGACTCTCGACAGGATGTTTTCCCAATCACTACAATCTTTCCTACATAACCTCATGTGCTTCACTTCTTGCCTTTATTGCACTCATATACCACCACATAATCATCCTCTACCTTTGTGGATCTTGGGCCTTGTATTGTGTGAAAATAACTATAAACACGTATATACTAAAAGCCTATTATATAGTAAGAGGACCAAATGGTGATGCTTCTAGAACAATATAACAAATGACATTGTAGCAGGTAACCACACAGTTACCTCTTTGTTGTAGATTATCTCCCTTCGCTAAAGAACTCTCCTAATCTAAACCACAATAAATAAATCTTCCAGGCTGAATAAAACCATAGTACCCTTCCGTGTCTTTTTATAGAAATCTTCTTGCAATAAAAAAATGAATAAGAATTGAATGCAAACCTGGCCTGAGTGAAGACATCAGTGACTTCTCCGAAGATGTTCATATGCACAACGATACTTGCGCCCGCTCCCATGGCACAAAAGGTCGCCAGTAATAAAAGTATTTTGTCCACCTCAGAGGCAAAATGGAACTGAAAAAAGACACAAGAAAAGTAAACATTTACTTAGCTGGGTCACTTAGTGCGAATAATACTCACTAGCAAAGGTTTACTAAAGCAATAAACTTCCTTGTTTCTCTTATGCCCAGTCTATGGTATTCTCAGCATCCTTCATGGACGTGCGGGTGGTGCAATGGATAACGGCCTGGAATGAGAAATCGGAGAGCCGATTTCGAATTTCAATTAAGTTGATTATATTCATTTAGGCGCAAATAGCCTTGAAAAAGGTATGAATACATGAACTCCTCCAGCAATGAGTCAAATAGTAGTACCTGTATCTGGAAAATCAATGATATTCTAAAAAAAAAATTATGAATGGAATATTCACTTGTAAAAATGTAATTATTCTTGCAAACTAAAATATATTTTCGGTTTTAAATAAAACACAAACGATTGGTAATTCGTAAAAAATAAATCAAACAACCAATGTTGGCATCCTGCAGTAGAATCACATTTCTGCTGCCTGAAGTGATCATTTCATTTGTCGTGAGATTGGCCCGCATTGACTGTCATATTGGAGGACCGATATTTCATAACAGTTCATTACACTTTTCTATGCTTCTGTTGATTCTAGTCTTTCCTTCATCTGTGAGGAGATTGTCCAGAATTCATTGCCATATAGGAGGACTGATATTATATAACCGTTCATCACCCTTTTCTTTGTTTCTCTTGCCTCAAGTCTCTTCTTCATCTGTGAGGAGATTGTCCAGCATTCACTGCCATATAGGAGGACTGATATTATATAACCGTTCAGCACCCTTTTCTTTGTTTCTCTTGCCTCAAGTCTCTTCTTCATCTGTGATGAGACTGTCCAGCATTTACTGCCATATAGGAGGACTGATAATATATAACCGTTCAGCACCTTTTTCTTTGTTTCCCTTGCCTCAAGTCTCTTCTTCATCTTTGAGGAGATTGTCCAGCATTCACTGACATATAGGAGGACTGATATTATATAACCGTTCAGCACCCTTTTCTTTGTTTCTCTTGCCTCAAGTCTCTTCTTCATCTGTGATGAGACTGTCCAGCATTCACTGCCATATAGGAGGACTGATATTATATAACCGTTCAGCAGCCTTTTCTTTGTTTCCCTTGCCTCAAGTCTCTTCTTCATCTTTGAGGAGACTGTCCAGCATTCACTGCCATATCGGACTGATATTATATAACCGTTCAGCACCCTTTTCTTTGTTTCTCTTGCCTCAAGTCTCTTCTTCATCTTTGAGGAGATTGTCCAGCATTCACTGCCATATAGGAGGACTGATATTATATAACCGTTCAGCACCCTTTTCTTTGTTTCTCTTGCCTCAAGTCTCTTCTTCATCTGTGAGGAGATTGTCCAGCATTCACTGCCATATAGCCTGTTTTTTTTTGTTTTTGTTTTTTTGCTATTCCAATGTTCCTTTGCATTTCGGTGTCACATTTTCTGTCCTCTTTTAAAACACTTCCCAGTCATCTAAATTCTCACTTGATCTTGCTATCTCTGATTCGTAATTCGCATCATGGGTTGCTGACAACCATACATTCTGTTTCTCTTATCTCTTTCCTAAACTTTCGGGCTTATGGTCAAATTGCGCTAAAACTGTTTCTCGTTCGACCGCCAAAGGTAAAGTATCAAGCCCGATCAGTATTTAAATAGGAGACCGCTTTGGAACACAGGGTATTGTAAGTGACCCCTTACAATCCGAAATGCGAGATCTGATAAAAAAAAATAACAAGACATATGTTACAAAATGAAAACTACAACATATAAATTCATCATTTAATCTCCATCGAAACAGTCCCCCTTCTGAAGCCACATACATTATCCAGCGTCGTTTCCATTAATGGAAACCTTCCTTGAAGTATTCTTTTGGTATAGCGTTCAATAGAGTTCAAGGTCAATCTGTGTCAAGCGGCTTCACTCTGTGTACTTTAACCCCGTTGGCATAGCAACAATTCCGGTGCTTTTTTTATTATCAGAACTCGTATGTCTCAACTTTAAATAACCGACAAATGGCTGATAATCCGTAAAAATCAAATCAAATCAATCAATCAAATCTGCTGCTTCCTGTGTCTGTTATCTGCAGTGTCATCTGCAGATCTTATTCTGTTAAGATTAAATAACATAGCACTTGATTTATTTCCGTCTTGGGTATGACGATAAACTACATCTGCACCCAAGACAATAAACTACGTCCAGCAGTAAGGCCTCTAATCAGCAGGTTTTGAGGAGCGGGAACTGCTTAATTGCTGATGTTCCCAGGTACATCCTGACGCGAGGTGGTAGCACCTGTTAGGGTCCCAACTATGAGCAAATCGTTAACCCCGAAACTGGGATAAAAACATTATGAAACAGTAAAAATAAGTTTTAATACCAGAAATACTTTTAAAAATTATTACCGGCAATACATTTTTGAAAAAAAAAAATACCAACAATATTTTTAAAAAAATAAATATTACTAGCAATACATTTTTGGAAAAATATTACCAGAAATAGATTTTTCACAAAACAAAATATTACCAGCAATAAAAAATTTGTCGGCATTAAATAACCCATTGAGGTTGATATGCCGTAAAACAAATCAAACTCAAAAATATGAGTAATTGAAAAATGGTTCAAATATATATGTATACACCTTTTTTTACCAAACTATCGCTATGAATCTATTTCAAATAAAATTTGTTGGCATTAAATGACCCACTGAGGTTGATATGCCATAAAATAAAACGACCAACCAACAACTTGTTTTATTTAAGACAATAGGTGGGTACATACAAGTAATTTCTCTTACCCAAGAGTTGCCTTAAAGAACCGTGTTGTTTGTAGACAACGCCAAAACACATACCTTGGTAGAAATTAGTACAACTTGACTGGGATCTTCTTACAATTAATAGTTAGTCCTTTCTTTCCTTTATTGCATTCTGCAGGAGTTCCTGTAGTTTCAGGTTGATGGACAAATTCTTCTGAAAACACCCGTTCTCGTTCGATCACTGAATTTAAAGTATCGAGCCCTTTTAGTACATAAAAGGGAGACCACTTGGGAACATAGCGTATTGTAAGTAACCCTCTAAAATTCTAAATATGTTTCGACCTTAAATAACGCACAAAGGGTCGATAAACCGTAAAAAATCAAATCAAATCAAACCTGCTATTTCCTTTCTTCATCTGCTATCAGAACTATGTCATCTATAGATCATATACTGTTAAGACGATATCATTTTATACTTGTTTTATTTAAGAAGAATAAGTATGTACTATCAAGTAACTTCACTTGCCCAAGAAATGCATTAAAGAACCAGTAATGTTTGCAGACGACGCAGAAACCTCATGCCTTAGTATAAATTAATGCAATTTGACTGGGATATCCTATTTTATGCGCCATAGTCTTTTTACCTGCGGATTGCCACTTATTTCGATCCATAATTCCCTGAATGCGAAGAACTTCAGTTCTCTGCAAGCCTGTCAAAACCGCTGAGACCATTTCATTATTAGAAAGATGCCAAGTTCTGGGAGGATGAAATCATGATGCCACTTCAAAAATGGCGAAAGCTAGTTGAACAAAATGGCACATACGTGGTTGAAAAAATAAACTTGACAGCTGATATTCAAAATGATCTACAATCTGTTGTCAGCTGGGACAAGGAATGGCTTCTAAACTTAAACGCCTCCCAAAGCGAAATTGCTGTCTTTTACTCATAACCATTTTCGCCTTCAGTCAGCATGGCTGATGCTATCCTCTAGGCGAGTGACGCATTAAGCCTTCTCAATCTCACATTTTTCACTGATATATATTTTTTTTTCGAATTCATCCCATGAAATCGTAAAGCCGCTTCGAAGATGGCGAAAGGCAGTTGAACAAAATGGCACATACGTAGTTGAAAAAATAAAATGATCTACAATCTGTTGTCAGCTGGGACAAGGAATGGCTTCTAAACTTAAATGCCTCCCAAAACGAAATTGCTGTATTTTAGTCATAACCATTTTCGCCTTTCATCAGCATAGCTGATGCTAACTTCTAGGCGAGCAAATCATTATGCCTTCTTGGTCTCACATGTTTCATTGATATATATATATATATATATATATATATATATATATATATATATATATATATATATTCATCCCATGCAAGGCAGTAAAGCCACTAAGACATAAGGGATTACTTGTGAATGAATTAGAAAACAGAAGTATTATTGATGAGAACAATAGAAGAGTAATCAGGAAGAGAGCAGATAACGAAAGTGGAATTATAATATTGAATCAATTGCTATGTCTACTGCGAGGTAACTTGGTTCACTGTGTCGGGGAAAACAATTTTTCTCGCCATAATTCATCTTGTACGTTTATAAATCTGCCATTAGTTGATGCATTAAATATAGCTGTCACATTTGGTCTGGTGCTTCTGCTACATATCTCGGATATGTAAAGGCTTACGGCCCACATAACGTTGAAACACCGGTTCCCGTACGATCACTGAAGTTAAGCAACGTCGAGTCTGATTAATAACTAGATGGATAACCGCTTGGGAATACCAGTTGCTGTAAGTTTGTGTGACGAGTGGTGTAATGGATAATGACCCAGAATTGTTAATAGGAGAACCGAGTTCCAATTCCCATCAGGTTCGTTATATTCATTTACCCTTGGGAAAAGTATGATTCCACCTCTCCTCCAGCTATGGGTTAATTAGTAAAAACTTGTATCACGAAACTATTATCATTTCCCAAAAAGCTTTTTACAAAATAAAAATATTATCTGGATTTAAATAAGATGGTTTAAAACGATATCTGTCTATATTTCTGAGATGAGGTATTATGTACATTATTTACACTATTCGGACTATTGTCCTCATCTTTGTTGCCATATTTATTACAACGTTTCGGCCTTTCAGTATCTGTCTATATTTCTGAGATGAGGTATTATGTACATTATTCGGACTATTGTCCTCATCTTTGTCGCCATATTTATTACAACGTTTCGGCCGTTGTACGCTCCGGCTTTCTTCAGGTGGTTGGAATGTCGATCTGAACCCTTTATTTCGCTCACTGGGGTAGACTGTTCTAGTTCCACGTGCCATGTTTAATGGATGTCAGTTATCTCCTGTTAATTTTCACTCTGAAAGTTCTCCACTGCCTTAACCGGGTATTGAACTCACACTCTTTGGGTTCTGTCACTGGATCTAACCAACGCCTTTATCCACTGTGCCATGTGTCCCTTAAAAACGAATCAGTCACTCGTAGATGTAACAGGAATATCAGACCAGATGTGAGAGAAGCTTGCAAAATGCAAACCTCTGTAATGTCATCGTTCCTGTCCTGGCGTCTCGGCTTCAGTCACTTTTCCACGGCCGTGACATGGCTTCCCTGTGTCTTTTCTATAATTATTTCTATGGCAATTGTTCTAATGAGCTCTCTTCTTTTGTGCCTCAGCTGCGTACATTTAAAGGCAGTACTAAATTGGCAAATAGGTCTCATGGCTTTACTTTTGAAATAACTAGATGCAACCGTATGTTCTATTCTAATATTTTCTTTTCTCGCACTTCTCGTTTGTGTAACTCTTTCCCGGTTTCTTATTTTCCAGTTACTTATGAGCTTAAAAGGTTTAAATGCAGCATCAAAAGCCTTCTGCCTTCCTTGATCTTATTCTTTTATTCTCTTTTCTCCTCACTAAAGTTTTCTCATCATCTTCTTACACTCTCAGTAAACCCTTACGTCTCAATAGCTTTATCGCCTTGTTTGAAACGATTAAATATTTTTCGCGATACTGAGGTGTTAAAAACTATACCAGGTTTGTTTAGATATAAATTTCTTAAAATATGTGACGATACGTGTAATTTCTCTCAGCTTTCCGTTTCTCATATACTTGATGAATATCATTTAGTTGGTTGGTTGGTTGGTTGGCAAACATGGACTTTTGTGCCCGTAAAAAAAAAACGGAAAGTCAAATGGACAATTTTTCTCTTGACACCGTTATTATTTTAACTACCTTCAGAGTTGATTGTTTTCAAAAGCGTTTATTTGCGTGTCTAGATATCTTAAAATCGGACATATCCTAGCCTACAAGACAGTTAAATGCAAACTGATATTTGTTGGCCGGTATACAATGCCAAAAACGGATATTGGTCAATTTAACATATGAAAAGAACTGGGTACGTTATTTTTTTGTTTTTTTGTTTTTCAAATATCTAAATATTGTCTTTGAAATTCACTTATAAATCGTTACTAACTTTTTACTATTAACTTACGTTAATAAATCGTCCCAAACCAATAATTTGTATAAACTACTCACCAAGTAGCAACCCTTCGATCGGTAAGCAATCGGTTTTATTTCTGATCGATCTTCCACGGCATCATATGGAAGAAGGGGGTTGTCATTGATAGGTGTCCGTTCAGAAAATTCATCAACTTCAGTAAGGCCGTAATTTTTGGAAGCAACACTTGAATCATCGGTAGCGTATTCGAAGGTCTTCTTAGTGAAAGCTTGACCCTTGTCCTCACTTGTGTCGAGGTTAAGAATGGCCATGTCTGTAGGGGCTGACTGACCTGAGTCCAACGACATCTTGACTTTACTCCAAAAAGAACCGGACAATCTGAAATGATTAATACAATTTATGACAAGAATAAAAAATATTTCTGGTTTAGAAATTTAAGACCTAGAAATTCAAAAAGAAAACAGAAAAAACAACTGCGGGAATAAAAAATAAAAAATATTTCCGGAGTTGTTTTTGCAGTTTTCTTTTTCAATAATGTAGGTCTGATGAATTGCTTCGTATTTACGATTCCAATGGAATAAATTATAACCATGGAATATTAGTGTTTAAGCCTTTTTATTATATCCTTACTCTGTCCTGGACATTGAGTTCTACATGGATTCTATCCTCTTGGAATAATTTTTTTTTTATACAAATATATGTGTATGTATCTGTATGTATACATATATTTATATATTTTGCATATGTATGCGTATATTTACCACTAATATTATATATATATATATATATATATATATATATATATATATATATATATATATATAGGATAGGATTTATAGGATTTAACGTTGTTAAGTGGTTTTTACTCTGTCTAGGCAATCTAAGCATAGAGCACTTTACTGGGTAGGTAGGTTTCCCTTTAGGCCTTTTTTCTTTTTTCATTATTATCTTTTTTGTCCGGGACTTTGTCTGGGTAAGATTTTTATGTTTTGGCAAATTGTCCGTTGGTTCCATGAAGTGTTTTTGTTTTTATTTTATATATATATATATATATATATATATATATATATATATATATAATAGTGGTTTTAAAATCGTATGCGTTCAAAAAATGCCCAATTTCATGTAAGAAAAAATAATCAAACCTGTAGACCGATTTAATATCTTAAAAAGATTAAAACGCTATCGCGGTCTCGACCGACAAGGTCTCATCAAGTGGTTAATATATACCAAGATCAAAGTGAACAAATTCTGTGTGATAACATAATTTTGATTTAAAAAAAACTCTAATTAAAAGAGAAATGAATTTAGTGAAACGAAATCAAAACTAAATTGAATCAGTTATACTATATACCCAAAACATATATTTAAAGAAGAAAAATCATTTAAATTTAAAATTATCAGCATTCCCTTTCATTCGTGCGCATGCGTAGTTGCGTCAACGTAAAAATCACTTTAGCCCGATGAATTCCTAAAGGAGGAAATACGTCACACGAAAAGCTTTTCCGCTTTTTTGTTATATATATATATATATATATATATATATATATTTATAAGAGAGACACACAGGCAGAAGCGGAACATTTGGGGCCATTGTTAGCTGTGCTAGCAAGAAGTCACAAGTCATCGTTACCGAGTTTCAGTGTGTTGGTGTTGTTCAGATTGTTGATCATTCTAGATAACACATTCTCTCCCAGAAACTGTAACTAAGGTCTGCTCAGCATAGTTGCAGTATAAACCACAAATTGACTCCGTGGGTGTTGAAGCTATTCTTATATATATACTGACACCCGTCGGTCTCGAGAGATCATGGATCTGCGTCTGAAGTGGGGTTATGAGAGATCGACAGGTAGTCGCCGCCACCGATGTTATCCAAGAGAAAGGCAGAGGCCAATACACCTTGTCACCGGCGTCCTCGTAGAAGTTGCCAGAAGGAAACATCACATTGGGCTATATTAGTGATTCCAATTCCAGATTTGAATTCAGAGTTGTCCTTCTTCTAGTCTGGTTGCCAATCATGGCTACAGAACCCACTCTATTTTACTCATAGCTGTCGGGCGAGGAAAGATGCATTCATAGCTTTCTCAAAGTTATTAGAAAGTGAATGTAATGAACTCGACTGGAATTCGAACTCAGCCACCCGATTCCCCAATCCGAACCACAGTCCATTATTTCACGAGACAATCGTAAGATATCATTGCAAGACTCGGTTGAGACTTACGATATCAAGCAATACTCGTGTATGTATTTTTTCACGTGGAGAAAGACGTTGCTCAGGGTTAATTCCACTCTCTAAGCATGAACTGCGTGTACCCAAAAAGAAGAAATCAATATCAATATCCTTGGATGCTGTCAAGCTGTATATGTTACATTCGAGCTTTCTTTCTCCCGTTGGTTTGTCTTAACGAAGGCTTAGGTGTCCACGTACGAACCCACACAGACATAAAATGTAAGAAAGTCCTCAATTGGTCTAAATCCGTTTTGCCAAGAGAATTAGGCACCTCATGGCCTCTAACAACTTTGTCTCTCGTAATTACTGGCGGCTCTATAGTAGGTACTAAATTAGTAGAAGGTCTCTATTCCCTTTCTTCAATTAATTTGAAGTGTTATCCTCTGCTGATAAAGCAGAGAATGATAACACCCTAATCTTAACCCTAACTCATTCTTTGCCCGTAAATTCTCCTCGACTCTTGACTCGTCCGGAGTATCCTTGCCAAATTTCCCGCTTAGAACTGAATCTCTGAGTGATATGCATATAATCCTTTCCCTGGTTTCTGCTACAATCTCTAACCTTGATCAACACAAAGCATGTGGACCCAATGGTATCCCTGTAATAGGCATTAAGATGTGTGTTCCCGAACTGGCTCCTGTTCTCTCTAAACTGTATAATAAATGCCTCGTTGCCTCCTGCTTTCCTGTCTGATGGAAGTCATTGTTTGTTGTTCTAGTTTTTAAGAACTCTATTAGCTTTCTACCTCTTTTGTGAGGGTTCTCCTAGAGGCCCTAATCAATGCTTAATTAGTTCAGCATCTCTCATCACAGGGCCTTTTCTCAGGCAAACAATACGGCTTTCGTTTCTAAAGATCAACTGCTGATGGACTAACGATAATTACGGAAAAAGTCTACCATGTTCTAGATAAAAACGGTGAAGCCCGGGAAAAGTTACGGCGTCTTCAGACACATTTTGAGCTGATCCAGTCTTTCATGTCAAATCGTGAAATGAAAGTTGTCCTGAACGGCCACTCCTCTAGATCCTTTCATACTAACGCGTGTGTCTCCCAAAGCTCTGCCCTTGGTCCTACGCTTAATTTTCATTTACGACCTTCCCGATGACATCAGCTCTCTCAACTTGGCGACGACACTACCATTTACACCTGCCTAGGTCAAAATGGCAGTGTATGTCCAGAACGACCCCAAGTCCGTCGTTAACTGATGCAAAGCATGGCTTGTTAATTTTAACGCCTCCAAAACAACTCTCCATTAATCATTTGAGAGACCCCTCACTGTCTTCCATCAGTATAGCTGATGCTAACCTCCAGGAAAGTGACTCGTTGCGCCTTCTCTGGCTAATGTTCTCAGCTGACATGAAATGGAAAGACTCTATTGCATCCATTGCTAGGTCAGCTGCTAAGAAAGTCGGTTCACGCTGTCGTGCGAAACCATTTTTATCTCTAGAATCTCTCCTACATATTTATAAGTCTGCCATTCGTCCTTGCTTAGAATATTACTGCCTCATATGGTCCGGTTCCCCTGCTATTAACCTTGAGCTCCTTGATAAGATCCAAAGTAGAATCATTGCTAATCCTGATCAATTACCCGCCCCCGTATGTTCGCCTCTCTGTGCCTTTTTTTACAAATACTTCCATGGTAATTGTTCGGATGAGCTCTTCGCTATGGTACCTAGACTTTATGAATTTAAGCACAGTACTAAACTGGCGTCAAGATCTCATCAGTTTACAGCTGAGCTGACTAAATATAGAGGTAATTTCTATGCTAACAGTTTCTTTTCTCGTACTTCTCGCTCGTGAAACCCCCGGCTCCTTGTTTTTCAGCCAACTTTAATTTGCAAAAATTTAAATGCAATGTCAATCACTATCTACTGTCCTCCTGATTACTCTCTTCTCTTTCTGCTCATTATTAATGTTTCTGTTCCTAATGTGGAAGAATTATACAAGCAAGGCAGTAAAGATATAGATGGATGGTGGAGTAGTGGGTAGCGGCTCGAATTGCGGAATCAGCGATCCAAGTTCGAATTCCAGTCGAATCCATTACATTTACTGGTTTTGTAGGAGGTCGCTTACCAAGGGGCCTTTAATCTAAGCGCTGATCGGTTTGGCACTTCTTAACTCCGAGGGGAACTGGTGTTTCATCCTGATTTGACCATAAGCAATGATAGGGACTGTAGATGGAGCAAATAAGCCAATAAACTTTCCCACCTCCCCACCGTGTAATTTGGAACTCTATCAATGAGGATTGGACACCAGCCCAGATATGGCAGCAATAATTTGGGAATTCGTAAAGACTAATCAAGAAAAGTTAACATTCTCTTTATCCAGTATTTACACTATGCGGACTATTGTCCTCATCTTTGTCGCCATATTTATCACAACGTTTCGGCCGTTGTACGCTCCGGCCTTCTTCAGGTGGTTGTGATAAATATGGCGACAAAGATGAGGGCAATGGTCCGCATAATGTAAATACTGTACATAATACCTCATCTCAGAAATATAAACATTCTCTTTATCGTTATCATTACAACAACCACGTGACGCATTATCATTTTTTTATTGAGTTCGACCGTCATTAAATTCGAAAATACGGCTTTAACCAGAACGTACATAATTCAAAGAAATAACGCATGCGTGCAAGCAAATTCTTGCGACGAGGTAATGTTGAGCTACTTTATTCCTTAAATCGGAAGCAGGATTTACCGGTTTTATAGTTTTTTTTTGTCGGTGAAACTGTTTGAAAAAGAATTAATATTTACAAACGACATTACTCTATGGACAGAAGGTGAGAATCTCATTATTCTAAGCTTTTTATCAGTCTGCTTTTTCTTTTTCTTGATCTTGTCCGTTTTTTTTTTGTTTTTTTTCGTTTCAGAATTTCATAACTCCAGTCATAAGCCCGACCCTGTTTTTGTTTTTTGTAGGTACCTGTGTCTTTAACTAACTAACTAACTAACTAACTAAATTTAGCTGAGTTGTAAAAACGAATATCGTTATTTTTCGAGGTTTTGGATTATCTGCCAGGCGTCAAAATTGCACAAGAATAATAGAATATATTCGAAATACAGTGTAACCCGGATATAAGAGAGTTGTCGGGACCGGAGAATAAGTCTCTTATATCCGGGTTTGGTTTATTTTATATACATTAACACAGGCTCTAATTTGGGACCAGAGAAAATCTCTCTTATATCCGGGTTACACTATATAACAGATCGTTTTTTTTTTTTTATTTGCTTCATGTCTTGATGCATAACTTATGATTTGCTTTCCATTGAAAAAAAAATGTGTACATACTTTGGTACTACTTGAATTAACGTCTGCATATAAAAAATGGATGAAATTTTTAAACAATTCTTGTAGATTACCTATTATGAGAACTTTTACCGACTACATTTCTCAAAATCGAAAAATATTACTGTCTTATTTTAGAATGTAGGCTCCTTTTCATAGAATAAATACAGCATCAAATCAATTCCCGACCCCGTATTTTTTTTTTTTTCTTTTTACAAATGTTTGAAAACTGTTCTTACGTCAATGATAATTGCCTAATCTCTGCGAAAAGAACAAGGTTTCGCAAGATTATCTTTTATTAAGAATTAAATAGAAAATCCTAAATGGTAAGGGTATTATTAGCGCGCCCACGTCGCTACCGAATGTGACACAAGGTCGAAATTTAAAGTGTGTTTAACGGCAATATTGTGGGGGAAAAAATTACCCAAGCTGATTCGGCACTTCCCTTTTGGGGAGGCTCAGACGCCGGGTAATAAATCCAGTCCTCCTCCCGAAGAGATCTACTGCCTGGGGGGAGAATCCTCCTCCCCCCCCCCCCGGGGCTTTAAAATCCCAAATGGTAAGATTGGAAACAGAAAAACGACAGTCGTACGCAGATGCCAATACAGATAGCGGAGTTTCGAACTTGATATTTGTAAATAAAAAGAATTACGATACTTTAAAAAGCCTAACATCGATACAACTCTGTTATATTTTGAACAGACCCTTCATTTCTAAAATGATAAAAATTAATGTTTTTCGATTCTGACAGATCATTTTCTATTAATTCACCCCAAAATAAAGAATTTATATTTACTGAAATTCATACCAAATTCTCCCGGTTGGGTTGGCGTTTGCGATCACCCCAAATGTGGACGACTCGGGTGCGTTATTTCTAAGTGTGGAGTCTACGTTCGCCCACAAGCCAAAAACTTTTTTTTTTTCTTTTTTTTTTCTTTTTTTTTTTTTTTTTTTTTTTTTTTTTTAATTGTTAAAATCACCCTGGAAATATTCGAATGTTATCTGCACTTACGAGTTGTGAATAACACTGATTTTTTTGGTAATTTTTCATTCTTGAGTTGCAAGGCAAACTAAAGAAGTTTTTTTTATTTAAAATTTATAATTTCAAAAGCGTGACAAAAATTTAATAAAAAAAAAAACAAAAAAAACAAACAATCCTTGATTTAAAATTTATAATTTCTTGGGGTGAAGTTATATTTGCGACAAGTAACTTTACATTATTTGTGGCAAATTAACAAAAAGAAAAGATCCCAAATATGTTTTGAGGAAGATCCAATGAATGTTTGTCTAAAAAAAAAAATTATCCCCCCTCACCAACAAAAGAAATCTACATTTTTTTTTTTTTTTTTTTTTTTTTTTTTTTTACGAGCGGCCTAATGAATTTAAGTAGTGTCTATAATTCTTTCTGTTCTCTTGTGTCTTCGATTCTCCAAGAACCCTGAGCCAAATAACCTCTTAACGAACGTTAAAATAACTAACACATGATGATAAATGAGATTCTTCATCTGTATTTTACAAGCATACAAACGCAATAGTATTGCGTAGGTTCCTAACGGCTGGGGACAGACAAAGTATAGTGCCTTTTAGCCCATAAGCATTGACAGCGTTTCTACAGAAATGCACCTCTCAAATAAATATCGAATGAACTTACTTGCGTAGGTAAGAGGGATCAATCCACAATGCATTTACATAGCAAACTGACCCCCCACCTACCCATCTTGAAATATATAGATTATTTTTAAAAATTTTTATTCATGATCTAGATTCATGACCTGCATCTGTCCTATCTTGTCCCTTAGACATTGACGATCATGGCTTTCCCCAAATTCCTGTCCTTTGTGACAGTATATTTTCCTCTTTTCGCTACCTTTCCTAATTCCTGATCTGCCAACCATTCACACAAGCTCATTAGGTAGGTCATGCGCTGCTTCCCTACGTCACTCTTATAGTAAATCTATCCTGTGAGTACCAAATTTTCCAAGCCCTCTTATCTCATGTACCTTAGAAATTTCAACTCTTTTAGATAATTATAGGCGTACCTTTTGTTTTAATTTTCTCTAAGATTTCATCCTTGCTTTACTCCATAGTATGCTCAGTATCCTTCTGTAGACTATATTTCTGTTATTTCAAGTCTTTTCTGTCTCTGTGATGAGATTGTCCATCCTTCACTGTCATGTAGGAGGACCAATATTACATAACAGTTCGATAGTAATAAGAAAAATTATAAGACCTCAAAATTCCTACACTGATGTCCCTCCCCAAAAATAAAATCGTTGGTTAAAGTAATCCAGTGACTTAGCCGAAAGTGTTGTGAGTTCAATACCTGACCAAAGCAGAATTGAATTACTTAAGGGAAATAACTGAAACTGAGATATGCGGAAGAGGCATGGGACTAGAACAATCTATCCCGTTGGACGAAATAATGCGTTCGAATCGAAATTTCAATCGCCTGAAGAAGGTCGAAGCGTACAATGGTCGAAACGTCGTTAATATAAGAAGATGAGGACGGACCGAATAATGCAGTGTCAATATGAAAATAATTAAAAAAACAAAATGAACTATTACGCCTATCTCATTTTCGACTGTATATTATGTTCTTTAAGTAGATTTCTAGATTCTAAAACCTTTTTGCTCTTGCGCACTTTATACGTATGTGTTTTTTGTTGTTTTTTTTATTAATATTTGCTTTTAATTTTAAGACTATATCGATCGTACAAGGGTACCTTGTCGGCATTTTATATTTTTCGCACACACACATAT
>OZ010613.1:35277650-35322650 GCA_963932145.1 Acanthosepion lycidas
ATATCTGAACTTTATACAACTGTAAATTTATTGTACTTTAAATACAATTGTGGCATAAGGCCAAACAGGAAGTGGGTTGAGGCTGGTTGTCACTGGCTATATTTAACCTAGCTAATCTGATTCACAACCCATTCATACATTAGACAAAAGCACATCCCTCCTCACCAAGCTTACATTTACCAAAATACCACATACTCACAGGGGAATGTACTAAAACTCCATGATATAAAAATTTACAGATATTTAAAATTTTTAATTTTTATCATTTTTTTAATTTTTGTTTTTTTTAAAACAAAAATATTCAAGGTTATACATCTGATTTCTCAGATCAATGGTTAAAAATCTTTTTGAGTAAATGAAACCAGTAGGTCATAGCAAGGACCAGACTTCTTCAAACCCTCTGGACTGGAGCTTCAAAATCATAAACAAAGGACTATACTAAATAACAAAACCTCATCGCTTAAGGACTTTCAACAACAACAGTTAAAATAGATATCGCATGTAACTCAAAGAGAAAATAACGACAATCAAAATGTTGAAATTTCTCACTACTTCTAAACCTAGCTAGGCAGCTACAATTACTGACACAAACAAACCACATTATTCATTACACCAAAACTTACTATACTTACTACAGTCACCACAATACCTCAAGTCTCTATAAAGTACTAACTAGTTCCCATATATACAATTTGTCTTACAAAATAACATTTAAAAATGAAACCCCAAATGAATGTACACTCTCTGGAAGAAATCCCATGAGCTTATATCTAATTCCATAGCAGAATCCATTACAAAAAACTGCTGAGACAGGCCAATCCAACAGCAAAGCTTTAGTTTCTATTAACTTGTGGTTGTGAGTTCAATTCCTGTGCTGGGCAATACATAAGTATATAGTAAATAATTACAAAATGATTAGACTCAAGTTACTTAATTTTATTTTCCATAAGATAATCCAGAATCTTAAGTCTTTAACCCTAACTTGGTCAACAAACCAACATAATAATCTATGAGTTATTTTTACACTCTGAACTCCATTGCATTTCTATCAGTCACCAAAAAGTTATTTCTCTTTTTATTGAATTTTTTCCCTAATATATAGAATCATAACACTGACCGGCTTCTGTAAAAAAAAAAAAATTGGTTACATCAATTCATCCTTCTTAACAAGTCTCACCAGGCAACACTATTTGTAGTCGTTCTTATGCTGCAACCATTTTAGTCATACAGTCTACTAATTCTCTTTCACTGGGCAATACATATGTATATAGAACAATAACAAAGAAAACTAATTGACATCAAAATTTATTTACCTATCATGAAACTAGAAATATGGCAAGCACATTTTATTCCAGTTTCCGACACCTTCTACCATATTGTATCTTTATAAGAATTCGGTCAGGTCAAAAATGAAGTATTGCTGTCATATTTGGGCTGGAATTGCTCAATCCTCACTTTCCAGCCTTGCAAGTCTGCTGCTATTCCATCTCTATTTCCATGGCAAATGTCCAGAAGATTTTCACTCTTTAGTTCCACCAATTCAGATCTTTACTCCGAGGACATGCCATGCTACTTCCGAGAAGCTGAAACATCCCTATTTCCCGTGTTCCAAAAGTTCCAACCAGCTTTTTGCCAAAAATTGCCATTTTGTAGAACAGACTCAAGTAAGAGGGTTACTTAATGAGATGAGGATGATATGAATGTAAAAGGAGATAGTAAGATGTGATGATAAAGAGAATAGATAACAATTGAACCATGACTTGAAAAAGTTAAGATTGTAGTGTAGAGGGTTACTGTTAAAATGGTTACGATAAATGAGGTGTGCGTTATGAATGAAAGAGGAGGTGGCAGGAAGTGGAGATTATCAGAATAAGGAGGATAGATAACAACTAAAACCCAGCATTGAAGAGGGTTAAGCTACAAGTATAGAGGGTTACTGATAAAATGGTTTTGATGAATGAAACATGATATAAATGAAAGAGGAGGTGGTAGGAAGTGGGGGTTATGAGGATAAGAAGAATAGATAACAATTAAGCCTTGATTTGAAGAGGTTAAAATTAGACTATAGGTTGTTACTGCTAAAATGGCTAATATTCTATGTGAGATGAATAAAAGTGGAAGTAGTAAGAAGTAAAGGTTATGAGGATAAGGAGGATATATAATGATTGATCTTTGAATTGAAGGGGTTAAGATTGTAGTGTAGAGAGGGACTGATAAAATGGTTTTGATGAATGAAACGTGATATAAATAAAAGCGGAGGTGGTAGGAAGTAAAGGTTATGAGGATAAGGAGGATATATAATGATTGATCTTTGAGCTATAGTAATGCCATTGAACAATACTGGTGTCAGACACGTTTGAATAACACTCACACACTAATAGTACTTGCTTGGTAATACTTGCTCAAAAAGTAACCACCGAATAGTAATCCATATAGTGATCACTTAGACGCCACACTCATTCCTATATATACATTTCTATTACCATCACTTGATCTACTTATTCAAAATGGGATTGCCTGTGTTTGCTCTCTGGTGATCTGTGTTCAAACTCCAGTGTTGGCACTGACACTTTATTCCGATATAACATTGTGAAATGTATTAAAAGAAAATACGACAAGAGAGAAGATAGCTTTCAACCATGAGAGAAAAGTGATAAACCATGTTACCTACCTGCCCATACTAAATGCAGAGCCTGTGCTTTTCTTGCTATCACCTTGACCCAGGCAAGGCCATGACCGCACACAATATCCACAACCAGACTGCCTGTGGCTCTACTCAGGACACTGAATGGATGCAAGATACTTATCACATCAGGAAGACATTCAGACATGAACAAAATTCCTGCATAATGATTCAAGTTGCTGCTACGTAAATGGTTTTCTTGGACAGTCATGTTTTTCATGCGAAGCTGGAAAGAAAAAAAAAAGTACTTTAACAAAATATATGATTAAAATTGTTTTAAACAAAAGTAGGTATGTATGAATGCATTCATATACAGGGCTCCCTCGATTAATGCATTTTCGATTCGTGTGCTAAAATTTTTTATATACAAAAATTCAATTAGTAAAACATAATACTTGATTAGTGCAGTAACACATTTTTCTTCAGTCTAACCAAAGTAATTAAAAATTGATATTTTTTTATACTTACCGATGTACATATTAGCCAAACTAATTGAGTGATTCCTGTATATATATATATATATATATATATATATATATATATATATATGTGTGTGTGTGTGTGTCCATCCTTGTGTGTGGTTCATTAAAAACGAATGATAAGGTCTGTCTATATTTATGAGATGAGGTATTGTAACTATTTATACTATTAGGTTGGTGCAAAAATAATGACGTAATAATGTTGTTTTTTGACGTAAAAAAATACGTCAAAAAACGACATTATTACGGCATTATTTTTGCACCAACCTAATATTTACATTGTTCAAACTGTTGTCCTCAACTTTATTGCTATATTCATGACATTTTGGGCATTGTACGCTCTGGCCTTCTTCAGGATCTGTCTATATTTGTGAGACGAGGCATTCTATTTACACTATTTACATTGTTTGAACTGTTGTCTTCATCTTTATTGCCATATTCACAATGTTTCGGGTATTGTATACTCTGGCTCAGACAACTGATTTTCTTTTCACTTGTAGGCAGGAAAAAATAATGGAGGTAACCTGATTATGAAGGTGGTGGCTACTGAATTAATAGCTTATGTGAAAAAGACCAGAGTGTACAACGGCCAAAACATAGCGAATACAACAACAAAGATGAGAACAACAGTCTGAACAATGTAAATAGTGTAAATAGTTACAATACCACATCTCAGAAATATAGACAGATCCTAAAGAAGGCCAGAGCATACAATGGCTGAAATATTATGAATATGACAATAAAGATGAGAACAAAAGTTCGAACAACGTAAATAGTGTAAATAGACTGATATTTGTGAAGAGAATCTTATCAGCCAATTTTAAATTTGATGAAACATGTATGAGAGAAGGGTTACTACCAAAATACACACACACACACATAATATTAATTCAATGCCATCAAAATCTGCTACGCAGATAACAATGAACAGGTAGAAATAATCTGCCTGTTGGTTGTTATCACAGGAAATTCTGATGTCATTGAAGTAATAATATTATTATATAATATTTAGGTCCAGTCAACTTTGGCACTGAGCCCTCAGTTTATTTTATATTTTAAGCTTTTAGCCTTACTATATATGTGTATGTGCATCTATAAATTTTAGATTTTAAGCAGTACTTTTTATCCCACTGTATCTACCAGCCTGAATATTTGAAAAATCTTGTCAGAAAAATATGCGTCCTCTGGCAGGATTCAAACCTGCATCCTCTATTGGGAACTGTCATTGGATTTGGCGTACCTAACTGCTCAGCCACATAGAATTTACAGTCAAATGCATATTTTTAACCAGGCTCAACATTACTTAACTGGTGATTGTATGAGAACCTGTGTTAAGTGATACAACTGTAAGCCTATGATGAATATCTATACGGAGGTCCATTGCAAATAACCATGAATCTCTAACAATTTAGAAGAAAAACTTCAACATATAACAATCTAAAAATAAAAAAAAATGAGTTATAGACAAATGAATAAGAAGGAAACTTTAATGCCTGTTTCAAACAAGCATACAAGATACAAACAAGCAAAGTCAGTTGACATGTTGAATTCTGTTAAAATAGAAAATAGTTTCACATGAAATAGAAGGTTCTTTTGAAGTGTTGGAGTTCAAATAAAATATGTACGATTGAATAAGAGTGGGTTTAAGGAGAATGGAACCAGTTAAACCTTCAAACGGTGTCCTTGGATGTCAAGATATCGGCAAAACTGAGGAGGTGATTGGCAGCAATTCCTTTGAAGTCATTGATAATAAGTGGATACTTCTGAAACAAGTGTGTCAATTGATTTGGGGCTTGCCAATTTGGGATTTTATTTGTTTTCAGTGGAAATGTTTCCTCTTCTTCTATGTGCCATGTCTGTTCCTGTTTTATTTACACTTGTACAATTTTTTTTAGATGAAGCATTATCAGCCATTATTAATTTTTGACTGGTATTTCTTTCTTTCTTCATTTTACCTACTTTATTTACAATTGTACTAATATTATCTTTAATTTCTATTAGATGAAGCATTGTCAGCCATTATTAGTTTTTGACTTGTATTTCTTTCTTCTTCATTTTATTAGACAAAGCATTTATCAGCCATTATTTATTTTTCACAGGTATTTTTTTCATCTTCATTTTACTTGCTTTATTTACACTTTTAGTAATATTATATTGAATTTTTATTAGATGACATATTGCCAACAATTATTCATTTTTTAATAGTATTTCTTTATCTTTATTTTATCTGCTATACTGACACTTAGAGTAATATTAATTTTATAAAGTCTGTAAATCAAAACTGTCTCATTTTTTATAGAAATATACTTTCCTTGTTGCTTTTAATGGGTTAACCCAATAAGTCTTGATCAAGCAGAATATTCTTCTCCTCTATGTGCCATGCCCCTTCAGGACATTGATGATTATGACTCTCCACAATTTCCTATCTTTTGTATGTATTAGTATGGTTTGTTGTTTTACTATCTCTCCTAAACCCTGTCCTGCCAATCATTTTACACAAGCTCATTTCTTATTCTCTGCTTTCCTTTCTCTATTTTTTGTTTTAAATCATTTGAGATGAGAAAAACAGATACTACACTTTGATCACAGCCTGATGGCCAGGGAGTGAAGAAAAACATGACTCAAGTAGCACTGGCAATTGAGTTAATGAATGGTAAATGTTTTCTTATATGTAAGTGGCTAATATTACCATTACCAATCATATTAAGTAACCCTGCATTTTTAACAAAACCCTTTATTCAATTCACAGGAGTATATAATATATTATTTACAGCTTTCCTCTGATCTGCTTTTAATATGCCCTGTGTGTTTCAATTCTTTCCTCATTATATAACCTAGAAATTATTAGTCTATTATTCTTTCTCTTAGTCATGTGGTACGGATTTATACTGTCTGCACAAAATAGTTTGTGTGTAACTAATTTACAAATTTAAAACATTAAGGGAAAAATCATTATTTCCTAGGGTGGGGAATGAATTCTTTTTGCTTTTACTGATTTAATGATATTTATTTCCGAGTTCTGTACCGCACCAAAAACAACAGGATCAATCCATTGTATCTGTTCTTATAATTAATAAAAAAAGACAGCCAGAGATTATGACGTTGTAGCAACATCTTCTTCATTTCACTATAAGAAAGTTGGCAGATTATTGGGATCTGCATTACAATGGTCATGAGGATTGGCTAAAGGCAGCCCCATATAAAAATGTGTTACGTATTGCTGCCATAGGGAAGCAAGTAAATAACCATGATTTCCAAGAAAAAAAAAAAAAAAAAAAGGAAGCACATCATTGCAGAAGATCCAAGCAACAAGATTCACCTAATTTTTCACACTTGTGTGTTATTGACGTGTCTTAGCTGGTCTCACAGAAATCTTCAATTCACCAACTAGAATTGTTTTTGATTGCGACACAAACGGAATTAATCCATTAATCCCTTATAATCTGCTTTCCCATTTAATCTCATATGAGAAAGTTTCCTGATGTACAAATCATTATATCCATAAAATGCTTAAATCTGCTAGATTCAACAGAGGGAAATCTTAAAGGAAAAGATAAGTAGCCTTGATTTCCACCTATAATTACCAATTTATTTATTTATTTTTTTTATAGCAAGATTCACACTTTACAAGGACTGGGGGTGGGTACTCAAGGTAGAGGGTTACGTTTGAAGGCCATTTATGTGTATAGAAGGGCAAGATAACAGTTAAACCTAGCCTTGAACAGGTTAAGATTTTAGTGATCTGGGGAAGAAGATATCTTAATAATAAAATTTAACAAACATATCTCTTGAAGAATACAATAAATATAATTCCTTAAAATTCAGAGTAAAGACAAATGAACCTACACCTACATTTTCAAAACTCCAGCTGTAGAACACTCAAAAATTACTATGAGCAGAGGTTGATGCTGGATTACTGTATTTGTCTCTGACACTGAACTTTAAAAGAGAGAAAAAAAACCAAGAAGGAGAGAGTACAGAGAGACAAGAAAAACAATGAAAAGGAGAAATAACCCTGACATTCCAGACATATACATATATGTGCATGGGCAGATGCATGCACAGTTTGCATACACTTGTATACACAGAGACAAACAGTGAAAGAATAACAGTCAGTTGTTGTATCTCCTTACATATTGCTGAAGTGTCCATCTACAAACTCTACAGATGAGATGTAGAAAATAACAACAATCAGTGACAAATTTTACATTTTTATTAATCTTATATATATATATATGTAAGCAGATATATGGATATAGATCCGACAGTATGAAGAAAAATATGCGGAAAAAACAAACAAAAATCCTTATATGCAATTATGCTGTTTTAATGTTAATATAATTTCAACGTCGGACGTTTCGGTCTAATAAACCATCTTCAGGACATATTCATAAAATGTCCGACGTAGACATTATATTAACATTAAAACAGCATAATTGCATATAAGGATTTTTGTTTGTTTTTTCCGTATATTTTTCTTCATATATATATATATATATATATATATATATAGTTAAATTCTCAGATCAATTCTGTGGACAAGACAGATTGGTATAAAATGACAATTTGAAAAATATCTTAGATTTTGTTGACGCATTTCGTCTTCCGACTTTTTCAAGGCAAAAATGAAATTGAAATGTTTTTGTTGTTATAGTTACATTAAAAAATCCAAATTTAAAAAGATAGATGCTTCTGTCTAAGCCTTTTTTTTTTCTGGTTAATGTAAATAACCTTTATAGATTTCATCTGTGAATTTAACTGTATTGTCGACATGGAGAAAAAAAAAATCCCTTCCTATAAAGGTAAATAAAAACAATATTTCCAGATGTGATAGTACTTGAAAGTAATTTTCAGTTGACAATATGAATACAATTGCGTTTTTCTAGGTTCTTCTAGTTGCTAAGGAAATTTTGTTTGTTGTTAATAGTTACTTTGTTTTTAATTCATTTCGTCTTTGCCTTGAAAAGTCCATATTGGACACAACCCATCAGCTAATAATACAGTTTTCCTATTGTCTTTTACTTTAATACATATCTTTTTCTAAATGTTAACTCTGAGAAATATATATATATATATAAAATGATGTATAATTTTATATATCAACAAACAGTATTTACATTATTCAAACTATTGTCCTCATCTTTGTTGCTATATTTATTACAACATTTCAGCTGTTGTATGCTCCAGCCTTCTTCAGGTAGTTGGAATGTGGAACTGAACCCTTTATTTCACTGACTGGGGTAGACTGTTCTAGTTCCATGTACCATTGTATGCACCGGCCTTCTTCAAGTTCTCCACTGCCTTAACCGGGTATTGAACTCACACTCTTTGGGTCCTGTCACTGGATCTAACCAACACCTTTTTATTGTGAGTTCAATACCCTGTTAAGGTAGTGGAGAACTTGGAGAGGGGAATTAACAGGAGATAACTGATAACTGTCATCCATTAAACATGGCACATGGAACTAGAACAGTCTACCCCATCGAGCGAAATAAAGGTTTCAGTTTGATATTCCAACCACCTGAAGAAGTCTGGAGCATACAACAGCCGAAACGTTGCAATAAATATGGCAACAAAGATGAGGACAATAGTCTGAATAATGTAAATAGTGTACATAACACCTCATCTCAGAAATATAGACAGATACTGAAAGGCTGAAACGTTGTAATAAATATGGCAACAAAGATGAGAATAATAGTCCGAATAATGTAAATAGCGTACATAATACTTCATCTCAGAAATATAGACAGATACTGAAAGGCTGAAACGTTGTAATAAATATGGCAACAAAGATGAGGACAATAGTCCGAATAATGTAAATAGTGTACATAATACCTCATCTCAGAAATATAGACAATTAACAAACAGTATTTAGAAAAATATGAATAGCTGCAGACATTATTTGATAACAGTGGTGAAGGCATGTGCAGAACCAACAACATTTTTTGGAAGAGCCGAATACCGAGAACTAATGTACAGTGTGCCACAAGGTCCCCAAAAAACCCTCCACAGGTTTTGAATTCAGAGTTGGGTTTCTCCTAAACCATTCACCACTCAAGGCTATATGACCCAGTTTGTCTTGCTATTTAATCATAGCTGGGGGGAAAAGAGGTATGGATTCATACCTTTCCAAAGGGTATAAGCACATAAGTGAATGTAATGAACAGGACTCGAATTCAAACTAAGCTCTCCAATTCCAGGTTGCTATCAATTACTCCACTGTGCCTATATATATATATATATATATACAGGGTGCACGTTAAAAAATTTATAACTTTATTTGTATTTGAAATAGAAATAATTTGTAAAAAGGATTAGAAAGAAGTAAATCTCCATCATTAGCAATACAAAGGGTAATACTATTTTGCAAATTTTGTGGTAAAGAATTATTCAGTAACTATACTTAAAACTAGGTAGATTAAACTTTATAACATTTTTTACAGATTATTTCTATTACAAATAAAAATAAAGTTAAAAATTTTTTGAAGTGCACACGAACTTTATGGACACCCTGTATGTATATATATATATATATATGGAGATTGAGAGAAATTGTCACTCACATAATATGGTGACAATGACATTATTCTGTCAAAATCAAATTTATAAAATTTTAAATTTAAAAAAAAACAAAACCTTTCTTCATGTCTGATGAAAATAAAACAAAATTCTAATATTCAAGTCAACCAAAACGAACAGAGAAGACTGAAAAATTTATCTAATAATTTCATTTCCTTCTTCTTAATATGTCTGCCTCTTTCAATTCAAGTTGGAAATTACAAATGCTGAGCAAAATAACCGAAAATTATGTCAGACAAAAAGAAATGCATATTGAAGTACATGACTGCCAGGTATTAAGAAATAGGAAAATTTCATTAAAAACAAAGAAAAAAGTACTAAATTGTTATGTAGTATTACAGTTGGCGTGTACTACCCTTAGATTGGAGGCCCCGGGCAGTGTTTTATGACCCTTGTTCTCTTGTCAACATTTGCTTTTTTCTACCTATATTCATATATGTTACGAATTAAACTAAGCACAACTGACTAGTAAAGAATGAAAAATTTTCACAGATTTTGACATCATTCTGGGGCCTTTTTTTTTTTTTTCTGCATCCAAATCCTTGAATTGGTTTTGCTCATACTAAGTCTGAAAAAAACACTATATAAAATTCATTATTTTTATCTACAATGTTGGATGCATTAAAATTATTCAACATTTTGACAAGAAAAATCTCAATTCAATGTTAAAAATTGTTGCAAAACATTTTTGATTCATTTATGATGGAATGATCTATTATGACATGTCTTGAATACCTTGTATTTATTTTCGATTTTTCTAGTTTAATTGTTCACCTGTAATGCATATGATCCATTATTGTACATAATTAGGTTAAAATAAAATTTGTATTTTATATGAATTTATGAAAATTGAAATGTCATACAGTCGGATGGCCCCATATCATAGATTCAGTGGCAGGGTTAAAAAGAAAAAAACCCTCATGACAGCCCTGTGTAATATCGGTATTCCTATATGGCAGTGAATAATGGACAGATGAAGAAACTTCAGTATCTGTCAGCAACCCCAAAAAACTGGGATAGGTGGGTACAAGAGGAGGACGACAACAGCACTCAGAAAATAGTCTGCCTGCCTTATGTGAAGGGGTTATCAAACAAAATACAAAGGATCTGTGGTCCATATAACATCAGGACAACCTTCGAAAGCTGGATGACACTTCACAGATATCTCTTCCAAGTAAGACCCCACTATATACAGAACTAAAGACTTTGTGTATGCTATCCTGTGCAGCTGTGGAAAGAAATATAAAGGAGAGACAGGCCGCCCCCTTAAGGAAAGGCTTCAAGAACACCAGAAAGCTGTAACACGAGGGGAAGTGGAAAAATCAGGCGTGGCTGACAACATATGGAGAGAAAAAGGAGATCACCGCCCTCTGTGGGATCAGGTTGAGATCATAGACAAAGAACATCATTAGAAAATTCATAAACTTAAGGAATCAGCACATATGCTAGGCCACAAAAATCTGAACCGACCAAGCATAGAAATGAATACAATATGGGAACCAGTAATAAGGAGTGCCAGAGAAAAGTGATAACAACAAAAATTGCAATATGAGCTCAGGCAAAAACGTGCAATGATAACAGCAAAAAATTGCAATATGAGCACTAGTAAAAAATGATTGCTGAGACATTAGGTTTATAATACCCAGAAATCATACACAGATGTCCTCAAGGGCACAATGGATAAACGCATTGATTATATCCAGTGACAGGACCCAAAGAGTCTGAGTTCAATACCTGATTAAGGCAGTGGAGAACTTGGAAAGGGGAATTAACAAGAGGTAACTGATAACTGACATCCATTAAAACATGGCACGTGGAACTAGAACAGTCTTCCCCAGTGAGCAAAACAAAGGGTTCAGTTTGACATTCCAAGCACCTGAAGAAGGCCAGAGCATACAACAGCCGAAATGTTGTAGTAAAGATGAGGACACCAGTCCGAATAATGTAAATAATGAAGAAATTTGTGATAACTGTTTTGATGGCTACATGAATTTAAGCTTGTCAATTAAATCTTACCATTTTACTGGTGAACTAGCAAGATGGAACCGCCCCTTCTCTTTTAGTGATTTCTTTTCTTACACTAATCACCTGTGGAACTCCTTTCCAATTTATTGCATCCCTGACACGTACAATCTTCCAAAATTTAAATGCAATGTCAATTGCCATCTGTTTTGTTGAACCATGTTCTTTTATTATCCTTTCCTCAATCTTCCCCACTAAGCTCTTCTCATTCTCTTTTTTCTCCCTGTAACCCCCTACATCTTTTGCTTGAGGTGAAACAATTAAAAAGAAAAATGAAATGTGGTTCTCCAGAAGGATACTGAGAATACTATGGACTGAACATGTGAGTAATGAGGAAGTTTTAGGGACAAATAAAAACTAAAATGACACTTAGATTTAGAATCAGAAAGAGAGAGTTGAAATTTCAAGAGCACATAATGAAGAAAGAGGACTTCGATAATTTTGACACTCACATGATATATTGAAGGCAAGAAGGAGACTGGAAAAGAATGAATAACCTACCTAACAATGTTGTATAAATGGTTGGCAGAATAGAGATAGCCAAAAGACAAAATTTAAAATGGACTCTAATGGACAGGAAATTGTGGAAAGAACCATGATCATCAACATTCTGAAGGACCAGGGACTCCTTTTTTGTCTTGTAAGTTTTCTTTTTTTTTTTTTAATCATTTCACCAAGGTGACAATGCCATTAGGATGCAGAGGGTTACAGAGAGTGAAAGAGAATTTGAAGACTTTAATGAGGAGAAGTGAGGAAAAAGACTCTAAAGGAAGAGGGTTCAGAAAGACAGAAAATGGTGATTGACATTGCATTAAAGATCATTAAAGATCGTATGTGCCTTGGAGGCAAGAAATCAGAAGGGAGTTCCAAGGGCGAGAAAAGAAACTGTTGCATCTAGCTAGTTCAACAGTAAAATGGCGAGACCTAACTGCCAGTCTAGTAGCATGTGTTGAATATTAGCTAGTTTGCCAGAGGTTTAGCACACAAGTAGGCAAATGTAGCCAAAGCCAAAACTGACTTGAGTCATTTATGGAGAAATATATAGCTGAACAAAGACCCCTCATGCAAATGTATTGGGAAGGTCCATTCTAGCAAAATGGACCAACCCAACTGGTGTATTAGGCGCTCTCCTATAAAATAAGGTAAAATCAGCTTTTACAAGGAAATAGAAGGAGGCAGCCATGTTGGCAGGTAAGTCACTTGACTTCTACATCTCCCTCCTCTCCCCATTGCGGAAGCATATTGGCCGTTGGGGAGGAATTAATTCCCTATTGCCTGGCTGATTGTACGAGAGTAGTCGGGATAGCGCCCTGGGAATCCTCGTTCTTGATGGCTGTGATTGAGTAGGGCCCTGGGACGCTGGTTTATTTTGTAATGTAATGTCACCATTTTCCAAGTCTTTGGCAGATTGATGTGGTCTGCATGTATCCGTAATTGTCGGCTCAGGTGACACAGGCATGGCGCTTGGTATGGGGGTCTTGATTATGGGTGCTTCAAGTTTCCTTAGAAACCTACGGTTCCGCAGGGTTATTCTGCCTGATCCTGCAACTCTAATTCTATATTGACGGTTGGGAAGTGTTTCTACTATTCGCCCAGCTATGTCCCATCGACGGCTATTTGGGTTTTGAATGGAGACTGTGTCACCTTTATAAAGTGGGGATAGTGCATGTGCAGTACGGTTGTACTTCTCGATGAGGTCTGCATTGCGTTTGGATAATCTCTGTTCTCGTTTTTTCGCTGCGGCTATCCATTCAGGGTGTGGTTTATATAACTGTGGGTGCAATGGGATAAAATCTCGAAGACGTCTATGAAGCAGGAGTTGCGCTGGTGATAAGCCAATGCCTTGGATAGGGGTGTTTCTATATTGCAAGATTGCTTGTGCTGCCATGTTATTGTCCAAGGAACCCTGGTGTCCTGTGCAGTCTTTTATGAGTCTTTTTGCAGTCTTGACTGCCAATTCTGCACGTCCGTTAGACTGGGGATAGGCCACTGATGAAATTCTTTGCTTAACAGCCCAGGTTTTTAGGAATTGTTGGAATGAGTAAGCTGAGAATGGCGGTCCACCATCTGTACTAAGTTCCTCAGGTGCACCATATGTTTGGAATATTTCTCTGCAGATGGAAATCAACCTGGAAGCAACCGCTTGCCCTGGCTTGATGCGGTACAGAATGAGCCATCCAGTGAGCCTGTCTGCACAAGCAAGATATGTGAAGGATTTAACATAGAACAAATCCATTACAATCTGTTGAAATGGCCATTCAGGTGTAGGTGTCATTTGGATTGGTTCATGTGGTAGACTTGGGGCATTCCTTGAACATGTAATGCAATTATACCTGTAATTGCGAATTGAGGCATTCATTCCAGGCCAGTAAACTGAGTCATTGGCACGCGCTTTCATGCCAACTACTCCTTGATGAGCTGAATGTAGGCATTTTAATATGTTCTTGCGCTGGGAGGTTGGTATCACTACTCTCCTGTCAAGTAGTATTAGATCATTTTCATTGCTTAGGCGGTTACGAACTTCCCAGTATTCCCGGATTGTAGGTGGTGTTGCTTGACGACTGTTTGGAAAACCATTGTCTATGGTTTTCCGTAATAGGGTGTATTGTGTGTCTTCTTGACCAGCAAAACGAATGTGGTCAGGGGAAGTTATGGCAGGATTATCATCTAATTGAGATATTGATGTGAGGGCTGTCAATCTCATTGTTGCACAAGTCTCATCTGATTCATCAATTTCTATAAGGGAGGGTTCTATAGAGAATGTATCAAGTAGGCTTTGTACTGTAGTGACTGGATTGCGGGAAATAGCATCAGAGGCTCTGTGCCATTTTCCAGGGCAGTGTTGCATGGTGAAACGATATCTCAAGCTTTTCTCTTTGAGTCGGAATAGGCGAGGGTTGTGAATTTTGCTGAGATCTCGATCACCAAAAAGTCCTTTGAGTGGTTCATGGTCGGTCACGACTATAACGTTTGGGCAACCTAGTATGAACATGCGGCACTTTTCAAGTGCCCAGCTGATAGCTGCTGCTTCACCTTCTATGGGTGCATATCTTTGCTCAGCGTCAGTACAGAATCTGCTTCCAGCAAACACAAGATGCCAGCCCTCAGGGCAACAGACAGGGGCTCGTTCGATTGCACATGTGCAGTGTTTCTGAAGAAGTAAAAATCCCATGCCGTCTTTACTCCAGTCAGGAGCTAAGCAGGTAATTCTGTTGATGTCAAATGTTGAGACGCCCCGCTTTACTAGTTCAACAATGACCCGCTTTGATTCCTGAAATGCTTTCTCAAGGGTCTGGTTCCAGGTGAATTTTGAGTTTTTTTTGACAAGGTCCCGAAAAGGTAGCATAATGGGACTTAATGAATATGCCCAGGCAAGTTGGTTTACCAGTCCAAACCAAGACCTTGCATCGGTGATGGTTTTCGGAACAGGGAAATTTAAAATAGCATTAAGCATAGATTCAGAGGGAGATACTCCCGATGAAGTTATTTGAAGGCCACCCAATTTGAAGGTTGCCCAATCTAATTTGCTGTGGGTTGTCATAGTCATAGGCGTGGGGAAGTGAGGAGACAGTATGCCAACATCAATACAGGCGGCCTTGCTAAAATATATCTTATCGATGTTATTGCAGATGTACAATGCTTGCTTTGTCGACATTTCTCCAACACTAAATTGAATAGGCAACCATCCCTGGCTTATAAGGGTTGAGCCACCCACAGCACGAATAACTTTCTTTGATGGGATCAAGTTACTTTCCTTGAGACCCATGCTATGTAGGTGCTTGGGTCCTCCAAGGCAAATGGTGGCCCCACTATCTGGGAAGATTTTCAAACGAGTGCTTTGATTACCTGGAATATCTTCAGGATTTCTGGGGTCTGGCTTTGGAGAGAATGGGACCAGTGTTGCTTCTATCTGAACAACACTATTTTTGTTAGAGGACACATATGAGCCTGTCTCCTGGTCAAACTCTACATGTGCAATCAAACTGTCCATGTTAGCTTCATCGTCTTGGAAGCCTCTCACTTGACTAGAGCGATTTCTTGATCGGCAAACTTTTGAAAAATGACCTTGGATGCCACACAAGTCACAGGTCTGATTCCAGGCAGGACATGCCTGTTGGCGGGTGCTGGTTCCTGGGATGCCATGCTTGTGGCTACCACATCCACTACAGCGGAACTTGTTTTGTTTTATAATCAGTTTTTTGGGGCTTCTGGATTGAGGGGGATTTTTTTCCACTTGTGTTGTTTTTTCTTTGCGATAGGTTGATGCACGCAATGCTGACATTTCAGTTGACCCTGCCATTCGTGCTTGGTCACGCAGTGCTGCCTCGAATGCCTCAGCATGGTTGATGTTTTGGTCAAGGGTCTTCAATGAGCTGGCCTTTGCTAGTAAATCTGCTTGGAGAGCATCATTTGCTGTACCTCTGACCAGCTGGTCTTTGATATAGATGTCAGATAGGTCATGACTGCAAATGGGACATGTGAAGTCACAATCCTGTGCTGTACCCTTAAGGCGGACAACAAATTGCTGGATTGATTCGCCTGGTCCCTGGGAAATCGAAGCGAAAGACAATCTATGAACCATAGGGTTCGATTTTTGGGTAACTAATGCCTCCAACATGTTCAGGAGTCTGTTTGGTTTTTCCGAGAAAAATTTGGGGTATGTATTGATGATCGACGTTTGCACAGTCTCATCAGCACAGTTGTATAAATGGATGTTGGTCTGTGTAGGGGGCATGTTTGTCATTTTCACAAATACCTCCCAATCAATTCTGAACTTTCGGAATTGTTGTGATGTCATCTCTGAATGGAGCTGGGGGAGTTTGGCTGCAGGGGCCTTCGTATAGCTGTCTGATGTCAAAGGTTGCTCCTTTGATAGCTTAAGGATAGCTAGGGCATGTCCCATGGTTGTGACACCTAGTTCTTTAAGGATTTCCCGGTCTATGATAGAGAGGCTATCCTTAGTAATATTCTCTTTCACAAACGATTTAGCATAGGTTTTGGCAGAGTCGGTAGGAATGCCAATTTTGATAAGTAGCTCTTGCCAGTCTTCGTATCCTGTTCACAGCGCCATGTTGAATATTAGCTAGTTTGCCAGAGGTTTAGCACACAAGTAGGCAAATGTAGCCAAAGCCAAAACTGACTTGAGTCATTTATGGAGAAATATATAGCTGAACAAAGACCCCTCATGCAAATGTATTGGGAAGGTCCATTCTAGCAAAATGGACCAACCCAACTGGTGTATTAGGCGCTCTCCTATAAAATAAGGTAAAATCAGCTTTTACAAGGAAATAGAAGGAGGCAGCCATGTTGGCAGGTAAGTCACTTGACTTCTACAGCATGCATAAATTCATGTAGTCAAGGCACTATGGAAAAGCGATCATCAGCATAGCTGCAATGAAAATATTCATAGAAAAGGCAGAGGGAATCCATGTCAAGTCTTTTGAATTACTGAATTATCTTCACTTTCTAAGAACTTTGAATTGTTGTCCGTTACTATTGATAAGAGTACAAGTCTGGCTTAAAATGTCAATAATTTCTCTAGGCAAGTCAAAGTTAAAGTGCCAAAAAAGAAATCACAGCAGTTTAAATAGTATCTAATGGCCCAATCCACCCTGGGCAAGAGGGGACACAAGTCTATGCTCCTACTGATGATAGGAACAGTCCATTAAATTGGGGAAGGTTGACAACTTGTTATACCAGTTACAATAAACAATAGTTAACAATCTAATTCCTTTTCTTGTTTAAAAGTAAACATTATTCTGTCATCTCTCTATTATTCAGACACATAGTAAGGTTAATAATCATACTTATTATAAAACCAAGGTTGTGTGTGTGTGTGTCTGTTCATTTATATATTGGATCGGATTTCCTACATTTTTCAACCAATTTCAACAAAACTTCACAGGACTATGTAAAATTACCTTGCAGTGGTTTTGACAGTGCCAAAAATTGGAAAAACAATTGTTTTTGCACAAAATCAATTTGAAAACACGATTAAGAGGCATCGCTGTCATGAGAATGAAAGGGGGACAACTCATATTGAGTTATACTTATTATAAAACCCAGGTTGTGTGTGTGTGTGTGTGTGTGTGTTCATTTATATATGGGATCGGATTTCCTACATTTTTCAACCGATTTCAACAAAACTTCACTTTTTTTTGGCAGGTAGTGTTTCTTATTTTCTTGCACTCTTTTTTCTTTATTTTTACATTCAGAATGCTTTAAAAATTCCATTTACAAGACAGCTGTTTATAATAAAATTCTATTCAATCAGTAGACTCATAACGATTGAAAACAATGTTTTTGTTTGAGTTTCAGTTTGACCAATTCATAAAAAAAAAAAAAAAAGACATGCATGTCCGTCAACCTTAAACAATAATCTTTGTCAATTTTATTTTTCAGTCTTTATGATGGTCGATACTTGATCTATCTCTTACTGTTACATCCCCGGGCAACGCCGGGCTCTACTGCTAGTTGTTAATAAGTTTGCATCATACTGTGGTATTTGAATTTAAAAATTAAATCAACATAATTTTTTTTGATGATGAAGGGAATGGAATAGAAATTCTAAAACAGCAAAATTAATATTATATATATATATATATATATATATATATATATAATAATCCAGTGGTATATTGAATCCTAATAATATGAAATATTAAAACAGATCCACAAAAAGAGTTCAATGTACAGTGTAACCCGGATATAAGAGAGTTGTCGGGACCAGAGAAGAAGTCTCTTATATCCGGTTTTCTCTTTGGTCTATTTTGTTTAGGTAAGTATGGCTCTAATTTGGGACCAGATAAAATCTCTCTTATATCCGGGTTTCTCTTATATCCGAGTTACACTGTATTTATCATAACAGAGCATATAAAGTACATAGAATAAAAATCCAAAATTACCTCATTCAGAATACCTATTTTGGTACACAAGACTTGTGGATGGAAATAGCTATTTTGAATGAGGTAATTTTGGATTTCTATTCTATATATATATATATATTTTTACAATTTTTTTTTTTTTCAAATCTATTATTTATATGTCATCTGTTCTTTCTCTGAATATAACAGAATCTATGTTTGTTTTTTGTTTTGTTTTTATTTTATCAATGAAATACAACAATTACCTGACGCACACACACCCCTATTTTGAGCCTTTCCTTCAAGGACAACCTTATCTCTTCAAATCCCATTATTTACATAAAGCCATTCAAATAGAAAAAAACACAGCAAAAAAAAAAAAAAGTGTTACCAAATCATACAACTTGGTGTTGGTATAGAAAGAAATGTTTGTCTAAAATGTCCACCACCTGGTTAGCCAACATTTTCTATTAAAACTTGATGATTGATATTTACTCAAGTTATCACATGACAAGGATACAGGCCATTAGCTGAACACAAGGTAAAGACTTCTTTTTGATTATCAGCTTCAAATAAACTCTCAGCATCCTACTTGGTGACAGATCAATGATGAGAGTCATGGTCTTGATTGCTTTGAGGTTCAGATTGATAATGTTTATTTATTTATTTTTATTTTTTTTCAGAGATTCGCATCACAGAGAACTATTTATGGATGTGTGAACATAACGACCGCTATCACCGAAAGCAGAATTGGCAAAAGTTAAAATTACTGCCAAAAATTGGAAATTGTATAAATCTTTATCATCTGCAAGCTGTTAGTTAAATAAATCATAGACTAGGCTCTATAGCCTTGGATGGCAGCCAGTCAAGGAGAAGAACTCTGAACACAAAAACATGGAGAAGCATCAGGAAATTATTCCACTATCATTCACAATAAAGACTGATAATGTGATAACTTCCAAAAAGCTAAGTAAAGTATTAAGAAATGAGAAAAAAATTGTTTAAATAGAGTATTGAACTACTATCTAATATCAATTCTCATGAATATAATAGATGAAGAAGAGACTGTAGGCAATAGATATATTGTTTTAGCGATTAAAGCACTTCCTATATATTTCAATCTTAGTATTAGGTTGGTGCAAAAATAATAACGTAATAATGTCATTTTTTGACGTATTTTTTAACGTCAAAAAACAACATTATTACGTCATTATTTTTGCACCAACCTAATATATTGCTTTCTCCTTTAATTAAAGTAGTATTAGGTTGGTGCAAAAGTAATGACGTAATAATGTCGTTTTTTCACGTATTTTTTAACGTCAAAAAGCGACATTATTACGTCATTATTTTTGCACCAACCTAATATATTGCTTTCTCCTTTAATTAAAGTAGTATTAGGTTGGTGCAAAAGTAATGACGTAATAATGTCGTTTTTTCACGTATTTTTTAACGTCAAAAAACGACATTATTACGTCATTACTTTTGCCCCAACCTAATACTTTTTTAATTAAAATTATTGTCAAACTCATTATGGTGAGCAACTAATGCACTGAGTGTGTTATTTTATAAAAGATCCATTTTGTGTTCATATAATCTTTTACTTAAATTCCTTGTGGTTTCTTCTATGTATTACAGGTGACCAAGTGTATTCCTCCAAGTTTTAGTTTATTATTATTTTGTTTTGTATTAAGATTTTCATTGTCTTAGAAATATTAGGTTGGTGCAAAAATAATTTCGTTTTCTAACATATGTTACTATGTGAGAAAACGAAATTATTTTTGCACCAACCTAATAGTTGTAACAAATTTTCTCCTATAAATTCGCTTGAGGATGAAATAGAACTAATGTCTTCAATTTAATTACAAAATTAAATTCAAAGCTTTTAGCTTCCATTTTTGAAACATGGTTAGAACTGTGTAGTGAAAAAAACCTTATTTTAAATAAGTTAATTTATAATATTAATGCTCTGTAAATTTACATTGAGCACTATTTTGTAAAAATAAAAATATTAGGTTGGTGCAAAAATAATTTCATTTTCTCACATAGTAACATATGTTAGAAAACGAAATTATTTTTGCACCAACCTAATATCTATAAGAACACCGGATTATATATCTTACTGTTCTTTCTTCTTATTTATATATATATATATATTCCTCTTTTAATTTAAATTAATATTTCATTCTTCATATAACATCAAATTAATGTTATAAGGTTAATATTTGGGTTTCATTTATAAAACTTCTTCCCTTTAAGACAAATACCTTCCACCCTCCTCTGACACCTGTCTTGTGCCTTTTGTCTGAAACATTGAAATGGATAAAATACTGTATTAGTTTTATGACCAGGGTTTTTTGGGGTTTTTTTAGCTTTCACAGTTAAAAGTCTATTTCTGACACAAACTCAGTCCACGTTGGGGTTGATGAGTCTGACAACCAATATTTTCATCTGCTGAAATATGCTATTCCCCATTTGAGATTTTATAATTTATTAATTATTTGCTCTGTAATAATACATTGAGCTCTTTTTGTGGATCAATTCTAATATTTTATATTACTAGGATCCACTTGGATCATATACCAACAGATTGTTATCTTTACGATATATATATGATGGGCTCTCCCAACGATTTCAACATATAAGGTTCCAACAAATTCAGTCAGTTTTTATGCTTGTATCATATGTGACACTTCACTCCTGCTAGTGACCTGCATACAAGTCCACATATTGTGCAACGCGTGGATCTTGGGACATAGTAACAAGAATATTTGGTAACACTTTTTGCCATTACCTTTTGTCTCTTAACCAATCAATACCACTGATTTCAAAATTTCTGATACCACTCTGGCACAAATATCTCCAGTTATTTCTGTCTAATGAAACTTGCTCAAAGTTAGTATGACGCGCATTGACAGCTGGGAAGTTACTCTAGCTTGTCTTTATACCTGAGCCACGACCATCTAAGAACATTCCTTTGTCCATTGTCAAGCTGACTGTACATGAGGACCTTAGGTATTCTGTCATCACTCATACTTGGAACATCACACATGCAATCACATTTATATATATATATATATATATATATATATATATTTTTTTTCTTTTTGTGATGCCAACAAATACTCATCACTTTCATCATGCTATCACAGATACAACTATAGAAACACTGTTGAACAATACTAGTGTAAGATGCCTTCAAATAACACTTGCACTAATAGTACTTGTGCGATAATACTTGCTCAAAGATTAACCTCCAAATAGTGATCACCTAGACACCACGCTAATTCCCATATATACATTTCCTTCACCATCACATGATCTACTTATTCAAAATGGGATCACTTGTGTTTGCTCTCTGGTGATCTGTGTTCAAACTCCACTGTTGGCAGCAACACTTTATTCTTATATATATATATATATATATATAATTTAAATTAAATAATTTATTTTTAATAGGATCCTTTTGTAATTATGAACAAGTTCCTTAGTATCCTTATTAAAGGAAGAAAGTTACCATGTTGATATATATTCATTTTATTCCAAGAACTTTCAAAATTAGAACAATGTCATCATCAGGATCTTAAAATGAATATGCATCAACATGGAAATTTTCTTTCTCTCTTTAAAAGGATACTAAGAAACTAAGAGAGGATCCTATTAAAAATAAGCAGAGAAAACTTCCCTAAATTATTTAATGAAACATGACTTGATGAAAACATGCTGCTTATATATACACCCACACATGTATGGTTGTGTCCATAAAACTCTCCCACTGAACAGGAATATAAAAGAAATCTGTGGAGAATTATGATCAGGTTAAAGCTTCAAGGGGCATAAAATTAATATATATGTCTCTCTCAACATCCAGTCAACAGAGAGAGACATCAACATCCAGTCAACAGAGAGAGACATCAACATCCAGTCAACAGAGAGAGACATCAACATCCAGTCAACAGAGAGAGACATCAACATCCAGTCAACAGAGTGAGACATCAACATCCACAAAGGTAAGGCCTAAGTAGTCCTGGATGGTCTGAGCACCAACTGGAAGTCTTCCCTCTCTGACAATCTTGAGGGAATTCTTTAAGGCCACAGTAGAATCTGTCTTGCTCTACGGCTCAACAAGATGGACACTGCCAAAACACCAAGAAGCATCACTCGATGAGACAGACACAAGGATATTAAGAGCTGCATTGGACATCAGCTGAAAGAAAAACCCAACAAAGAAATGCCTGTATGGACACTTTTCTCTTATCTCAGTTTTGCTAAGAGACAGAAGACTTTGGCTAGCTGGAGAAGTAAGTCAGAATTTGTCAGTGACACCCTCCTATGGAATCCATTGTGCAGCAAAAGATCAGTTGGAACTCCTCATCACACCTACATTGACCATGTTGTAAATGACTCTGGATGCCAAATGAAGGACCTGCTGACAGCGATGTCTGACAGATGATGAGAAGGATTCTCAACCTGATGATGATTTTATATATATATGCATTAATCAAGAGATTCCTGTATTATTTCAATGAACAGGGGATATCTCAAATCAGTTAAAATTCTCCACTCTTTCTCCTTTAGTATCACTTGTCTATCTCTTCCACTGAACTGGAATATAAATGGAATCTGTGGAGAGCCATGATCACCTTATATTGTCAAGGGACATACCTTAAAAAAAGAAAACTTCCATGCTTTTGAATATAAGTAAGTTTACCCAGCATTGTGTGGAGAGAGATGCTGGTAGTTTTGAATTCAGGCAACACTAAAAATAAAACAGAATATGTGAACAACAAGGAAGTTTTAAAGAAAATCAGAAAAACAAAAGAAACATATACTTACAATCAGAATGAGACAAATGAAATATCTAATCATCTACGTGTTAGTGAGCTGGACATTTTCTTCACAAATAAAGAAGACTTGAAAAGAAAGGGATGTGGTTTTACCAACGAATGCTGATGATGCCATGAAATAATGGTAATCTCAGCCATTTCCTTGTAAGAGACAACAATTCTTCCACTTTCATTTTACAAGGTACCTTCTCCTTTTATGTGCAATGTTTCTTCAGAATGTAAGCAATCATGGCTCTCCACAATTTCCTTACATTTGTAGCTCTTAATAAATTTAGTCTTTTTTGTTATCTCTTCTAAGTTTTGCTCTGTCATCTATTTTAATTCAGGCAACACCAGACAAATTTAAATAAACTTTTCGTAAATTATTGTTTCTTCTAAACTGGTTCACTTGATAGGGGGTGAAAAGAAAATTCTTAACAAATTGGATTTTTCTTGGATTTAAAATTTTTCTTGGAGAGTCATGATAACCTAAAGGGACATGCATGCAATTATATATATCATGCTCATTGCTCAGGGTGTATCTCAAATCAGCTGAAACTTTCTAGTCTAGCTACTTTAGTATCTCGAGTCTATCTCCTTATATTCTGAAGGTACATACCATTAAAGAAAAAACTTCCATGCTCGTGAATAAAGGTAAGTTTACCCAACATTATATGCAAAGAGAAATAGGTAGTTTTGAATTCAGGCAACACCAAAGAAATTTAAATAAACTTTTTGAAATCACTATTTTGTCTAAATCGGTTCACTTGATTGGAGAAGAAGAGAAAATTCTTGACAAATTGTATTTTTCTTGCATTAATTAATTAAATTGAAAATAATCAAAGCAAGTGGCAGTGTTTATCAGGTTTGGCCTCAATAGATCTGTTACATTTGAAGTTAAATTTTTATGAGAGGAAAAAGGAGATTTGATCTGCTTTGTGTTGATGTCAATGAAATTAGATGAAAAAAATAACATTCCACAACATCGGAGAAAAAGATTTGTTCTTTATCATGACAACAGTTTATTTAGTTGAGAAGACAAACTTAAGCATTGAAAAGTGTTTAACATTCTTGCTTCCTGTCAACTATTTCAGAAATTTAAATGCAATGTCAATTGGCATTTTCTGTCACTTTGAATCCTGGTCTTGTATCATCCGTTTTTTTTTTTTCACACTTTGCAACCATCTGCATCCTAGTGTCCTTTATTGCTTTGCTTGGGATGAAATGTTTAGAATAAAAAAGTCATGAATTTATGTGTTCTATAAACAGAACATGTGAAAATCAGAAAGAGACAAGTGAAATATCTAATCTCTTAAATGGCAGAGAATGCTGGACAATTTCCTCACAGATGAAAAAGAGACATGAAGCAACAAAGATGTGGTTCTATTGACAAATGTGAAGAATACCATGGACTGAGTATGTGAGCAATAAGGAAGTCTTAAGATAAATGAGAACAACAAGGAAACTTATATTACAATCAATAAGAAAAAAAACTGGAATATCTATATGGCAATGAATGTTGTACAATTTCCTCAGAGATGAAGAATACTTGAAACAACAGAGACACGGTTCTACCAATAAATACTAAGAATACCCTGGACAGAACGAAATCTTAAGGAAACTAGGAACAATAAAAAAAAAATATACTTACAATCAGAATGAGACAACTGAAATATCTAATTTTATATGTGGCAGTGAATGCTGTACAATTTCCTCATAGATGAAGAAAACTTGACATGATGCGATGTAATTCTACCAATGAATACTAAAAATAAAACAGAATATGTGAACAACAAGGAAGTTTTAAAGAAAATCAGAAAAACAAAAGAAACATATACTTACAATCAGAATGAGACAAATGAAATATCTAATCATCTATGTGTTAGTTAGCTGCACATTTTCTTCACAAATAAAGAAGACTTGAAAAGAAAGGGATGTGGTTTTACCAACGAATGCTGATGATGCCATGAAATAATGGTAATCTCAGCCATTTCCTTGTAAGAGACAACAATTCTTCCACTTTCATTTTACAAGGTACCTTCTCCTTTTATGTGCAATGTTTCTTCAGAATGTAAGCAATCATGGCTCTCCACAATTTCCTTACATTTGTAGCTCTTAATAAATTTAGTCTTTTTTGTTATCTCTTCTAAGTTTTGTTCTGCCATCTATTTTAATTCAGGCAACACCAGACAAATTTAAATAAACTTTTCGTAAATTATTTTTTCTTCTAAACTGGTTCACTTGATAGGGGGAGAAAAAAAAATTCTTAACAAATTGGATTTTTCTTGGATTTAAAATTTTTCTTGGAGAGTCATGATAACCTAAAGGGACATGCATGCAATTATATATATCATGCTCATTGCTCAGGGTGTATCTCAAATCAGCTGAAACTTTCTAGTCTAGCTACTTTAGTATCTCGAGTCATGGCTCTCCATAATTTCCTTACATTTGTAGCTCTTAATAAATTTAGTCTTTTTTGTCATCTCTTCTAAGTTTTGCTCTGCCATTCTATTTACTCAAGCTCTCTAGGTAGGTTATGCATTCTTTTTGTCTGTCCTTCTTGCCTTCAATCAGTCCTATGATTATTAAATTTTCCAAGCCCTCTTTCCACATTATATGGCCTAGAAATTTTAACTATCTCTTAACTATCAACTGCCATCTTCTTGATGTTAAGTATAAGAGTCTTTTTTGTTTTCATTTTCTCTAAAACTTTCTCAATCACACAATTGTTCGACAGTATTCTCAGCATCCTTCTGTAAAAGCACATTTCAGTTGCTTCAAGTCTTTTCTTCATCTGCAAGAAGATGTTCCTTGGATCAAGTCATTTCATATTTCAGCAACAAACTTTCCATCATCATACTCAAAGTTAAATTTTTGTACCCGTTTGTTTTTTCGACGTTTCCAATTCGTATCTCACACTTTTGAGTTCATGTTTTTATTGTACTATTAGGTTTATTTCTGTGTATTTCAACTTTATAAACCACACATTCTTGCTGTCACCTGCCCTTGAGTGGGCAGGCATCCTTATTGCTACAGTTACATTTATGTGTGTGTGTGTGTGTATATATATATATATATACACACACACACACAAAGGATACTTGTCTTAATGATGCTAATCTAATAATCTATTTATTAGCATTGTGAATATAATCACAATTAGATGACCCATGATAAGTTAGTTTAGCACAGGGATGTAAAGTAAAAAGTTCTGTAATGTGTTCTCAGACCAAACAAAACAGTCTCCCCAACAATAACGTAATTTTTGGTAATTTGGTTCAATTTTTTTTCCTGCGCCCCTCTCCATATATACCGAAAAAAACATACCAAGCACATGCTATTTAAGAGCAAAATATCTGGAACAAAACAGAATCATCAAGAAAAAAAGGAAAATAAATGTCTTCATCAGTTCATTAGTGTTTCAAGAAAAAAAGAAAAAAAAAAAAAGAAAATAGAATTCTTGACACCCACCCAGCAAAATCTGAGAATAATCTTTCAATAATCAAAAGAATTTCCTCTATTTTATTAATAGATATCATTATGGAAATTACTGGACAGACAAACAAATGATATATTTTTTTTTTCTTTTTCATTTTTGCCTGCTCTCATCCCTTGATCAAAATGCCAAGCAAACATAATTTAGAGATCCTAACTGCAAAACCTATGCATATTGTTGCTTTTCCTTTACATTATTTATAGAAAATAAAACTGGGAGTCTTCTTAATGAAAGATGGGTGTTTGGTTATCATAAGTGAAATCGGCATGCTGAGTTCAAGCTCTGAGCATGTTTATTTCATTCACTTCTCACTAATGCTCTTGGAAAAGGCATGAATATAGTTTCCTATGGCTATAGTTGAAATAGACTGAGGTCCCTTGCTTTTAGCTAACATCCAGTTTAAGAAAGGAAAAATAAACCCTCTGAATCCAAGCCTTTGTAATTAACAGGGAAGACAACATTTTATCCTTGATAGAGTAACCAGTACAAAAGGACAACTATGAATTTAAAACATGCCTAGAGAAAAATGTTCATTGTCAGGCTATCTTGTACAAAATACATGCATTCTTCCTATGACAAGAAAAATAACAGCTGACTCTTGGCTTGAAGACATTAAGCTTGTAGTGTAGAGGGTTACTGCTAAAATTGTTATGATAAATGAAGAATGTGATATGAATGAAAGATGAAGATGAAAGTGAAGATTATGAGGACAAGGAGGATACATAAAGATTGATCTTCAACTTGAAGAGGTCAAGATTGTAGTGTAGATGGTTACTATTAAAATGATTATGATAAATGAGATATGAATGAAAGAGGATATGGTGAGAAATGGGGATAAAGAGAATAGATAATTTACTTGAAGATATACAATGGCTGAAACATTACATTATGAATAAAACAATGAAGAGGAGTAATTTTTTTTTAAATGCCATGTTCCTTCAGGTGATCATGGCCCTCCACTGATTCCTTTTCTTCATTATCTGAGCCTTGTGATGACTTCTATGGAAAGAGTTGTTTCCTGTTTTCTTCTCCATGGCTTTTAATGCAAAGTATTTGTTCTCTTGCCATGCATGGCTAGGGAACCAAATCTATCCCTCTATTTAACCTGGGGTAGGAACACTGATTCATGCTTTTTTCAAAGGTTGGAATTTGAACTCATCTTGTACTAATAACTGTTTCACTCCAGAGAACGGCATCTCATATGAAATTTTTAGGCTTATGTATTAGGTTGGTGCAAAAATAATGGCATAATAATGTCATTTTTCGACGTTAAAAATACGTCAAAAAACGACATTATTACATCATTATTTTTGCACCAACCAAATATATGGATGTGCCATCTGCCCCCTTGCCCATTTAGGAAACTATCAAAACTTCTTTTTTTTTTTTTTTTTTTTTTTGCAAATAATTTTGTTCTGACCAAAATGAAACCATAAACATGTACCAGAAAAAGGCCAGACAGATGATGACCATGATGCTAGAAGAAGAAAATTTGGATCTATTTTAGATTGTTTGCATCCAAATTTATTTGATTCTTTAAACACACTGACATAATACACAAAATATTCTTTTAACACACTGACATAATACACAGAATATTCTTTTAACACACTGACATAATACACAAAATATTCTTTTAACACACTGACATAATACACAAAATATTCTTTAAAACACACTGACATAATACACAGAATATTCTTTAAACACACTGACATAATACACAGAATATTCTTTAAACACACTGACATGCCAGCTTCTGGATTCAGCATTCAGTACATGTTTTCGTTTCAAGCCATAGTTTTTTTTTTCCAATGGAAATGGCTTCAGATGTACTTTACACTCTGTATATTTCCTTGAAGAAAGATGTTTTGGAAATGTTTAACCTTTGTGCTCATAAATAAACAGTTTTTCGAAAGGATGGTTATTTCCTTGACATTGGTATTACTGTATACACTTAACTTCATTGGCAATGCTGTTTTAAAAAGTGATGATTAGAGTTTTAATAAAACCCAAACATATGAAAATGGATTTATACACTTTTTTATTCTTGAGAGTTGACAAGAAAGATGTTAAATACTCTTAATTTATTATATTACTTATTTACAAGAATCATAGTTACAAGATTATAAAAATATGCCAGCTATAATGGAATATTTATTATTTGCCATTTTATAAAGAAATAAATATGAAAAAAGAAATTTTTTTGTAAATTTATAAAAATGTCTGTGCACAAGAAAATTTGGATACATGATGACAATAAACTGGAATTTTAAACTAAAAAAGTGCATTTTCAGTACATCTTTCATTTGCTCTTGCCAGATAAGTTCACCAAATTAGGTTGAAAGCTGTGCATTGATCTTACGACCACACCCAGTCATGGGACTGATGGTGATAACAGTTGTAAATATCGGACATCATTTTTTTTTTGTTATTAAGTTATAAACTGATCCCCTTCTTAAAATACTAAATATTAATATATTAAGTGGAAAATGTATATTGAAAAAACACTGATGTGAATACCTTCAAATATTATGGAGGACTGAACAAAATAAGCCATCATTTTTGACAGCAGGAGTAAGATTATACTGAACAAGAAACAGAGGCATTGAAAAAGCTAATATCCACCATCAAGAAGAGCAAGCTGAAATATGTGGCAATATGGCCACATCACAAGAGCCAACAATCCTTCCCTCTACAAGATACAACTCTAGTTGAAAAGAAGAAGAATCGGAGAGAAGAAAAAAAAAACGTTCTGACAGAATCATGGAGAAAAGTGGAATACAGAAATATAGAGGGATATAGTCAGGTGCTTAACAAATATTTGTCACTAGATCAGGAATGGTGTCCCAAGAGGCTTTGTGCAGAGATTCACTCATCTTGAGGATTTTGTTGCTATTCATTTTATTTACACTATCTACATGCAGACTATTGTCCTCATCTTTGCTGCAAAAGGACCGTCGTCAAAAGAAGAAGAGTCAGAGAGAGGAAAAAAATAGGCTGACAGCATCACTGAGGAACTGGAATATGCTTCACAGAGATTCAGACAGGCATACAATGAAAGGATATAGAGGGATATGGTCAGATGCTTAACAAATATCTGTTACTTGATCAGGCATGGTTCGCCGAGAGGCTTTGTGCAGAGACTCACCCACCCAGATGATTTTATTGTTAACTCTTTGTTGTTTTATTTACACTATTTATATGCAAACTATTGTCCTCAACATTTCAGCTGTTGTGCCCTCTAACCTTCTTCAGATGTATATCATTCCAGGTAACCTACAGCGAATTTGAAGACCTTACTTAATCTACAGGGGTAGATTGTTCTCATACTGCTCAGTTATTGCTTGCCCCATTTCCACTGATTCCAAGTACACTACCCAGCCCTGGAATTGAACTCACAATTACTGCTTCTCCATTTATGTGCCATGTCCCTTCAGAACAAAAGCGATCATAGCCCTCCACATCTTCCTGTCTCTTGTAACTCTTAAGTTTTGTCTATTTTGTTATTTCTCCTAAACCCTGTTCAGCTGTCCATTTGCTCAAGCCCATCAAGTACGTTATGTGCTGCTTTCCTCTGTCCCTCTTTCCCTCAATCTGTCCCATGAGCATAAGGTTCTCCAAGCCTTCCTAATATGCCCCAAAAGCCTCAACTGCCTCTTCCTGATGTTAAGTGTAAGTTTCCTTTTTGTTTCCGTTCTCACCAAAACCTTGTTGTTGCTCATATTCTCAGCATCTTTCTGTAGAATGTCGCCAAATTTACAAACTATAACTCATGAGAATATCACCATGGTAAATTGCTCTTCCTTCCTTCAATGCCTTATGAGTTTTAAAGTTTCTAAGCCTTTTTTCCTCATTATGTGACCCAGAAATTTCAGCTTCCCGTGGAAGTGTTCTTCCAGTTTTGCAAATAGTCACTGTATGATGATCAGGTGACGCTTGTTGCTCAGGTATTCTTTTATGAGACAAGGAGTTAACCCGGTGGACTTGACCCCCCCCCTTCATGCCATTATTTCCAATATTTGTATTGTATTTTGACACTCAAAGGACATAATGAAAGTAAAAAAAGCCCAGAGGGAGGGTAGTGGACCACCTACCTACTGAGCTTGTATGAATGAACAGGGAGGGAAGGGATGGTAAAAGGACAAACATTAGTGAGAGTTACAAAAGGATAGGAGATTGTGGAGAGCCATGATCGTCCACGTCCTCAAGGGACAAAGCACATAGAAGAAGAATTGATATGGTAGGATATGTAATGGAGATCAGGACAGAAAGTGGAACAGAATTCAAATTTCAGGCTAGTCTGTTGGGTTCCCTTTTACACAAATGCCCAAGGGAGAGCCATCCATCACTTCTTACCAGCTTTGTGTTGAATAGCAGGGTAGACATGGATCTTCAGAGTGGCAAGGCAGGAGTTCCACTAGCACACAAGAGGTTGCAGAGAGTGAAAGAAGGGTGTTTGAGGAAAGGATAAAGAGATAGACGGGGATCAAGATCAAGGCATCAGAAGATGTCGATGGACATTACATTTAAATTTTTGAAGATTATAGCTATCAGGGAAACAAGTAAGAGGAAGGGAGATCCACTGTTGGAAAGTGTGAGAGAAGCTGCTGGAGTAAAAGAGGCAGTTATATTTAACTGTTTTGACAGTAAAGGGGTGGGACTGAGATGCCAACCTAGTAGCACACTTAAATTCATGCAGTTGATGCACCAGCGAAAATAGTTCTATGGAGAATATAATGGGAAACCACTCCACAATCTTTCCCAAAAAGCATAGCAATTCACAGATAACAAAGAAAAGGAATGCCATATTTGCCTACACACTGAAATGGCATGGAATTTAAGATCATAAGGCAATGTAAAACTACTCCCCTACTTTTCTCAAATCTAAGACTGATCTAGACAGATCGAATGCAAGAGGGACAAAGAAAGCCACTCCATAACCACCTTAGTGAGCTTGAATAAATGGATGGCAGAACAAGGTTTATGAAAAACAACAAAAAAGACAAAATTTATTAAAAGCTATGACAGACAGCAAATTGTGGAGAGCCATGCTCACCAATGTCTTGAAGTGACAAGGCACATAGAAGAAGAAGGTGGTGGTATAGGGGCTATATAAATGCACAAATAGTGAGAGGAGGTGCAGAATATGATAAGAAAGATTAACGACTATTGTTGAACTGAGGAAATAAAAACGAAATCACATTTCATAACAAATGTTTTTACTTTGAGCAAGAATTCCAATAGAAAGAATTTTTTTTTCTCTCTCTATGGCATTTCAACTCCTTTAGGATTATTTAATGCCATGATATTGTTTAACAGGAATATCATTTAATGCCACGATATTGTTTAACGGGGATATCATTTAATGCCACGATATTGTTTAATAGTGATATTATTTAATGCCACAATATTGTTTAACAGGGATATTATTTAATGCCACAATATTGTTTAACAGGGATATGATTTAATGCCACGATAGTGTTTAACGGGGATATTATTTAATGCCACGATATTGTTTAACAGGGATATCATTTAATGCCACGATATTGTTTAACGGGGATATCATTTAATGCCACGATATTGTTTAACAGGGATATCATTTAATGCCACGATATTGTTTAACAGGGATATTATTTAATGCCACGATATTGTTTAACAGGGATATTATTTAATGTCACGATATTGTTTAACAGGGATATTATTTAATGCCACGATATTGTTTAACAGGGATATTATTTAATGTCACGATATTGTTTAATAGGGATATTATTTAACGCCACGATATTGTTTAACAGGGATATCATTTAATGCCATGATATTGTTTAACAGGGATATCCTTTAATGCCATGATATTGTTTAACAGGGATATTAATTAATGCCATGATATTGTTTAATATTGATATTATTTAATGCCATGATATTGTTTAATAGGGATATTACTGCCATGATATTGTTTAATAGATATTATTATTTAATGCCACAATATTTTTAACAGGGATATTATTTAATGCCACAATACTGTTTAACAGGCATATTATTTAATACCAAGATATTGTTTAATAGGGATATTTCAGTTTAGTTTGAAGGTGGAGTTCATTTTTAAATTTTTGTATTGATAGGTTCTGTTTGCACAAGAGTCAAAATGTTTCATTAACCTGAAATCTAAAGTAATTTTCCTAAACTATCAGATAAAAACTTCCATATGAATGCCATCTATGTTACCAAATTCATTCAGAAATCTCTAAACTCTCTGCTTTCTAAGATTAATGGCTAAAAATGAATTTCAACAAGTGAAGACTATACATCTTTAAACCTTGTGGACTGGCAGTACATAACTGCAAAGTACTGTACCAAATAACAGAAACCAAATCACTTGAGGACTAACAACCGCAGCAAAACCTAAAATGGATAGCACATGCAACTCAAAGAGAAAATAATGACATAATCAAAATGTTGACATTCCAGACAACTTGCAAGAAAAGGTTAAGAACAAAACCCGCGTCAGTACTGGAAAGAGCTATAACAGCTACTAAACTTAAGAAACTTATTTCCCTGAAAAATTATATGAAGAGAAATATTTTATAAATTTCAACCAGAAGTAGTACAAGCTGTTCAGTCAATGAATGCTGAGGGTTTCCTTATAACGAAATGGCTGATATTACTATTAGTGGTTCAATGACTTTCAGAACGATGTCGTCAGGTGTGCTAAACTACTGGTAGGGCCATCCTTGTCAGCAAGGTCAGGGATGACGACCCAGACTAAAGATCTAAACAGTGGAACAAACGGACGTTGATTTCAACAGTTGAGCCAGCAGATGAAGAGGGCTACACATGACAGATATACTATAGAAGGCGCCACTCAAAATTATAACAGAGTCATTGAAAGTCTGTTACAGTTTCATAACTGGATTCTGCCTGTCTTATTCCATATGTACTGCAGAGGAGGACATGAAATCTTGCGTTGGCCACTTCCTGGCAAGTTGAGGATCACCTTAAACAAATTCATATCATTGGCAATTAATTCTACTCTGATTTTCATTCATCTTCAATCAACTCTTGCAAAGCCAAATGGAGGGATCACAGGAGCAGGTTTTGGTGAAAATGGAAGCTTCTAGTCCTGAAATGTTGGTGGGGAATGTAGTCATCAACACCATCATCAAGGAAGCAATCAGTAAAGAAAAAATTAAATTGTTGGATACGAGATGAAGTCGATGAAGACAGTAAGTCTTTTTTCATAAGTTTCCCCTAATGACAAGTACCACTCTTTTAACATTCTGAGGGGGTCATTAAATAGCCAAAACAAGAACATACAACTCAGTGAGGTATTCGATATACCTGCGTACCTGGGAAATTTCTATACAGTCATATACAACAGTATCATTTATTTCTTTCACAAATCCAGTTCTCTCATGAACTGAAACAAGCACGATTCCTCACTTCAGTATTTCACCCTGTACAAGGCCCAAAGTGCCACTCGAGGTAGAGGGATACAAAGAGATATCATTCCAAGCAAGGTGATAATGCCACCAAGACACAAGGGGCCACCAGAAGTGAAAGACTAGGAAAAGACTTTAGAAAGAACCAGAAACCAAATCCTAAACAAGAAACCAAGGATAAACCTCTGCTCCTGTTCAAAAGAACAGAGAAGTGTATGAAATGGACAACAGAAAAACCTGTCTACTCATATTGAGGAAAAAAAATGTAAATAAATAGTTATTTAAAAGTTCAGAGTTTTGAGTGGAGATGTTAAAAATATAGCTTTGAAGTAGCCTTTTGAAGGAACTGGAAATCCAATCCTAAACAGGAAACAAGGGATGAACCCCTGCTCCTGTTCAAAAGAGTGGGTAAAGGTGTCAATTCAATGATAAGCAAACATATCTACTCCTACTGAAGAAAAAGAAAAGTAAATAAAATGTAAATAAAAGTTCAGAGTTTTAGGCAGAGACATCACAAGTGTAGAGTCACGATAATCTGTGTTATTAAATTCACCACTATTGATATTAGAGTGAGGGATTTACTTCCAGCTGAGTAGGTCATGACCTTGTCAATAAAAACTGATGGCTTTTTGTCAGATATGACACCTGCTAGACTGACATGAATTGTAATATCTATTCGACATAGAAGTTCCTGGTTTCCAGTTTTTGAGATCCATGGCAACAACTTCTTTAAATTCCCTGGAAAGTGGAATAAATATCACTGGATATATGAATGTTTTCTTGATTCTGTTAAAAACTTTGCAGTATTTTGTTTTGTTTCTTTTAATACTCATCAGCCAAATTTCTGCAGCAAAATCCTGAGACTCTCACCATTTCTTCTTTTATCTATTGTGTCTTTTCAGGATATTGGTGAATAAGGCTCTCCATGAATTACTATCACAAACACTAAGCAATGCTTAACTTCTTACTATACCTCATTCTTGTCTCTTATGCTTTCAACAGGTTCACATGTCAGATTCTCCAAGCCACCTTTCCTCATGGATTAATTTTTCTTCTACAGTTTATCAACTCTGTTGTTTTTCTCATAGGTGGTGCCCAACTGACCCTACTGTACTGTGCAGACAACAAAATCAAAAACAAACAACACACATGCATGAAATTAAAAATATAAAATGGCGACAGTTTACCCATCGCACCGTGTGTGTGTGTGTGTGTGTGTGTGTGTGTACATATATATATATTTTATGTATTGGTGGATACTTACCATTATTACAGGAATTACCATGAAATGCAATTATGCAGTGAATAAAGAAAAGTTTTTTTTAAAAAAAATAAAGAAGAGTGAGGAAATTCTATGTAATATAAATCCTCCTATAGAAGGGTTAGCTGAAAAGTTCATAGACTGACCAAGATACTCTCATGTAATGTAACCATGGTTTATTTTTCAACATAGTCCTTTTCGGTGTTGGGTGCTTGGATACCATTGGATACCATAGCTTTCATTCTGTTGGCTAAAAAAAGTCATTAACAGCAAATAAAACATTATCATCACTGCAATACTGGTTCCCAGCCAAGTGGGGTTTTTTTTATGCTGGAGAACAGATGATAGTCAGATATGGCCAAATCAGGAGAATAGGAAGGCTGATCAATAATTTCAAAGCAACAATCATGCACAATAGCCATTGAAATGAAGGACATATATGCAAGAGCATTGTCCTGATAAAACAGGACCCCTTTTGTTAGTTTTCCTGTGCATTTTGTCTTGAAAGCCTTTTGTGACTGCTTCAAGTTAGAGTACTCTGCATTGATGATGTGGCCCTTTTGAGGATCATCTTTAACCACAATGACTTTTGCATTCAAAAAAACTGAAGCTATCATCTCCCCTGCAGATGAAAACTTGGCCTTTTTTGAAGCAGGTGAGGAGGGGTGTTTCCATTGCATGGATCGTCTCTTTGTTTCTGGTTCAAAATGACAAACCAAATACTAATCCTTGGTTAGAAAACCTTCAAAAGAACCAGCTGGATGTAACTCAAAAAATGTCACATTTTCACATGATATGATCAGCCTGGTGCACTTTTGACCAGATGTCAGTGGAAGCAGCACCACTGAGAAGAAACCTTAGTCATGCCAAGTATATTGTGCAAAATATTCTCAACTTGCAAAGGATATGCTAATAGCATTAACTATTTGATTTATAGTCAATTGCCTATCATCCATCACCATGTGGTGACCATGATCGATGTTTTCCTTGGTAATAGCAGTTGCAGGATGTCCAGACCATGGGTCATTTTCAAGGCTCTCCCTTCCCCTCCTGAATTCAGCTGCCCACTTTTGCACTGTTAATAATGCTGGAGTGTCATCCCCGAAAGTAGCAATCATATCAGCATGAATGTTGTTATAAAATAAGACATATCTCAGCTGATTTGCAGGCAAATAAACTAACATACTCAAGAGCTAGAGCCAGAAGTGAACGAGACAAGGCCCTGTCACAAAATGACCATTATCATCGTTTGCGCATAGGCCCAACGCATGAGTTCCGGTTGAAAAATAAAATAATATTTTAAAGTGTTCCTATTTCTCGACCAATAAAAATGCTTCCCTCCTAATTATATTCGCATCGTTTTTCAAGCCTGTTAAGCCATAAAAAGGGTCACACAGGGAAGCACAAGGGCAGTCAACAGGAGGCCAGGGAAGAGATCTGTCACGGTCAGTCTGGGCAGTCAGCAGCAGTCAACAGGAGGAGCACCACGTCAACCAGTGAGAACTACTATGAGCGATCAACCCAGATCGGTAGCCGGCTTATGAACTACACCACAAGGTAGCTGTCCCAAACCCACACATTCCTATTGAAATAAATCACATAAATCTATTTCTGCTGTTGTCATATTTCTTTCTTGCAACCATACGCTTGTCTATAACAATGTCCTTGGGAGTTAAAACTTTTTCTGCAGGTATTTGACACCACCATGATGCCAAATTTCATCCATTTTTAAGAGAAGTCACTAACAGTTACTTTTGAAGTCTTCTTTGAACAGTCAGATGTCAGGTTTAATTATCCACTGACATTTCAATTGTTTGTTAAAACAATCAACATCAATATATAATTTGTATTTTGGTGTGTTAGTCTCGAAGGAATGATATTAAACAACCTGAATTGATTGATTTGTTTAACAGCACATCAACACCTTATGGGTCATTTAACACCAACATTTAATTATTCCTGGGAGTTTTGAAGTAATAAAAATATGACATATGTTATTCTGCTTTCACAATTGAATACATGGCTAATGATACTCAGCTTAAGAACAATACCCAGTACATACAAAAATTGGAAAAATATGAAAAATTAGACAGAGACCTTGTCAATGCTTTTTAATCAAACTCATTTAGATGAATACTGAAGCTATATATATATATATATATATATATATATATATATGTACACACACCAGGTGTAACAGCAAAATTGTTCATCCCACAAAATGTCTAATATCTAAAAAAAAAAAACAGTAAACTATTTGAGTTCTTTTTTCCAGGTTTTCAGACATTTAGCCATCTTGGCATCATTTGTCATAAGAATCACCGAAAAACCCTTTGAGTTATTCAGCTAGAAAATGAACAGGTTAAAATCATTTTGTGTCAGTCAAACTATGTCTTCCCAAATGAGCAATGGTGTGAGGAAAAAGAACCGTCAGTAATGGTACCAACATTCATAATCTGGCTTCCATCTTCAAAGTCTATTGAAGAAGCATCATGTGAATGGTGAATAAGTTTAAAAAAAGAGAGAACAGTAGACAAAAAACTTGATCAGGAGGTCACAACAGGATGAGGGATCATCATTTCAACTTAGAGAGCTATAGAGATCAACTGGAAAAGATCCAACTGAAACCATAAGTTGTCTGGCATGTAAGAGAAGAGTTTCAGCTATGACAGTTCAAAGAGCAGTGAAGAAAGAATTGAAAATGAAATTGTACGTGAAACGTCTGAGATACTCCAGGACAGCATATGTAAATAAGACTCAAACATTTGCATAACATACATTAATTCAGTTTACTGTCTGGCAGAAATAAACTTTCTCTGGGATTAGCAAATGACTACAAAATCACTAAACATTGCACAGCAAATTTTTAAGACTTATTTCAGGAAAAAACTGCGTCCTTGACTCTGGTGTGTATATATAATTTTGTATCCTTTTATGTATCAACAAACACTATTTTGAAAAATACTATGACAAATTAGGAAAATGTTTTTGTGACATGTTTCATCTGAAAACAAGTCCAATGAAATCTTAATGGATGAAATGCATCACAAATCTTTTTTCCAGTTTGACATTATATATATATATATATATGTAGAGAGAGAGAGAGAGATTAAAGCAAATGTGTATAGAAAGTGCTTTAATCACGAGGTCATCCACAGTAAATTTATGTCCAAATCCTTACATTATCACTTTTCTTGGCAGATCTATTATTGTTTTAAATTAGAGAACATCTGGATAATTTCTACACACTCTGTGTCCAGCAAAGGAATAATACAAACATAACTTCATTCACATGTAAAAAAAGATTAAAAATAATGGAAACCTTAATGATAAAAAAAGAAAAATCCAACACTCAATAATATTAACTACAAACATGGCCATGTGCTGTGTTCAGAAAATAAAACATCCCTATCTATAACTCTAGAAACACACACACCCAGTTAAAAAATAAAATAATCCTTGATAATGGCTAAAAGTATAGCTTAAAGAGCTCAAAATTGCAGAACATTTGGACACCCTCTTTGTCCAGAAAATAGAAGAATTGTTTGAACACAAGAAAAATTAAATAAAAAGTTTAATCCCAGTACCTTGTCTGTTGTCTTTAATGAAACATATATATATATATATATATATATATTATATATATATATATATATACACACGTTTCATTAAATAATATAGACAAGTGTTGTCTATTTATTTTATGTAAATTTTTTTTCGTAACATCTGATAAGTTTAATAACATTATCATTGAACAAAGAAAGAAATTCACAATAGTGATCCATATTTTTTTTAATACAATCTAAGCTTTCGACTTACTTAAGCCATTATCAAAGATGTCAAGACAACGATGATAGTCTGTCAATGCTTGCATAGATGATTACTAAGCAACGATAAACACGCGCATATACGACGCTAGAAGTGAAAATTGCACCGCATCTCATGATGTCATACATGACCACACAAGAGTGAATTTTAGAAGTATGAAATATGTAAAGCCGTTGGTATAAACCAATGGCTTCTGTTACCAATTATAGACATTTAAGAATATCACTGTCTTGTCTGTATATTGTTTAATATGTTGTAATTGACATCTTTGATAACGGCTTAAGTAAGCCGAAAGCTTAGATTGTATTAAAAAAAAATATGGATCACTATTGTGAATTTCTTTCTTCGTTCAAATATAATGTTATTAAACTTATTAGATGTTATGAAAAAAATTTACATAAAATAGACAACACTTGTCTATATTATTTAATGAAACGTGTATGAATGAAAAGATACTGCCTAAATACACACAATATATATTTAAATGTCATTACAGTTTGCACTCCATTTTTTCCTTAGTGTTTCAACCCCACTTAGTCACATATATTTCCTTCTATTGTCTCACAAGGAGAAAATTATTGCTGGGCTTTATTCTATACTTTTCCTAGTTCAATAACAATTTGACAAAGTTATTTCATCAACCAATCAATTGCCGGGTTTTGATTCTAAAAATATTGGTTTTAAAGCTACTGCTGGACATTTTGATTATGAAGTGTATTGACAAAATACAAAAAACAATAACGAAATTTAATTGAACTCTTAAAGCAAGATAATGAAATCCACGAGTTTCATGAAACAAAGAAACCATCTGTGCAAAGGAAGACATATTAACAGACAGCAACAAAGAAAAATAAAGATGAAAAATACACATTAATATTGTGTTGAAGACACAAATTTTATTTTTATTATACAGCTACTTCCAATCAAATGTTTGTGACTTAAAAATAACTCTTTCATCACCCACAAAATATAACCCTGAGACTAGTTGTAACAGTAGATAAATTTTATTTTGGTTGTAAACTACTACAATGAAATAGAGAGACAGTGGTGAAGGGAAGTGAACAGTCTAACAGGCCAGTCTTCCCTTTTTCATCATTGCAAGGCTTTCTTATGTCATACTCTGTGAGTCCTCTGTTTCTTCTGCTGATAGTGACCACTGTCTTATAATGAATATTGTTCTTTGTTTTGTTATCTTTGTTTAAAAAAATAGATACACTTGTCATGGTACTTGTGAATTCCACTTCACTTAGCTTATGATCATCAGGAAAATGAAGGCTTGAAACAATTTTTGTGACAGTTCAGATGTTTTCATTTCACAAGATATCAGCTGACACTGATATCACTACATCAACAACTTACTGAGGTGGGGTGCTAGGAAAGAGAGAATATTTCCAGTTTACATCTCCCATTAGAGAAATTAATATATCCATGCTATACTATTTAAAACATAGACTGAAAATAATAGCTGAAACAAAGGAATAACAAATATGCATTGTTCTCAATGAGATTTTTATACCAATTTAGACATGCTTGTCTCTAATTTGTACCACACAGAGACATTATATAAGAATACAACATGCAGTGTGAAAGGGTTGAAATGTGTAAGGGTTTTACTTGCAATACTTCCTGAATGGAAAATGAGTAAGTCAGTGGTGCCCTTTATGTGCCTGGTGAGACTATGTAGTTTCCACCACTCTCTTAACTGCCATAGGCAGTCATGTCTTACCTCTTTGCTGTCTACTTAACAAATAGCATGGACAGACACTTCTTGCCTTTAGGCATGCTAACTACCAACTGGTGTTCATCAATTTTATGAATTTGTTTCAATATCTCAGTTACATTCACAGATGTCAAGTCAGGGTAAGGTTGGGGGTGTTTAAATTTAAAGCGGAAGATGACATCGTCTAGTCTGGTTAAGTGTCTATGGAGATTTATTTATTTTTTTATTTTATTTATTATTTTTATCTGAAAGGGTTTTGTGTATATAAAAACTGTCGTAAGTCGCTAACATTTGTTTTTTGACGACTTCATAAAGTGTTATCTTTTTTTGTAGAGCATTTAAACTATTTATTTGGACTATGGAATTTAAAAATTATTTTATTGTTTGTTTATGCTAATTATTCAATGCAAATATTTGATGATGTCGGCAAAAAACCGAAAACTCCTGTCTATTGTTTAATAGATTTTTATTATTTAGAAACTTAATAATGTGCAGTTTCTCATGTAGGCATAAAGGGCATGGGTCATCCCAAGTTTTACAAGTTCTAGTTTTGTTTATAATTTTCCATTTTACTTTTGGTGTTTTATTCATTTCCTTCAAATGCAAAAAATATTTAGATAGAGATGTCTGATTTCTTTTATTTATATTGTTGAATGAGCACTTATGCTGCCTCTATCTGGTTTTAAATTCATTCTTCGTAGACCCAATGTATATCATATTAGTATTAGGACTCTCAATGGATGAGATAGTACATTGGATTACCACAGATTTTACGCAGCATTTATTTTCCAATAGGCAGTCTTCTGGGTTTCTACAATCACATAATTTTTCACTATTTTTGTCTAATTTAAGTGTAGGGTTTTTATTAATACTATTCAAGCATGGGGGTTTATTCAGGATTTTATTATTGTGTTTTTTTATTATACTTTCTAGATTTTCAGTGCACCTGTAACTTAATTTTAGGGTGTTTTTATTAAATATTTTACTAAGTCTACTATTGGTAGGAAAGTGTTTTTCAATTAAAGCTAGGAATTTCTGTCCTAGCTTAACACTAACCATTTGGTTGAACGGAGGGGTGTACCAAATTATTTTTCTTTTCCTGTTTTTTTTTTCCCATTAGTACAATTGTTTCTATAATTGATGTTAGCATTTTTGTATCCACTATTTTTTAGGGCTGCGTTATAAAAATTACTGTGTTGTTGGAATATTTCTTTATTAGCGGAGTTAATGCTGATTCTATTCTCTATTGATGAGGGTATATGTTTAATTATGGATGGAGGGCAGTTTGATTTCGGGTGTATATATAAGGGGTTAGTATTTGTTTTTTTATAAGGTTGGTATGTGTTGTTTGTTAAATCTAGAGTTACGTCGAGGAAGTTTACCCGTTTCAATTTAGTACAAACTATTATTTTTAAGTTTAGATTTTTAAATTCACTAAATATAATCTTCCTAATTTTCTCTATTTTGAAATTAGTAGAACTCTTCACTACCATGAGCCCGTCATCTCTATACAGTCCGATGTCCTTAATGTCTATTTCATGGTGCATGGTCAAGTTGTACAGTATTAAAAGACCAACAAGGTCAGAAGACTCTGCAGAGTCTAAAGATCCCATAGTGATGTCAAAATGGTTATTATTGTTTTTTATCCATTGGTCCCCATTATGAATGAGGACAGATTATTTTGCACTGAGAATTATATCTATTTCTTCCTTTGTCAGGTTATATATATATATATATATATATATATATATATATATATATATATATATATATATATAAAAAGATGTATTGCTGGTATTTTTACGAGAAAAATCTATTTTTATACTTTAGTATTTTGTTTTTGTTTGGGGGTTCACTATTTGCCCACAGCTGGGACCCTAATAGGTGATATCACCACGGGTAAGAATGGATCTGGCAATAACAGCAATTAAGAAGTAATGTAACCTCCAATCACCTGATCAGAGGACTTACTGCCAGATGTTTATCATTCATCATACCCAGGATTGCATAAAGTGTGTGTGTGTGTGTGTGTGTATGTGTGTTTATATATATATTTTTATATATATATTGTGTATTTGGGAAGAAATCCCTCTTTTATACAAGTTTCATTAAAAACAACTGACATGGTACTTCAATTAAGCTTTTAGTTTCATTCTTCTTGTGTTCAAACAAGTGTTTTCTTTTCTGGACACAAAGTGTATAAAAAAACTGCCCAAATGTTCTGCATATCCAAGTGCTTTTATCTCTTCTAGTGGCCATTATAAAGGATGATTTATATTTTTTTACTTTAAACTGAATGAATTTTTTTTTTATGTATGTATCTGAAATTACAGGAATATTTTATTTTCCAAACATGGTCAGTACATTCTGGCCGTGTTCATAGTTAATGTTACTGAGTGTTGGCTTTTCCTTTTTTATTATTAGTGCTTCAATTATTTTCAATCTGGTTTTACATGTGGATGAGGCTATTATACTTGTATTTTCTACTAGTATATTGCAGATGGAGTTTGGTAGAATTCCGTATGTGTTTAAATGAGCCCTTTGTATCCAGAAAAGAAAACACTTATTCAACCACATGAAAAATAAAAAGCTTAATTACACTACCGTGTCATTTGTCTTTGACAAAAATTATCTGTATATATATATATATATTTATTAAAGACATTTTTATGTTTAACGTTCTTTTTATAGATACAAGTATTTAAGTAAATGCTCTGTTTATAATAAACAGTATTAAATAACATTTACCGGCCTGAATGTCCAAGAAATTTTCATAGAAAATATTCATCCTTTGACAGGATTCGAACCTGCATCCTATACGGAACCGTCATTTACGCTGACGTGCCTTAACCGATTTGGCCACAAAGGAGCGTTCAGTTGGCATGGTCGAATTTACTGTTTATAAACTTCAATCTTCCATGAATCTCGTACTTTGTCCATTTCTTAATGTATGACATCATTTGTTTACATTTGATACGCCATGAGCAGTTATGAATGTACGAGATTCATGGAAGATTGAAGTTTATAAACAGTAAATTCGACCTTGCCAACCGAACAATCCTTTGTGGCCGAACGGTTAGGGACATCAAGCTAGATGATGGTTCCGTATAGGATGCAGGTTCGAATCCTGTCAAAAGACGAATATTTACTATGAAAATTTCTCGGACATTCAGGCCGGTAAATGTTATTTAATACTGTTTATTATAAACAGAGCATTTACTTAAATACTTGTATCTATAAAAAGAACGTTAAACATAAAAATGTCTTTAATAAATAAATTGTCGGACTTTGTCCATTTCTTAATGTGTATATATATATATATATATATATAGAGAGAGAGACGGCTTCCGTCCGTTGATGGAGTATTATGATGCACTACGAGCCTGGGCGGGATGTATGGAGAACTAGAGCTGCTCAGACGTCTCGGCCTTGCTAGCAGAGTCCAAAGGAGAGGATAAACCAATACAGTTTGGTACCAGCGCGGCTGCAGGAGTTGCTGGAAGGTAGCACAAAGTGCTGTTCATCCACCTTAGAGGCTCCACTCCGGGTTTGACTTCAGAGTTGTCCTTCTCCTAGACCAGTTGTCATCCAAGGATATAGAACCCACTCTGTCCTGCTATTTACCCATAGCTGGAGGGAGATTCACACCTTTCCCAAGGGTATTAGCACATAAGTGAATGTAATGGATTTGACTGGAATTCGAATTCAGCTCTCCGATTCCTCAATCCCAGCCACTATCCATTACTCCACTGTGCCTCCTCATATATATATATATATATAGTAATAATACAATATGGTAATCCATAT
>OZ010613.1:35327650-35385150 GCA_963932145.1 Acanthosepion lycidas
AAATGGCAATCTTCTGCATGAAAAAAATCTGCCTCGTCAGTCATGTATCAAAAGATACATGATCACCTAAGCATGTATCATGCATGTTACATAACTGACTGACTGATATTCTGAAGGAACTGGAGATCTTAACAGGATTTATTATCAGAGAGCATAATTCTAACAACAAAAGTTGCACAGATTACACTGTTGGTGGCTGACTCCTAAACTGTAATTAATATCAAACACTAAATGCCAAAAAGCAGCAACAACTATTTTCCTCCTCCCATTATCCCACAGTAACCTATATATACAATCAATAGTAGCATATTGTGTGAAGACAGCAGAAGGCAAAAAAATAAAACTGACAGTTACCAAGAATTGTTGATATTAATTTTTTTATTTCTCATATTTTTTTCAGGAAGAAGCAGCTGAGGTTCCTGGGATGCATAATGAGGAAGGAGGGCTTGGAGAATCTGATACTCACGGGTCAAATAGAAAGAAAGAGAGACAAGGGAAACAACATATAACAGGGGCCTTTAGCAAGTGGATGACAGAAAGTGGTCTGGGAAAAGTGGGAGAGGGAAGGAACTTGTTAAGAGCTGCAAGTGGAGAGCCATGATTGCCTACATCCTGAAAGGACATGGCACATAGAAAGAAGGAAAACCTCTTGCATCTTAATGGCTTTATTGCCTTCCTTGGTGTCATATTTCTCTCATTCACTCATAGAGAAAGTACAGTGATAATCCAAACAGGTTAACTGTCTCACATACAACGTATGATGGGCAAGGACAAAGGTAAAAAGAAAACCAAACTTCTCCACCTGCACACTGCTTATATAGTTGTGCAATTAGAACATTCTAGAATTCTACAACTTTCCATTCAATTCTATTGCTCAGATTCACATGCATGCAATTTGCATTAGACAGCATGCCAGCAATTTGCATTGGACTGATCTAGATGCTAGCAAACTCCACAACACTTGGGGGTGAAATGATTTTAAAAAATACTAAACAATACAATATTTGATGTAAGAAAGTTTAAAAACCGTTTTTCAAAAAATTAGACTTCTCAAGTCCAATGTTAGAGATCTTTCTACTAGCAATTCTTACAGTAAACTCATTTAAACTATTCTAAGAATAAAGTCATTTCCAATGCATTCTTATAGTAAAACCATTTACAATGCATTTTATAATAAAATCACTTACAACACATTCTTGCAGTAAAATCATTTACAATGCCTTCTTATTGTAAAATCATTACCAATGCATTCTTATAGTAAAATCATAATGCATTCTTATAGTAAAATCATTACCAATGCATTCTTATAGTAAAATCATTTCCAATGCATTCTTATAGTAAAATCATTACCAATGCATTCTTATAGTAAAATCATTTGCAATGCATTCTTATATTAAATCATTTCCAATGCATTCTTATAGTAAAATCATAATGCATTCTTATAGTAAAATCATTACCAATGCATTCTTATAGTAAAATCATTACCAATGCATTCTTATAGTAAAATCATTACCAATGCATTCTTATAGTAAAATCATTACCAATGCATTCTTATAGTAAAATCATTTCCAATGCATTCTTATAGTAAAATCATTTCCAATGCATTTTCATAGTAACATCCTTTACAATGCATTCCTATAATAATGTTAATGATGGTGCTAGGCAAGAAACTATATTTCCAGTTAACATTTTACATTTTTAGGTATTATTTTATATGTGATATAATGACACCTAAATAACTAAATGGAACAGAATAGGTGAAAAAAAACCCCCAAAAAATGGAATAACAAACATTCATTATTGCCAGAGATTTTTGTATACTGCTATGTTATCCAAGACATAATATACAAAAATATAAATTCTCATCACAAATTTGTCCCACACAGAAATGTTAACACATAAACAATACGATATTAAAACTGAGTGGAAAGACATGAAGTGAGAGAATCTTATTTGTCATTTTTTCCAAAGGGAAAATTGCTATGGTGGTATGTTCTACAAAAATCAAGTTAACATGTGGGGCTCTTCTCTTTAACATGGCAGTCTTTAGATGATGTTTAGCCCCTTGACAATCTATCATCAGTAACTAAAATGTCTTGCCTCTATGCATGCTAAATAGCAACCCATTTTTGCCACACCATGAACTCACATCACTTACAGGTCATCACATGATTCTAATGATAATAGCATTTCACATCCCTATGAAGTCATTTACAATACATTGAACAGAAAGCAAAAAATAAACTATGAAAGAGAAAAGACTAAGATAGATAATAAAAAGACACCAATAGATAGATACATACATAGATAATAAAAACACAGAGATAGATAATGAGAAGACAGAAAGACAGATAGAAAGATAGATAATAAGACAGATAGATAGATAATAAGACAGATAGATAGATAGATAATGAGAAGACAGATAGATAGATAATGAGAAGACAGATAGATAATGAGAAGACAGATAGATAATGAGAAGACAGATAGATAGATAATGAGAAGACAGATAGATAATGAGAAGACAGATAGATAATGAGAAGACAGATAGATAATGAGAAGACAGATAGATAATGAGAAGATAGATAGATAGATAATGAGAAGACAGATAGATAATGAGAAGACAGATAGATAATGAGAAGACAGATAGATAGATAATAAGATAGATAATGAGAAGACAGATAGATAATGAGAAGACAAATAGATAGATAATGAGAAGACAGATAATGAGAAGACAAATAGATAATGAGAAGACAGATAATGAGAAGACAAATAGATAGATAATGAGAAGACAAATAGATAATAAGACAGATAATGAGAAGACAGATAGATAGATAAGAAGACAGATAGATAATGAGAAGACAGATATATAGATAGATAGATAATGAGAAGACAGATATATATATATATATATATATATATATATCAGTGTTATGACATTAACTAAGATGGACTCATAAAGAAAGAAAAACACAACAAAGAACTGAAAGTAAAAGATAAGAGCAAAATGTTTGCAGATAAAAAAAAAAAAAAAATATCATTGAAAGTGGAAAGAAAATGAATAAATATTTGTTCCTGATGATTAAAAACTTTGGCAGGATAAAATAAATCAAATGTAGATACTGAAAGTGGGGACCCCCCACCACCACCACCACCACCACCACCACTGATAAAGCTGAAGTAATCAGTACATCAGAATTTTAAAAATAGCACAATGAGACAATTTAATAAGACAATGTGGATTATTTACTTTTGTCTACGTAAAATTTATCCCTGTTTATCTTTACAAAACAGCAAAGATGAAATATTTTTCCCAATGTTTATTAATATTTCTCTAAATTTGTTTTTTTTTTTTTGTTTTTTTTTAAATTTTTCTAAATTTTATTTATTAATGTTTATATCAAATATAAATTTTTTAAAAAATGGTGCTTCTAAATCAGTGGTTACTAAGCTGTTGTAACCTAGGAAGGCTTACTGAATGAGAAATAACAGGGTTGGAAATGAAATGGTAATCTTCATGACAAAACAATACTCGCCAGTGGTGCAAATTAGGTAAACCACTGTTAGTGGTGGATTACTAAGACAGCATATTACCCCCACTTACAATAGCGTTCAATGTATTTATGAGGATTAGGACATAGGTACGGTATATAACAAACATTTCTTAAAAAGCAAGAAAATATTTTAGTACACTTTGTACTTAAATTCAAAACTCTATTAGAAAAGTAAAGTAATTATACACTTTATTATTAAGGTAAAATTATATAGAAAGTGTACTAATTTCTGAGTTTTCATGGTGAATTTATGTCCAAGATCATAAAACATCTCACCTTTCATAACAAAATTAATTGTATTACATTGTGGGATATTGAAAAACGTTGTACAGATGAACACTCCTCTCCAGAATATGACTTGGACTTCTCCAAATAGTATACATTCTGATGATGAGAATCATTGGCAGAGAGCTAGCCAAGAGTGAGGCTTATATGCTTACTACAGAATTCAATAAGACTACATTGACTCCAAGCAACATTATATTTCATGAATGTGTTATCGTCATTCAATAGAAGGAAGACATAACAGTTGCTACGAGGATTTGAATTTACACAAAAAAGAAAAAAAAATTTTCTTTCACTCAGCATAAATCGCTGGAACAGAATTTTTGTGAGTTCATATATATTCAGAGGGTGACACAGAAGTCAATAAATTACAAAGGTGTAATTTACTGTTATTTAACAAAGAACAAAATTTCTTCGTAGTTAAGGACTATTGTTAGAAAATAGTACACTATTGAAGATAATTATTCAGCAACAAATGCAGCAGGAGCAGATTAAATCAAGAACAGTTGAAGGCAATCCTAGAAAAGCAAAGAACAGGCAATGTATCAATTTCATTTTCACTGGACGCAATTGCCAACTCAATTAGTGAATTTAATAAACATTCCAGAAGAAAACATTATATTCCTATCATACTTCAGAAGGTATGAAGCCATTTTCAAAGAAGATTGTCAAGTACGATAAAAAGAAAAGAAAGTATCTCTTCTGTTATGAAAATTGTACCCCACTGAACATGAAAAATATTTGAATTTCATTTTGCTGAATACTCAACAAAATGTCATTTGATGAAATAGTGTTGATATTATAAAAAATTTTGGTGAAAACAATACACCATTTTTTTTGGGGGGTCATATTGGCAGAAGATTTTGTCACAAATTATACCCCAACAGATTTAAATGTCTAATCTTCGTTAAACATCTATCATCAAGTAACGATGCACAAATATGCTCTTGAATTCTTAAAAAAACTGCATGGAAATGGAATTGGCCAGAGTAGTGTCAAAAAGCTTTTGAAGAAATTAAAAAAACTATTAACTTTACAGTTATCGCTGACATATTATCACCTGCAGTAACAGATAATTGTAGCATTGGATGTGAGCAAATACAGCAAGGAGTGGTAATAGGCCATAAATTGAAAAACGATACACTGAAAGCAGTCACCCACACTTCAAGAAGTTTGATAAATATGGAAAAATACTGCAGACAAAAAGGAAGCACTTGCTATAATTTTGGCTGTAAAGAAATTTCACAAGATGATATTAGGAAGACAATTCACATTGCAAACTGATCAGTGTCCATTATTTTTTTATTTTTATTAAGCAAATTGATCCAAGCAAGGCAGAAGTGCCATTAGCACACAATGAGTTACAGAGAGTAAGAGTAAGAGTTGCAGAGAGTGAGAGTAAGAGTAAAGAGGAGTGTTTGGAAAAAGGATAAAAAGAAGGACAGGGATCAAGGTCAAGGCATCAGAAGATATCAATTGACATTACATTTGAATATTTGAAGATTATAGCTATCAAGGAAGCAAGCAATAGGAAGGGAGTTCCACTGACAGGAGTTGTGAGATAAGAGGCTGTTGGAGTAGAAGAGATGGCTATATTTAACTGTTTTACCAGTGAAAGGGTATGACCTAGTTACCAACCTAGTAGCACGCTTAAGTTCATGCAATTTGGGAACAGGTGAAAGTAGCTTGTCAGAGCAGTTACCATGAAAGTACTTGCAGAAAAGACAGAGGAAAGCCACAGCAGTCTGTGAGACAGCAACTGCAGATGAGATGCCAGATCAGGACCAACCATATTGCATATCCATCTCTGGATTTTGTCAAGAACCTCAAGATGAATAGCAGGAGCACAAGAGCATACATGGCAGCAGTATTCCATGCAAGGACGAATGGTTGATTTATAGATTTGTTAAAGATGAACTCAGATGAGAAAAAACTTCTGGCATGACACAGAGAACCAACTTTCCTTGCGGTAGATGAAACTATGGATTCAATGTAGTTGCTCCACTTCAGGTCAGTGGACAGTGTGAGACCAAGCAGGCACAGAGAGGCACTCTCATAGAGTCTGGCATCAGCATCCTGATGGGAGGCAGGGAGGGTTCTCTATGATGGATAACTGAGAGCATTTTCATTTTAGAGGCATTCAAGTTTACAAGCCATTTCCTGCCCCAGTCAAACACAGATTGGAGTTCCTTCTCAAGCCCTACAGCCAGATTAATTTTGTCAACAGTGCCAGATCTACTATTAAGGCAGAAGTAAATAGTAGTCAACTTGAGGGTGGCGGGGTCATGACATCAGGAAGATCGTTGATAAAGATCAGAAACAGGGTAGGACACAGGACAGAGCCTGAGGGAACACCAGCATCTGCATGAAAGGAACTGGAGGAGAACCCATTTAGGATGACCTTCATTTCACGGTTAGACAGGAATTATTTTATTAAGTTAAATAATCGTCCTGTAATACCACATCCCTGAAGCTTACAAAGAAGGCCAGCATGCCAGGCCCTATCAAACACTTTAGAGATCTCTAAAGCTATGGCTCAAGCTTCTTCGTTATTGTCAAGTCCTTACTATACTTCAATTCAAAGGGTTTCCTACACATCCTACAGACTACATCATTGAACTATGATTTTAAGATGGAATTTCTATCATCAAAAACTTTGGACACGCAGATGGCTTGTCTAGATTGATATCAAAATTTTGAAGACACTATGATTGCTTTACTAGTTGGTTGGTTGTTTTGTTTTATGGCATATCAAAACCTCAGTGGGTCATTTAATGCCAACAAAATTTTTGAAATAGATACATAGCAATAGTTTGCTAAAAAAGGTGTATATGTATACATATATATTTGAACCATTTTTCAATTACTCATATTTTTGAGAACAGTCACATGTGTTGCTGGTAATATTTTTTTCAAAAATCAAAAATTTAATTTCTGTAAATAATTTTTTTCAAAGTTTTTCTGGTATTAAAACCTATTTTTACACTTTCATAATGCTTTTTTACCTACGTTTCGTGGGTTAACTATTTACCCAAAGCTGGAACCCTAATAAATGCTACCACCCCAGGTCAGGGTGGACCTGGGAACACCAGCAATTAAGAGGTGGTTCCACGCTCCTCAAAACCTCCTTATCTGAGGCCTTGCTGCTGAACATAGTTTATCATCTTACCCTGGACACAGATGTAGTTTATTGTCATACCCAAGACACCCCATTGGGGTGGGTCTTATCCCTCTGCAGAGGTGCAGTTGGCATATTCTACAGCCCCAGCCAAATTGACAGCCATGATTAAAATTTAACCTAGTAACAATAATACAGCATTTTCTATTTGTGATGGAATGATTCTGTATGTGGAAATCCTTACAAAAAAGGATTTTGAAGCAATTCTACATAGGACATCTGGGAATAATGAGGAGGAAGACCCTAATGAGAAGCTACATTTATTGCCTAAAGTTAGACAAAGATATTCAAAATACAGTTGGAAAACGTAATGGTTGTAATTCAGCAGCAAAATCACCACCTAAAAATAATCAGGCATGGCTGAGCACTGATAAACCATGGGCAAAACAATATATATATATGAACTTTGCTAGTCCACTGATAAACAATGGGCAAAACTATATATGAACTTTGCTAGACCACTGATAAACCATGGGCAAAACTATATATGAATTTTGCTAGACCACTGATAAACCATGAGCAAAATTACATGTGAACTTTGCTATACCACTGATAAACCATGAGCAAAATTACATGTGAACTTTGCTATACCACTGATAAACCATGAGCAAAACTATATATGAACTTTGCTAGACCACTGATAAACCATGAGCAAAATTACATATGAATTTTGCTAGACCACTGATAAACCATGAGCAAAATTACATATGAACTTTGCTAGACCATTGATAAACCATGAGCAAAACTATATATGAACTTTGCTAGACCACTGATAAACCATGAGCAAAACTATATATGAATTTTGCTAGACCACTGATAAACCATGAGCAAAATTACATGTGAACTTTGCTATACCACTGATAAACCATGAGCAAAACTATATATGAACTTTGCTAGACCACTGATAAACCATGAGCAAAATTACATATGAATTTTGCTAGACCACTGATAAACCATGAGCAAAATTACATATGAACTTTGCTAGACCATTGATAAACCATGAGCAAAACTATATATGAACTTTGCTAGACCACTGATAAACCATGGGCAAAACTATATATGAATTTTGCTAGACCACTGATAAACCATGAGCAAAATTACATGTGAACTTTGCTATACCACTGATAAACCATGAGCAAAACTATATATGAACTTTGCTAGACCACTGATAAACCTTGAGCAAAATTACATATGAATTTTGCTAGACCACTGATAAACCATGAGCAAAATTACATATGAACTTTGCTAGACCATTGATAAACCATGAGCAAAACTATATATGAACTTTGCTAGACCACTGATAAACCATGGGCAAAATTACATATGCTAGACCACTGAATGCTTCATACTAATTGTGGTCGGCAGTTTCACAAAATGGCCTGAGATATTAAAGTGTAAATGACCTGCTACCAGAATAATGATTAAATTCTTATGCAAACTTTTTGCAAGGTTTGGAATACCTGACAGTGTGGTATCCAATGATGGAACTCTTTATTTCTAGTGAGTTTTAAAATTTCTGCCAAAACTATTGCAGCTGAACACTTGACAATGCTGATTTACCATCGGAGGTCAAAGGGTCAAGCCGACTGATTTGTTGGCACCTTTAAAAAGGCGTTAAGAAAAGCTAAAGTCTTGGAAGTTGAAGAAATGGTGCTACAAGAATTTTTGAGTGTATATCAAATGACATCAAATGCAAACTTTATCACAAAAATGTCACCTGTAGAGTCAATGTTTGCTAGGAAAGTTAGATCCACTTTTGGCAAATTACTGCCAAAGGATAAAAAAAAAATGTCTACAATTTGAAACTACCAGATCATTTAAGATCAGCAATAAAGTCTTATTTAAAAGCTTTAAGGCTGGAAAGGAAAATTTGCAAGAAGGAAAAATTATTTGATGCTTTGATAGTATGATATACATTACTAAAGGTGGGCGATTTCAACATAGAAGATATATAAATCAATTGATGTCTAGATATAAACAAAATAAGCAACCAGTGTTATTTAATTCACCAATGGACATACTTCATGAAACCTTTGAAATACCTATTTCTAAAACTAATATTACAATGCATTACAGGATAAGTGAAAACATAATCCAACAGAAAAGTTTCTATAAATTAGAAATATCAAATTTATTATCAAACAATATTATGTAGTTATCTATTAACATAGGAATAAAAAAATTATATTATATATAGTATGTATAGCATTATATATATATATATATATATAAAATAAATAGATATAATCAAAAATAAAATAAAAATAGCACTTTTAATACCTACGTAGTTTCAAATTTTTCAAATATAATGGACATGTGTGTAATTAAACAAAATATTGTCTTTTTTAATTCTTCAAAGTATGAATAATTTAGATATATTTTTGTGAAATGGCTAAAAAATTTTTATGGCTACGAATTCACTGTGGACCACTAGAAATGCTATGTGGACCACCGGTCATCCTCCTGAATCATATTGAGAAACACTGCTGTAGAATCAATATGATACTCACCTTTGCAGGAAGGTTCCAAACTAGCATTCAGTTGGCAGACAGGTGGTAAGTTGTAATTCAATACAGCTCTGTACTTAAGCAATCATAATGGTAAATGATATTTATCTATCACAATATCTACAATAGAACCAGCATCCAATCAGGACTCAGAGAATGGGATTGCCTAAGTGGCAGAATAGAACATTCCAGCTTGCTACATATAACAGATGTTCTAACCATGGGACCAGAGAGCTTACAATACAGCAAAGCACTAATATGGTTATTCAATAAAAACAAACCCAGGACCATATTTTGCCATACAGGAGGTAGTCAACACAACTTGTAATAAAACAGAAACACCACAGGAAAAATTGTTAATTTCATTTTAGCAATGCTTGTATTCTTGATTGGAATTTAATATCATTATTTTTTTTTTAAATCATTTCAGACCTAGCAAGGTGATAAAGCCACTAAGACATAGGAACTAACTGAGAGTGAAATGAAATGAGATGTTAGTGAAGAGAAATGTCAATAAAAGAACAGGATTCAAAATGACAGAAGATGGTAACTGACATTATATTTAACATTTTGAAGATTATAGTTGACAAGAAAACCAGAAGACAGCTCCACAAGTGAAAAGTGCTAGGGAGGAAAATATCAGAATATAACTAAGTTATATCTAACTATTTCATCAGTAAAATGATGAGGCCTCTCTGCCAATCTAGTACAATGCTCATATTCTTGAAGTTTAAACATCAAAGTGAAAAGCTTGTCAAAATAACTGCCATGAAAAGTACAATTTGACAATTAAATTGTTTTAGTTTTTTTTTTTTGTTTCCTTTATTTCTAATTTTTCTCTACTGTAGAAAAGTGAGTTTCTGCATAAACTCAAATTCTTCCCCAAATCTAATGGTAATATTATCTGTTTCCTTATAATGAAACATCTGGCATTCATTGACTGAGCATTCAGTACAATGCTTATATTCTTGAACTTTAAATATCAAAGTGGAAAGCTCATCAGAAAAACTGCCATGAAAACATTTAGAGAAAAGACACAGGAAAGCTAACTTATGGTGATGGGAAATTGATTGAAGCTGAGATGCCACATCAGAACCACTATAATTGCAGATTAGTTCTCAACAGTGCAATTTTACAATTAACAAATTGTTTTTTTGTTTTGTTTTTTTGATACAATGATGAAAATTTTTTTCTCTACTGTAGAAAAGTGAGTGTTGACATAACCCAAAATTTTTCTCCAACTCTAATAGTAATGGTAATATTAGCTGTTCCCTTATAAGGAAACATCTGGCATTCATTGACTGAGCAGTCAGTACTACTGTTGGTTGAAACTTATAATATTCAACACCAGATCTGCAACAGAAATATCAAAGAAAGTCCTAAAATGGCTAGTTCAAAGTTGCAGTTCATAGCAGAACCAACCACCATGCCAGATACACAAACAGACTTTACCCCAATATCTCTAAAAATCAAGAGCTTATATACACTCAGGACACACCCAAAAGGTCAAATAAAGCCATTAAGATGTCAAGGGTTATGGAGTGTTATAGAATAGGAAAAACAAAAAACAACACTATTAAGGAGTGAGAATAATAAAAGAAAAAGAATTAAGTAGACAGTAGATAATGATAAACATTGCATTTCAATTTGATTAAAGTTGACTGAGGAGCCAGAAGAGAATTCAACATGTGAGAAGAACAAGAGAAGAAACTGTTAGCATAGAACTTATGGTTACATCAAACCATTTCAACTGTAAAATGATGAGACCTTTACGCCAATCTTTAAGGCCGTAGATATAATACTGTGAGAGACAGAAGAAACTGTTAGCATAGAACTTACGGTTACATCTAACCATTTCAACTGTAAAATGATTAGACCTTGACGCCAATCTATAAGGCCATGGATGTAATACTGTGAAGAAACTGTTAGCATAGAACTTACGGTTCCATCTAGCCATTTCAACTTTAAAATGATGAGACCTTGCCGCCAATCTATAAGGCCGTGGATGTAATACTGTGAGAGAGAAGAAACTTTTAGCATAGAACTTACGGTTACATCTAACCATTTCAACTGTAAAATGATGAAACCTTGCTGCCAATCTAGTACTGCAATTAAATTCATAAAGTCTATGTACCATAGAGGAGTGTTCATCATAACAATTACCTTGAAATTATTTATAAAAAGGGAAGAGGTAATTTTCCTAAGTGGAGCTCTTGATGAAAGAAAGTGAGAAACATGGCTTTATTTTTTCATACTGAGTGTGCACATTCTCTGGTACCTTGGAAGGAGACACTAATTAGTTTCTACTAGTAATTACTAGTCTCTAGGGAAAAAGATATTCTCTTCAGGAGAGCAGGAAATAAATTCTATAGTAAACAGTATAGCAGCCATCTTCAGTGAGTGTTGAGGCCATTCAAATATTTGCTAATGAAAGCTTTTTTCCATAAATTCCCTATGGTACACTTGTTGAAAGATAATCATGGCTAAAATTATGATGGGTTTTAATAATGAAAGAAACTTTATTGTCACAAACTCATTAATTTTAAGAATATAACTTTTATATATATATATATATATATATATATATATATATACTATAGATTATATATTATTTATAGAGTGTTCATTCATAGACAAAGACAGAGGGGACATAGAATTCAAACTACAATGTGATGTCCAGAACAAGTCTCTGTGTGTGTGTGTGTTTATATATATATATATATATATATATATATATAAAATTTGTAATATTCATTGGGAAAGGTGAGCAGTATTGGAGATAGTGTTTATAGATATGATGAGCTTGGTCAGGAATCTGATATGATCTTCAAGAATATTTATAGATATGAGCTTGGTCAGAGGAATCAACATTTTATGGGGACTCAGTCTCAATGTGATCCTCAAACTAACGTTTATATACATTATTTACAATATTCAGACTATTGTCCTCATCTTCGTTGCCATATTTATCAGAACATTTCGGCCGTTGTACGCTCCAGCCTTCTTCAGGTGGTTGGAATGTCGAACTGAACCCTTTATTTCACTCACTGGGGTAGACTGTTCTAGTTCCACGTGCCATGATTAATGGATGTCAGTTATCAGTTATCTCCTGTTAATTTTCCCTCTGAAGGTTCTCCACTGCCTTAACCGGGTATTGAACTCACACTCTTTGGGCCCTGTCATTGGATCTAACCAATGCCTTTATCCACTCTGCCATATATATATATATATATATATATAATATAATAATATTTTTTGTTTAAAAATATGATTCCTTCGCTACATAAGAGTTCTCATGTTTCAAAAACAAGAGCCGAAATCATCCAAATAATTATTAAAATTAAGTTGGATTGTGGTGTTTAGTCCCGTTTCATCTTCAAGCGAAATTTTAGGAATAAGCTATCTCTCGGTTTACGTGTATTTTTAGGCACGGTCCGTTACAGAATTTGTTATTGTGGGAGTGGCTAGACTATTTTCCTTCGTTAAGTGGTCAGGGAGTTAATTCTTATCAATAGATTCATCATCCTCTGAGAGGTTTTGCTAAGGTTGGGTAGGGTATCTATTTCAAGGCTAATGTTTGCGGTCATCCTTTAGTTGGTTCCCAGTGAAGGATATCTCGTTTTTGAAACATGAGAACTCTTATGTAGCGAAGGAATCATATTTTTAAACAAAAAATATTATTATAATATAAGCTCTACTTCTGTATGGAGCACTGTCTTCTTAAAAATAAAAACAAAAATACTAAGGAACCCCGGATTATACACCCAACGTGTTCTTTTCTATTTTCTGCATACCCGCACAATGATATATATATATATATATATATATATATATATATATATACATACATACATACATACATACATACATACACACACACAAAGAAGAAAAATCAAAACTAACATCATACGTTATAACAGCATATATTATTTTTTTATCTTAATATAAAAATAATGAAAACGACAAGATTGATAGACATTTCCTGATGAATGGACTAAACAAAAAGGTTCATCTATGAAACTTCGTAACAAAGATGCTGAATAGAACATCAATCAGCTAAGTAACAAATTTCATATTTGTATTAATTATATATATATATATATATATATATATGGTGGACTTTCCCATCATATATGACATATAAGAGTCAAGCAGCTCAGTTCCTAGAAACCAGCAGCCAGGACCCCAGCAAATATGATTTGATTACAGTAGTGAAGGCTTTGTGCAGAACCAACCACACCCTTTTGAAGGGCTGAATACAGAAATTATTGTACACTATGTGCTACAAGTTCCCCAAACGACCTTCCACAGGTTTTGAATTCCTGCCTTTTATAGATAGAGATATGTGTTTGTTTTGCTATACTTGTGTTTTATTTTTTTTTTAAATATCAACCAGCTCAGATCAAGGAGTCCAATGAAAGAAAAATATTCCACACAATGGGAACTGAATCTGAATCCTCTTTTTCAATCAGAGAAACCACTTGCATAGCTGAAGCATGCCATTACCAATTTGGTCACAGGAGGCTATCATAAGGTCAGGCTAAATTACCTACTTAAGAAATGCACATCACTCAATAGAACTTCTTTGAATCTATATCTGTTCACTTCAGTATATCAAATCTATATCCACTCACTGTATTCAATATGTCAAATCTATATCTGCTACCTTCAATATATTTATTATATCGATTTATATCTGCTACCTTCAATATATCAAAATAATATCTACCTACTTCAATATTTTGAATCTGTATCTGCTAGCTTTAATATATTTATTATATCCAAACTATATCTGCTAGCTTCAAAATATTCATTATATCGTATCAATATTTGCCTCCTTCAATGTATTCAATATACAGTGTAACCCGGATATTAGAGAGTTGTTGGGACCGGAGAAGGTTTCTCTTATATCCGGGTTTGGTCTAATTTATATACATTAACACAGACTCTAATTTGGGACCAGAGAAAATCTCTCTTATATCCGGGTTACACTGTATATCAAAACTATATCTGCTAACTTCAAAATATTCATTATATTGTATCAATATTTGCTAGCTTCAATATATTCATTATATTGAATCTATATTTGCTACATTCAATATATTCATTATATTGAATCTATATTTGCTACATTCAATATAATCATTATATTGAATCTATATTTGCTAGTTTCAATATATTGAATCTATACCTGCAATTTCAGTATACCAGATCTATATCTGCTAGGTTCATTTTCGTCCCTGAAACGTAAATACTGTAATTTTTAAATAGATTTTTTTTTTTAACTGACATTATTTTTATTGCAATAAATATTATTTTTAGTAGATATATATATTTTCAAAGGAAATAATGCTGGTTAAAAAATCCATTTAACGATCAAATAAAATTGAAACCACTTGTCTCAATACTTACTTTTATTTCCCCCTTTTGTATTGGTTGAATTACTTAGTAACAAGTAGAATCGAACAGCTACTTAAATCTTCCACTTTACAAAACTTGCTTTGCCTGCTGGTGATATATACATATTAGGTTGGTGCAAAAATAATGACGTAATAACGTCAAAAAAACGACATTATTACATCATTATTTTTGCACCAACCTAATACATTCATCTTCAAGACATTCTTATGCCTTATTACAGAAACTTAATTGCTTGTTGTGTAAGTACATATATATATATATATATATATATATATATATATATATATATATATATATATTATATGTTTTAGGAACATACATACATATTTTTACATAAACTTACCCTGCTTGCTGTCAAAGAATATCTACATTTTAACAATGTACTTATATGTCTTTACAGAACTTACATTCTTGCTATTAATGAATACATACATTTTCAAGATATATTTTACAAATCTTACATTGGCTTCTGATGAAATATACATTTTCAAGATGTGGGTGCATATATTTATGAAACTAAAATCATCTTCTGTCGAAATATACATACATTTGCAAGACGGACGTGAACATCTCTACAAAGCTTACAGCGGCTGCTGTCAATATACACACACATTTTCAAGATGCACTTCTACATATTTCTTTTCTTTTTATGTGCCATGTCCTTTCAGGATGTAGGCAATCATGGCTCTCCACCTTCCTCTATCCCTTGCCGCTCTCAACAAGTTCCTTCCCTCTGCCACCTCCCCCAGACCATGTTCTGTCATTCACTTGCTTAAACCCGCTAGGTATGTCATGTGCTGTTTTCCCTTGTCTCTATTTCCCTCTATTTGACCGGTGAGTATCAGATTCCCCTTCCTTCTTTATTATGCATCCCAGGAACCTTCAGCTGCCTCTTCCTGGTGTCAACTATAAGCCTCCTCCATGTTTGCGTCCTCTCGTTGCTCACACGCTCGGTCCATGATATCCTTAGTGTCTTTCTGTAGGACCACATCTTCTAGAGTCATTTTGTTATCTTTGAGGAAATAATCCAACATTCGCTGCCATAAAGAAGGTCAGATGCCATGGACAAACTAAAATAGGCCATTGTTGAAATATACACCCCATTTGCAATATAGACTCTCTACAGAACTTATAATGGCTGCTGTCAACATTCACATAGATTTTGAAGATGGACTTGTACAATCTTTATCAAACTTACATTGGCTGCAATCAACGTAAATAAATATTTTCAAGATACACTTTTTTCTTTATGAAATTTGCAATGCTGACTGTTGATATATACATATATATTTTCAAAACTTTATGAAATGTCAGTCCATAGAGTCTGTGTTATAAACTATTTCCAAACCAGTAAAGACATATAGTAGTACACTAGATGACATGTTTTGTGACATATTTTAAGTTTTGAGGGTATCATTTAGCATAATCTGTAATGCAGGGTATCTGCTCAAAACCAAAATAGCAGTGCCCATGAAAAATCTCTGTCAGTGCCTTTACAATCAGTAAATGGCTATTTTCTACTTCCCCCCAAAAATAGGACAGTACAGCCAAGCAACGAAGCAGCAAGAAAGGCTGCATTCTGCATAAACGTTTTCTATGAAGTTTACACTACTGTTATATATATATATTAGGTTGGTGCAAAAATAATGTCGTTTTCTCACTTAGAAACATATGTGAGAAAACGACATTATTTTGCACCAACCTAATATATATATATGTGTGTGTGGAGAGAGAAATTTTATGAAAAAGTGGAAAAAGTTTACTTGCAACGTGTTTTGTCCTTCAGGATGTCATCATAATAATTTTGTTATGCTGGGCGGACTACACATGCACACAGCAGAAGAGTCCTGGGAATTTTAGAATTTTTTTTTTTTACACCCAAATTTATTCAGAGTCTTTTTCTTTTTATCCCTTTTGTAAGTAGGTATTCCACACTGCAATATTAGAAGATCTAGTGTGGATACCTAATTACAAAAATGTTATAGTGGAACACACCTATTCTATTGTTAATAGACTCTCCCACCTATAATAAGTAGGAGTAATACCAGATGCTCTGGGAGTTGGTCAGTCAGTCCATGTTGGACACTAAAAGTATCAGCGACCACCACTGCGTCATTACCTATTATATCAAGTTCCTAACATTTTGTACGTCGAACCTATTTTAGGACTGATTTAGTACAAATACAAGCCTCCACTGTGAAACTACTCCATAACAAAAAAGGATAAAAAGAAAAAATTCTAAAATTCCCATCACCCCTCTGCTTTGCATATGTGCAAGTTCTACCAACATAACAAAATTAGTACAATGAAGTCTTGAGGGATGAAACACATCACAAGTAATCTTTTTCTACTTTGTCATAAAATTTACCCAATATTGTTCATTATATATAAGGGGTGACAAGCTGTAAAAAATAAATCAAACAATCAATAGTGTTTACATCTTGCTATTTTATTGAAATATACTTGTCATTTATGTGTTGGCCATCAGTTTCTTTATAGTCTTATTTCTAGCAAATGATAATTTCCTATTTTTCCCAAAATGGGACAGAACAGACAGGCAACAATGCTCTAATAACAGAACAGTAAAAACAAGACAATGGCCTAGTGGATAAAAGTGATGAGTTATGGTTTGGTTAGTAAGAAAAAGGCACTGCTGCTTCTTGTTTTCAAAGAGAAATAGAATAATTTTGTGTTCATTTGCATGAATAAAGACCTTTTGAAAATGAGCACAGACTATGGTATTATCTGAGATCGTCTTATTTCCTCAGATTTCCTTTATAATCATTAATGTTCACCATAGACTGCATGCTCCATTTTCAAAATCTCCTTTTGCCAGTGGCCAATACATAAATGACAAATACATTTCAATAAAATAGCAAGATGTAAATGCTATTGTCTGATTTACTTTTTACAGTTTATCAACCCTTTGCAGAAAATATATTTAGATTACAACAACTTTTTTTTTGTTTTGAAGATATTAATGATTTAGCATTACAAGATTTTATAATTAACCCATAGCTGGGGGAATAAGAAGGGTATTCATACCTCATCAGAATTTGATAAACAAGAAATTATGTGGATATAAAGTGGATATAAAATATGTAAACCAATTCTTCACTTTATAGCTATGGTAGTTTCTATTCCAGAGAATGTAGATAAATCTCAAAGACATGCCCATGTAGAAAATCAGTATTTCATTAATTCATTCATTTTCTATGGCTTATCAACTCTTTGAAGATTATTTAAATCCAGAAATTAATTTTTAGATTTTAGATATTTTTTTTATAATAATAATTTAGTGAAACAAGTTTTAATAATTAACCCATAGCTTGAGGGAAAAGAGGTGGATTCATACCTTTCTGTTGTGGAGTTATTTCGCAGTGGAGGATTGTATTTGTACTAAGTCAGTCCTAAAACTAGGTTCGATGTACAAAACGTTAGGAACTTAATATAATAGGTATAACGCTGAGTAATCTAGTTATGGTCGCTGATACTTTCATATTCGACTGTCATCCAACATCGACTGACTGACTGACCCCCTCGTTACTTTTACTACTCCTACTTATTATAGGTGGGAGAGTCTATTAATTATAGAATAGGTGTGTTCCACTATAACAGGGATAACCACAATTGATTGTCCCAATTATCATAGGAATGTTGGGGTCTATACCACCCTCTTACATTAAAAAATCTAAATAAAACTTAGTATATCATCCCTTCAGGATCTGTTTTGTTTGATACTGTAAATATTCTGTGAAAGAGGCTGTATGAGGTCATACAATTTGATATAGAACACCAATAATGCAAAATTTATTGAAAAAAAAAAAAAAAAAAAAAAAAACTACAAAAGAAGAAAATATAAGACATCAGCACTCTGATAAAGAAAATGGTGACTTACTGCATCAAAACAAGTAACAGCATGTTGTATGCATTATCTGTGGCCAAAAAAAGAGAGGGATCACATGACTCCTCTTTTTATATAGAAAGCATCATGCAAATTTTTGTTCCATTACAACAAATCACTGATTTCCTGACTTACATAAAACCAAGTGCCTTGAGCAATGAATGATTTGGTTTTTTGTTCATTGAAGTGCATGAATGTGTTTTGTGACCTACAGACTACAAATCTGCAACTTTTGACCTGCAGATTTTCGTTTATTTCTGCCACTTCTAGAATTCTCCAACTACAAGCACACATTCTGCAACATATCTCAAGAAAAGTCAACCGTTATCTCTTCTAGCAAAGCGCAATATTTAGACAAATAACATTACCACAGTACCCCTTATAATTGGTGTTAGATTTTGACTAACAATACAACGGTACTCTGAACAGGTGTGTTCCACCATAACACTTTCCCAAGGTTATTTTGCATGTAAGCAACTAAACCCATTGCGAATTAGAACTTGGCTCTCTGATTAACAATTCCGAGTCCTTATCCATTAGATCACATTCACATCCAAGCTTACAGCACTTGGTATTCCCAAGTAGTCACCCATCTAGGTACTGACCAGACTCAACGTTGTTTAACTTACCCATTACACCCCATGCACATCCAAGCTTACAGCACTTAGTATCCCCAAGTGGTCAAGCATCTAGGTACAGACCAGGTTTGACATTTTTTAATTTTGGTGATTATATGGGAACTAGGGTTTCAATGTGCAGTGGTTGTAAGCCAAGTAAATCAAGTAAATGTTAAATGCAATATAAAAATAAAGGAATTCCTCAAAAAAATGATGTGAATTCATGCAAAAAATTGTTTCTGACCAAATTATCTCAAAAGCATTAAACAAAAAGTTTGGTCTTTAAATATCAGTAAAATTGGCTGAAAATATATTTTTGGTTTTGTTATCAGTCAAAATGTTGTACAAGAACTAACAAAGATGAAGATAATAGTCCAAAAATATCAAATTAAGGAAACCCAAGCTTAGCTGAAGTTGCTACTTGCCACTGTTTTATTCTTAATTATTTGTGACAAGGTTTCTTAGCACAATCACTAATACAGAACTGAGTAAATTTTCAATGTGATAACATTATGTTAGCATACCATCCCCTTGCAACATTAAAAGGTAGGTTGATTTTTTAGCCAATTTGAAAGTTGTGGTTTGACATGATAAATGATAACACAAAATATTTTTTCAAAATCATTACCATTTTGGGAGGAAACAAGTTTAAATGATTAAGTTTAGGTTCAAAATCACAGCATTGCAATTTAATTCCAGTGATCAGTGAAAGCATCATAGCAAGCCCTTATAAAATTTGTAATTTACTGAAGCTTTGTGCATTGTATATGGACAAAGATGCAAGGAACATGCATATTATTACTAAATCATTGTGCCATCAAATAAGACCTGCATTTGCTTCAAAGAAAAATTATACTGAACAATTTAGCTCTATTATGATGTAATGTATTATCCAGTGCTGTAGTTTTAGTGAAATTTTCAATAAACAATACAAATTTTGAACATTAATAATCTGTGCCTAGCAGTATTGTGTTATATACACTTTTATCTACCTTTTTTTTCTTTTTTTTTTTATGATCTAACACATTCACTGAGTAGCTTTTTTTGTAATCTTTTACAATTTTTTTTAGTTTTTACTAATCTAATACAGTAAAAAAATTACATATTTTGTTTGAGGTGATTCATAATTAGAATTCTGGTTTGAATATATTTTCTATTCCATGTATCTAATACAAAAGTTATCAAATCTATTTGGATTCATTCTTGAAATAGAAAAATTTTTGAAATCAGTTTGTAAGGAAAAACCTGCAAAAATTAATAAAGCCTGTGTATCTAATTTTTGATGTGATAAGTAGTGACACCAAAAATCAGAGTCATAGCCTTTAATAATTTTTGTGTATTTAGTTTTAAAGATCACCTGAGAAATGTACAGAAATATTAGGTTGGTGCAAAAATAATGACGTAATAATGTTGTTTTTTCGATATTATTACGTCATTATTTTTGCACCAACCTAATACTTAATTTTTGCAGTTTTTTCCTTACAAACTGACTTCAAAATTTCACTATTTCCAGTTGTGTCACTACTTATCACATAGACACGATAGAGTAATGGATGGTGGCTTGGATTGAGGAATCGAAGATCCGAGTTCAATATCCAGTCAAATCCATTACATTTATTTACGTGCTAATACCCTTGAGAAAAATATGAAGCCTCTTCTTCTCCCTCCCCCCAGCTATGGGTAAATAGCAGCACAGACCAGGTTATATAGCCTTGAATGGCAACTGGTCTACCACAGAAAGAAATGGCAAGCTACTGCAGGGGAAAAAATCTGCCTCATCAGTCATGTATCAAAAGATACATGATTGCCTAAGCATGTATCACGCATGGTACATAACTGACTGATGTGGTAATACTCTTGGGAAAGGTACGAATCCTCTCTGCCCCCCAGCTGTGGGTAAATAACAGGACAGAACGGGTTCTATAGCCTTGGATGGTAACTGGTCTACCACAGAAAGAAACGTACTGCATCAGTCATGTATCAAAAGATACATTATCACCTAAGCATGTATCACACATGGCACATTGAATGACTTAACACATCAAACCCCAGCTTTCACACTGAGTGCAATGTTGATTTTCTGAAAATTGGAGGACTAATATTTTATAACAGTTCAGTATACATTTCTTTGTTTCTCTATGTCTAAATATTTTGCTTAGTCTTTGGAAGGCATTTTCATTTTCTAAACACGTCTTGATATCTCCAATTTGTAATTTTCATTTTCGTCTGTTCCATGCATTAAGTCCTCTCACAATTGATATTTAGTCCTTTTATCTCACTTTCCTTCACTACTTTCTCTGGGAGGTTTTGTAGTTTTCTTTCCATGTCTGCTATCAACACAGTATCACCTGTATATGTTATGTTGTTAAAATTGTGAATGCTTATGGCTACATTAAAATTATGAATATTTTATACTAAAGAAAATATATCACACTATGCTATATAAATTGACACATAATAAAGTTCTTAGCATTAAACTTAGATTTTATCCCGTATCCCCATCATCAAAAAACTTTAAAAGTCAATTCCCTGAATAATGCAAGTTTATATTTAATGATGTTTCCCATCAATGCCTAATGAGAAATATATTTTCATAAGTAAATTGCATTTGTTTGCTAAGGTAGAACTTTAAACTATTACAAATGGTGAGAAAATAATCGTGAAATAAAAACGTAGAAAATTTAACTTTCCCATTCTCGTCTTGTTTTATCAGCAACAAAAAAAAATGACACCATCTTTTTACTGCTTGTTTCCTATTATTCTTTCAATAAATTTAATAATGACAACTAAAAAAAAACTGCCCTATTGCAACAGCAGTTTGGACAACACATCAATAGCATAACAGGTTTAGGTTTAAATCTCATCAGAAAGAAATGGCAACCTACTGCGAGAAAAAAAAATCTGCCTTGTCTGTCATGTATTAAAAGATACATGATCGCCTAAGTATGTATCACACATGGCACATAACTGACTGACTTATCACATCAAGCCCCAGCTTTCACACTGAGTGCAATGTTGATTTTCTATAAAAAAAAAACCTGCCCTATTAGTCTGGACAACACATTAACAACAGTTTTAAGTTTAAATTTCATGTATATGTTTCATATTCTTGATATTTATCATATCAAAAAAATGTGAATAAACTAGAAATCCCGGTTTCTTTCTTCAGGATACAGGTGATCACAGCTCTCCACAAGTTCCTTTTCTTTGTTATCTGTAAGTCTGCATAGTATTGATAAAAAGTAGCTGAAAAATTATGGTGAAATTAATAATAGACAAAAATTAATAATGGTCCACAAAGTTTCATCTAATAAAAGTCCAAGATAGTATTATTACAAGTGCAAATGAAGCCAAACAATGCTATACACCTGCCAATTAGAGACAAACTTGCAAAGTCACTATACATTTATTGTTTTAGACTGATTGCAAATAGTAACTCATTTCAATCGAAGAGCTGTACAGCTGATGTCTTCAGCAAATATTCTCCTACCCCCAATATTAGTACTTTCTACACTATTTGCGTCATTTGGTAGGCCTAAAACTATTGCTAATTTTACTTTTAACTTTTATTTTCTTTCATAATAAATCCTGGGTATGACGATAGACTACATCCAGCAGCAAGGCCTCTGACCTGTGGTGATAGCACCTGTTAAGGATCAAGCTATGGGCAAATAGGAAACCCTCCGAACAAAAAAAAAACAAAACATTATAAAAGGATAAAAGTACCAGCAATATATTTTATGTAAAAAAAAAAAAAAAAAAAAAAATAGCAACAATACCTATTTATAGTAAAATTATCATGAAGAGATTTTCTTCTTATTGGTTGGGGGGATATTTGCCAATAAAGAAAGATGGACAACTCAACAGCACCAGAATCAAACACTGGATCATAACAAGCAGGGCAAAGACAAGACTTTCACATGGGAATGTAGAAGTCAAGTGACTTACCTGCCAACATGGCTGCCTTCTTCTGTTTCTTTGTAAAGCAAGCCAGCTGATTTTATCTCATTTTATAGGAGAGTGCCTAATACACCAGTTAGGTTGGTCCATTTTGCTAGAATGGACCTGCCCAATACATTTGCATGAGTCGTCTTTATTCACCCATATATTTCTCCATGAAATAACTCAAGTCAGTCTTAGCTTTGGCTACATCTTGGATCTCGGCCTTTTGGCTGAGATTCGATCACAGCTACGACTAGCTTGGACTGGCTTCGGCCTGGACCAGCTAAGACAAGCCATGACCAGCTTTGACTAAGCTCTGACGAGCTTAGACATGCTATGACCAGTTTTGGACCAGTGGCCCATGAGTGGAAACACTCGGGTCTCCCACGTTAAACCGACCTTGTGTCACATCTTGACCTTGTGGGAGTCAAGAAAATACCGTCTTAGCTTTGGCTACCCCTACTAACATATGTTATGTTTAGCTTGCATTTTGTGTTACCTTTTAGTTATTATTGGGTTCATCTCCCCTCCCCTCTCATTCTATCATTATTAGAATTTTATGTATAGCATGTGTTTCATCAACAAATTTTTATAGTGTGGGGCGCGTTTTGGTAGGTTCCCCTTGAGAGGATGTGGTATTATGGTGGTTGGAGGTTTGTTTGGGGATGGACGAGTTCTTGTGGTGAATGGGTAAATTGTAATGTATGAATGGGTCGTGAATCTGATTAGCTAGCTAGGTATAGGATAGTTAGTTTGGACCAGCCTTTACCCCTCCCCTTCATCGGCCACGTGCCACAATTTTGTATTTTACAAAATAAATCTCCTTAGCTTTGGCTACACTTGCCTACTTGTGTGTTAGACCACTGGCAAGCTAACCAATATTCTACATGGCGCTGTGAACAGGATTCGAAACTGTGAGGGAATGTCCCATCAGTATTGAACGCTGAATCAGCAAATTGTTTCAGTAACAATTGTTTCAGTATCCACATTTTCTTCGTTTGCTGGAAAGGGGGTTTCTTCATGGCTGATATTTTCTGGATTGCTTTTGCTCCACATCTGCTGTGTGATCATTGGTCATCCAATTTAATTTGCTCTGGCTGTCATAATCATAGGTGTGGGCTACACTTGCCTGCTTGTGTGTTAGACCACTGGCAAGCTAATCAATATTCTACAGGGAACACCATATGTACAGGATGAATGGAGCCAAAGCACCAGAAACACAAACAGGAACAAACAAATTTGAAATGATGCTAAGTAACATGAACAAAATCCTTGGTAATCCTGTTGTTCAGTCAACACAGCACACTGCCTCTTCCCATAAAATGGGCCTGCATTTATAGAGCCTAAAACTTTAGCAGTTGGCTAGTAAAGGAATTATTTGCATAGCTAACACTGCTCAGCTCACCGTTCTATCTCATGAAGTGTCAACCAGCTTCTTCATAACTAAACATTCCAAAGTTCACACAGACTGTTCTGGCAGGGCAGCCATGTGCTGTATTTCTGCAGAGACAGCACACTAAACATCGTCTCTTTGACCAACATGGGCAGGTACCATTATCAGTAGTGATTGGCTGCTCCATCTGCATTTCATTTCTGCTATATACTAACAATACGTTTTCAAAGCGACACGACCAACAATACGTTTTCAAAGTGACATGACCAGCAAAACATTATATCTGTAATGGAAGGCATACAACTGCGTTCAAAATATGTTTAGATTTCGGCATTGAAAAAAACAATAGTGTTTGATATAACATAAAACAAAATCACCCAGCCAAAACAATTTTTATTAGAGAGTGTACATATTCTTCAGTACTTTGGAAGCAGATACTAATTACATTCTACTGGTAATTATTAGTCTGCAGAGGAAAAGTTACTCTCTTTATGACTGCAGGAAATAAATTCCATAGTAAACAGCATAACAGCCATCTTCAATGTTGAGGCGATTTGCTAAGGTTACCTTTTTTATGATTTCTTTGTGTTACTCTCTTTTTCATTAAAGATAATTATGGTTGAAATATATAGACACATACACACACATGTGTGTGTGTGTATGTATATATATATATATATATATATAAATATAAAGAAATATAGTCTTAAGGTGTGCAATATTTATGGAATGAAGTGCTCAATATCAGAGATAGAGCGTGTGTAAATATAAAAGTGAACATAGAAGTCAACACTTAGAGGCAACAGTCTGTCTCATGCTATATGCAATCATCAGGCCACATATGCTGTTATTTTTCTTGGCTATTTATATATATACGGGTTAGTGGTGCATTGTGGGTATTCAACAATTCAACTATTCAACAAAAACACAGAAAAAATCAGCTACAGCTGCACCGAGAGCATGGCACAAATAATAAAAAAGCACAATAGGAAAATTATCAACAAACCACATGAACAAATTAAACCCACGTGCAACTGCAGAATAAAGAACGAATGTCCCTTAAACGGAAATTTTTTACAAAACAACGTAATATACCAAGCCATGATAAAATCACCAGATAATGAAGAAAAAGTATACATAGGAGTAACTGAAGGACCCTGGAAACAAAGAAATTATACACACAAAACATCTTTCACAAATAGTAAATATGCGAACAGTACAATGGTTTCTAAGTATATCTGGGAAATTAAAAACAAAACGCACATCACACAAAAAATATCTTGGAAGATAAGGAAAAAATCATCAGCCTACAACAACCAATCAGAAACTTGCCAACTTGGAGGAAAAAATAGCTATCATTACTTTCCCTGACCAAAATAAATTATTAAACAAAAGATCCAAGCTCATCTCAAAATGCAGACATGAAAATAAATTTTTACTACGTAACCTAAAAAATTTAAAACGGGAAAAAATAAAATAAAAACAAATAAATATACTAATAAACAAAATAACAATAAAAAAATAGAAATAAAACATAAATAAATACTATGTTACTTAAAAATCTAAAACCGAAAAGAGAAAATATACAAGTAAAATAAATTGATCTAAATTCATCCAACTAAATAAACAAACAAACCAATCCCAAATAAAGATAATCAATTAAAAACTGTTCTCGCCAAAATAATACTTAGAATGAACTACAACAATCAACCCCAAAATTGAACAAATAGCTTTAATTAAATTTCCAAACCAAAACAAAACTGTTAAATAAGTGATATAAACAAATTTTTACTACGTTAATAAATAAATAAATAAATAAATAAAATAAGAAACAAAAAAATAAAAAATAAAAACGAGCAATATAATTTGACCGAAATAGATAAACAAACGACTTCCGGTAAAATAACCGCCATAACAGAATACCCACAATGCACCACTAACCCGTATATATATAAATAGCCGAGAAAAATAACAGCATATGTTGCCTGACGATTGCATATAGCATGAAACAGACTGTCGCCTCTAAGTGTTGACTTCTATGTTCACTTTTATATATAAATATATATATATATATATATATATATATATACACACACATATCTCTATATATACATACATATATATATATATATATATATATATATATATATGTATGTACATATATGTATATAGATATGTGTGTGTGTATATATATATATATATATAAATATATATATATATAGATATATATATATATATCTATATATATATATATTTATATATATATATATACACACACACACATATCTATATACATATATGTACATATATATATATATATATATATATATATATGTACGTATATATAGAGATATGTGTGTGTGTATATATATATATATAACATACATATAACATATATATATATATACATATATACATACATACATATAAATATCTATATACATATGTATACATACACATATCTATATACATATGTATACATACACATATCTATATACATATGTATACATACACATATCTATATACATATGTATACATACACATATCTATATACATATGTATACATACACATATCTCAGCCCTGTCGGCTGGGGCTTTAGAATACGCTGACTGCACCTCTGTAGAGGGGTAAGACCCCCCCCCCAATGAGGCGTCCTGGGTATAACGTTAAATTGCATCCAACAGCAAGGCCTCTGATCTGGAGGTTTTGAGGAGCGTGGAACCACCTCTTAATTGCTGGTGTTCCCAGGTCCACCTTGACCCGGGGTGGTAGCACCTGTTAGGGTCCCAGCTATGGGCAAATAGTGAACTCCTAGTTTTCCAGGTTTTGCTCACATCCTGGGTATGATGGTAAACTACATCCGCGTCCTGGGTATGGCGATAAACTGCATCCAACAGCAAGGTCTCAGATAATATTTTCAGAAAAATAATGTTGCCAGCTCTAAGTCTTTTTTTGAAACAATAATGTTGCCAGCTCTAAGTTTTTTTTTGAAACAATAATGTTGCCAGCTATACATTTTTTATTCCATACAAAATAGGCATTTAAAATTCATATAAACTGGGTTTGGCATTAAATAACCCACAGTGGTTGATATGCCATAAAACCCAAACAAACAAACAAACAAAAAATACACATATCTATATACATATGTATACATACACATATCTATATACATACATCTCTCTCTCTCTCTATATATATATATATATACACACACATATATATATATATATATATCCTTGTGCAGGTATGCAGAAAATAGAAAAGAACACGTTGGGTGCATAATCCGGGGTTCATTAGTATTTTTGTTTTTATTTTTAAAAAACAGTGCTCCATACAGAAGTAGAGCTTATATTATAATAATATTTTTTGTTTAAAAATATGATTCCTTCGCTACATAAGAGTTCTCATGTTTCAAAAACGTGAGCCGAAATCATCCAAATAATTAATAAAATTAAGTTGGATTGAGGTGTTTAGTCACGTTTCATCTTCAAGCGAAATTTTAGGAATAAGCTATCTCTCGGTTTACGTGTATTTTTACAGAATTTGTTATTGTGGGAGTGGCTATACTATTTTCATTCTTTAAGTGGTCAGGGAGTTAATTCTTATCAGTAGATTCATCATCCTCTGAGAGGTTTTGCTAAGGTTGGGTAGGGTATCCATTTCAAGGCTAATGTTTACGGTCATCCTTTAGTTGGTTCCCAGTGAAGGATATTTTTATGGCGCGCCTACAGTCGTTCTGTGTCTGGGGAATTGTCTCTTATTCTTGTCCATCTGATTATCTATTTATTTATTTGTTTATTTAAGTGGGTGTTTAATATACAGATCGCTTTGCATTGAATTTCGGTTTTTTTTTTTTTTTTTTTTTTTTTTTGACGACGACAAAAAGGGGTTTTTCCTATTTAAGGGTTTGGCTGAGCTTTTTAGAATTTTACTTAGCTATGTTTTTTTTTTTTTTTTTATGCTAATTATCTAATGCGAAAGTCTGTTGATGTCGGCAAAAGACCGTTAACTCCTGCCTATGGTTTAATAAAGAATGAAAATAGTATAGCCACTCCCACAATAACAAATTCTGTAAAAATACACGTAAACCGAGAGATAGCTTATTCCTAAAATTTCGCTTGAAGATGAAACGTGACTAAACACCTCAATCCAACTTAATTTTATTAATTATTTGGATGATTTCGGCTCACGTTTTTGAAACATGAGAACTCTTATGTAGCGAAGGAATCATATTTTTAAACAAAAAATATTATTATAATATATTATATATATATATATATATATATATATATATAGAGAGAGAGAGAGAGAGAGACACACAGATATATACAAATATATACACACACATCTATATACAAATATATACACACACATTTTCATATATATATATATATATATATATACATATATATATATACACGCACACACACACACATATCTATATACATATATTCATTTTCTATGGCATATCAACCCTTTTCAGGTTATTTAAAGCCAGAAATATTTTTAGATTATAAAAAATTTTGTTGGAGAGATAATAATAACTTACTGACACAAGTTTTACTAATTAACCCATACCTAGTGGAGAAGAGATGGATTCATACGTTTCCATAAGCTATATAAATATTTGTGAATATAACAAACCTAACAGGAATTGGAACTCAGCTCTCAGATTAATAATTCCAAGCCATTTTCACCTGCACATACAAGCTTATAGGACCTAGTACTCACAAGCTTCACCATGTAGGTACTGACCAGGCTTGATGCTGCTTAACTTTGTTGATCATACAGGAACCAGTGTTTCAATGTGGCAATATGCCTTTTATCTCTTTTGGGAAATGTCTGAGAAATTTGAGATATGCTATATTATGTGAGCTGAAATACACAGGGATCATATGGAAAAGCATTGATATTTCATGGCTTTATGGGGGTCCTTCTCGATCAGCCTGAGAACTTTTCAGTACCCCCTCAGGATATTCTTAGGTTATCACAATAGATGCAAAGGATCAATGAAGACTGACCAAGAAATATTTTGTGGCTATTTTGTTTTGCCCATATGTCGATATAAAGTGTAATTACTACTTGGTGGCTTGAGGGTGTATCACTTGAATATGTCGTGGGCCGAAACCTCTACACTAAAATATTGATCAAATATTGGACAGTGCACACTGAGATATTCTAATTGATCAGTGACTTCTCAGTGTACATGGTAAGTCCTCCCTAGCAAAGACTCTCTTCATAAATAAATAAATAAAAATGAGGATTTAGAAATAAAAAAAAACAAAAGCTCATCTTTCCCTTAGAACCTTTTTATCTTAATTCATCAATTCCCTTTGACAACTCAACTGCAAGAGAATTTCAGGATTTTCCTTTTTTTTTTCTTCTTCGCACTTCCTTCTGCCAACCTATTGCACACAATTTCTCAGGACTCGGGAGCTATTTTTGGTTACATTGAATAATTCATGCCAATAAAACAACTGAAGTATGTCGGGATTGTGGGCTTAACCCTACGCCTCCAGAGATCACCATCAAATGTAGACCTCGTCATTCAATGCCTGGCCTTTTCTTGCATGTAGAAATGAATGAACATCATATTAAAATTATCAGAAACAGCCGGAAACTGATTTTAACAACTCTGAAACCAGTAATTTGCTTTGCTTATCGATAATGTGATGGCTGCTAGCAAGCACCTTGTTAGACAGTCTGAGCATTTATTATTAAAATACTATTCACCACAAGCAAATATACTAAAACTGTAACTACAGCACTGCTTGCAGACATAAGAGTATCATAATTCCCATCATCAGTTTTACTGTTTCAAACAATTCTTTACCAAATATTCTAGCTGAGACCTGAGTGAAAGGAATGAAGTTTTTTGAAAGTTACTGTGAATTATAAACCTTACCTGCCATTGTTCCTTTGTCACACACAGTAAAGCAAGCCTTCCTCTCCATTCAGGGAAACATGTGACAATTGATCCTTGACCATTCCTGTGATAGTTTTTTTCTTAGTTTGTGAGAATTACTCTTCTTAATCATTCCAAGTGCTCCTAGTATTACTGGCTGAGTGTTAAAACATTTCATTAAAACAAGGCACAAAATTAGAATGGAAACTCAAAGTGTGACACATTAGGAGAAGCTTTAATAATGGAAAGCAGAATTCTGTCAGAAAGACATGAATCTTCTTCTTCTCCCCCCCCCAAGCTATGGGTAAATAGCAGGACAGACTGGGTTCTATAGCCTTAGATTGTAACTAGTCTAGGAGAACTGATCTAAAGGCATAAAATATATAGCATAAAATCCATTAGTGTTTCCTCTTAATAATAACAAAAATTTTGACGATACAAACTTTGTTTTCATTAATTTTTCTCCCCGGAATTGATCCTTCACATCTACAAATATACAATTTGCCCTTGCATGGAGTATTGCTGCCATATATAGTCTGGGGCACCTTCTGTTTGCCTCGGGGTTCTTGATAAGATCCAGAGGCTGATATGCAATATAATTGGCCCTGTTCTGGCATCTCGTCTACAGTAGCTCTCTCACAGACGTGCCGTCAGCTCTCTGTCTTTTTTACAAATACTTTCATGGTAATTGCTCTGAGGAGCTGCATCCGCTGGTTCCCAGACTTCATGAATTCAAGCGCCCTACAAGGCTGGCATCCCACTCTCACCCTTTCACTGTCAAAACTATTAAATGTAGCTACATACTACTCCAATAGCTTCATACCTCGCACCTCTCGCCTGTGGAACACCCTTCCCTATTCCTGTTTCCCCGACAGCTATAATCTCCATCTATTCAAATGTAATGTCAATCGACATCTCCAGTTACCTTGATCTATCCACTATCCCTCTCCTCATCCTTTCTTCTATCACTCCTATCTGATCTTGCTCCAAATCTTCTGTAACCCCTTGCATCCTAGTGGCTTCCCGCCTTGCTTGGGGTGAAACACTTAAAAAAAAAAAAAAAGTTTGGTGAATTTTTTCATCATAGTATGCCAAATAATAGGTACTTACCAAATCTGTGGCAGTACCTGTTATAAGTATACCAGAAATACCTGTGAAAAGTCCATGGTTTGCCGATTTAAATTTTCTGATGAATCTTAATTTTGAAGTTAATGACTGAATGAGTCCATGGTGAGTTCTATGACAATAAAATATCCCCAGAAATACCCCTGTCACAGAAAATGAGTTCAGCAGATATATAAAAATAGAAAAGGGTCTAAGACAAAGATGTGTCTTCTCACCAGACTTCTTCAACCTATACAGTGAGATGATTTTTCAGAGAATTAGAAGTCCTACAAGGATTCATTACCAGTGGTCACAATCTTAACAATATGCAGATGACACAGTGTTGATGGCAGTCATGGAAAGAAAACTACAAAAGCTCCTACAGAAGATAATAAGAGAAAGCAAGATGAAAGGATTAAACATCAACTGTAAGAAAACAGAATGCGTGATAATTAGCAAAAGGACGAGCCCAAAATGCAAATTGCAAGTTAGAGATACCAAAATCAAACAAATACAGCAATTTAATTATCCGGGGATTGTTTTAATAGAGGACAATACTTTTAGATAGCCAAAGATGCTTTCCAAAAGCTAAGCAGTGTGTTAAGACATAGGAAAAAGTGCAATAAAAAAAAAGAAGAAGAGTATTGAATGATATCTGTCCTCCTGTATGACAGTTAATGCTGGACAATCTCTTCAAAGATGAAGAAGAGACTTGAAGCCACAGAAACTTGTTTCTACAGAAGAATGCTGAGAATACCAAGGACCAAATATGTAAGCAACAATGAAGTTTCAGAGAAAATGGAAACAAAAAGAAAACTTATACTTAACATCAGGAAGAGAGAGCTGAAATTTCCAGTCCACATAATGAGGAAAGAGGGCTTGGAAAATCTGATACTTGCAGGATAGATTGGCATCAAGAGAAACAGAGGAAAACAATGTATAACCTACTTAGTAAGCTTGAGTAAATGGATGGCAGAACAGGATTCAGGAGAAATAACAAAAAGACAACATTTATTAAAGTTACAAAGGACAGGAAATTGTGGAGAGCCATGACTGCCTATGTCCAGAGGGGATATGGTACATGAAGAAGAAGAACCGTAAGTTCTATTCTTATAGTTTCTTTTCTTATACTTCTCGTCTGTGCAACTCTTCTGACTTCCTTCTTTCCTGCCAACTATTAGGTTGGTGCAAAAATAATGACGTAATAATGTTGTTTTTTGACATTAAAAAATACGTCAAAAAACGACATTATTACGTCATTATTTTTGCACCAACCTAATATAATCTTCAAAAATTTAAATGCAACATCAATCACAAACTTCACTCTTCATGAACCCTGTTCTTTTATTGTCCTTTCTCCTCACGTAAGTTTTTTCATTCACTTCTACTCCCAGTAACCCTTTGCGTCTTAGTGGAATTATGTAATTACTTGGTGTGGATGATTAAAAAAATTACTATGGCAATACTATTAAAATATTCTTGAATGAAGTAAGTCCAAGAAAAAATTTCATTTAATATTAATGGGTTGGGTGTTTGTTTTTGATTGCTCTGTTAATATTTATTCATCAGTCTTTTGATGTAACCCACAATAAATACCTCACAAAGGGTTGATAATCCATAAAAAAACAAAAAAATAAATCAATCAACTCTCTCAAACTATAGATTAAATAACAGTGCAGACTTATTGTCTAGCCTTGGCTGGTAAACAGTCTATGAGAAGGACAACTCTGAATTAAAAACTGGTAGGGTTTGAAGCTAGCAACTCTGTCTTTACTTGCTAAAAACTTAATTTGCAACAGAAACCACACGAGTAACAATAAGCATAGTGAGTCAGGGGAGTTTAAAGAATTCAGAAAGAGAGAGAGAAGTGTGTATATTCAGAAATCATTTAACACAAGACACCTACTGATTAGGAATTCGTGGAAGTACAAGTAATGCTAATACAAAATTGTTAATGGAGTTGGAGCTTGGCTAATTAGAGAGTGGCCTCCCCTTATTTTAAAATAATGTTAACAGACATAATGTAAAGTCTATAAATAGGAAGCATCTTGGCATCAAGCATAAGGGTGATGTTTCAAAGTTACAAATATAAATGATAAATTCCAGAATTTTGGTTTGGTTTGTTTTACGACATATCAACCTCAATGGGTCATTTAATGCTGACAACTTTTTCTTTTTGGTAATATTTTTGTTTTGTCAAATATCTATTTCTGGTAATATTTTTTCCTCAAAAAACATAGCTGGTAATAATATTTTTTTCTAAAACATATAGCCAGCAACAATATTCTTTCAAAAAAAACGTATAGCTGGTAATATTTTTTAAAAAATGTACAGCTGGCAACATTATTTTTTCAAAAAACAAATTATCAGAGCCTCTACTGTTGGACGTAGTTTATCGTCTTTCTCAAGACACTCCAGAATTTTATTGATTGGCTAATAACAGAGTAATCTCCCTTTATTTTTTTTGGTTGGTTGATTTTGTTTAGCCACATATCAACCTCTATGGGTTATTTAATGCTGAAATCTAAATATTTTCAACAATTTTATTTATGTATTGTTGGTCATTTTACTATAAAATTTATTGTTGAACATTTTGCTTTAAAAATGTATTTTGAATTTTACTATAATCGGTAATTTTTTTATATAAAAATGTATTGCTGGCATCGAAATCAATCAACTCTCTCAAACTATAGATTAAATAACAGTGCAGACTTATTGTCTAGCCTTGGCTGGTAAACAGTCTATGAGAAGGACAACTCTGAATTAAAAACTGGTAGGGTTTGAAGCTAGCAACTCTGTCTTTACTTGCTAAAAACTTAATTTGCAACAGAAACCACACGAGTAACAATAAGCATAGTGAGTCAGGGGAGTTTAAAGAATTCAGAATTTTTGATCTATGAAAGTATTAACTTACATTTTTATGGTGACGATCACCATAAAAATGTAAGTTAATACTTTCATAGTGTTTTCTTTGGGCTCCACTGTTTACACATAGCTGAGAGCTATCACCCACTTTTTTTTTTTTTTTTTTTTTTTTAAGTGTTTCACCACAAGCATGGCAGGAAGCCACTAGCACGCCAGGGGTTACAGAGAGTTGGAGCGAGATCAAATAGGAGTGATAGAGGAAAGGATGAAGAGTAGGATAGGAGATAGATCAAGGCATCTGGCGATGTCGATTTACATTACATTTAAATAGTTGGAGATTATAGCTATCAGGGAAACAGGAAGAGGGGACAGAGTTCCATATCCGAGAGGTGCGAGACATGAAGCTATTTGAGTAGAAGAGACGGCTACATTTAATAGTTTCAACAGTGAAAGAATGAGAGCGGAATGCCAGCCTAGTAGAACACTTAAATTCATGAAGTTTGGGAACCAGCGAAAGCAGCTCCTCTGAGCAGTTACCATGAAGATAAAAATAATTATAATATAAATTCCATAAAATGGAAATATCCAGAAAGCAAATGTAAGGGCCATGTTTAGAATGTTCAGATATTCTGCAAATATAAATATAAGAACAACAGACTCAAGCATAATTACTCCTACTATGTTCAGCACAGACATATGTCTGTAATCAAATTCCAATGACATCACAAATATGCTATAAGGTTTATGGAGCGGAAACAACGGATATTTCACTTGATGGGTAAGGGACACTGGACATACGGATAACTTCTGTGGATAAGCTAAGAGCAAGTCACAAATAATTACAGTCCCAGATTATTCTTGTCTTTGCTCTTCTTTGACAGACTTACAATTATCTATCATTTTATCGGAAGGGAATTCTTCTAATTGTTTCTACAGATTGTCTGGCTTTAACAAAAGCTTCCAGAGAAGTCTCATGATTCCAGTGCTAAATTACCAAGCAGGGAAATCTTGACCTTATAAATATGTTAATTTTAGACACAATTTTCAAGATGAAAAATTATTATTCTACTAGTGTCCTCATCTCCATCAGCAGGGCACTATCTAGGAATTTAAAACTAAGCACTTTATTCAATTTCCAGTGATAGGTTTTTCTTATTCTGATGTTCATGACACAGGATATGTATTAATTAATTTTTTAAAGTTTTTTTTTTAATCATTTCACCCTAGGCAAGGCAGTAACTCCACAAACATGCCAGGGCTTACTGAGAGCAAAATAGGATATTTTCTTTTTTTAATCAGTTTTGCCCCAAGCAAGGCAGTAAAGCCACTAAGACACAAAGGGGCTACTGAGTGTGAAAGAATTAGAAATGAGAAACTTTACTAATTAGTAAGAACAAAAGAAGAGTAACCAGGAGGACAGTAGAAAGTGATTGACATTGTATTTAAATTTTTGCAGATTAAAGTTGGCTGGAAAGCTTGGAACTGAAAGGGAATTTCATAAGCAAGAAGTGTGAGAAAAGAAACTATTAGCATAGAACTTACGGTTACATCTCGCCAACTCAACTATAAACTGGTGAGATATTGACACCAGTCTAGTACTCCACTTAAATTCAAAAAGTCTAAATACAATGGTGAAGATCTCATCTGAACAATTACCATGAAAGTATTTGTAGAAAAAGATAATAAAAGAATTCAGGAAGACCGAAGATGGTGATCGGCATTGCATTTAAATTTTTGAGTTAATTTGTTCTTGCAATGGTACCAGATCTTCCAATTAATTTCTGGAAGATATTGTTTGTTTGTTTTTTTTTTGGCAAGCATTCAAATTAAAATGCTCAATATGGATGGATATATTAATAATAAACAAATAAAAATGTGTACTTTTCTCAACTTGAAGAGGAGTTAATATTTTTATTTATTTATCATTATTATTATTACTATGAATAAAAAAATACTTTTCATTATTTCACAGCTATTTTGATTTTATAATTAAATTTATTTATCCTGTGGTAAAATGAATTAAAATCAATAAATAGAATAATAATACAGAATTAAAAAACACATTTTCCCACAATGCTTGGAATAAATGAACTGGAAAGGTTTTCAGTCATCTGCACAATTTTATAATGCCTGTGTCCAGAAAGGAGAGATCCTTTCTCTTTCCACTTCTCAACCCATAGTGTTCAGACATATTTTGCAGCTCTACTCATGAAGTAAGCAATTTGGTTATTCCAACTCAGTGCAAAGCTGACTTGAGCTCAACCGTTTTGAGCATTATTGTCCTTCCTTACTCTAACAACATGGGTCATCACAGAAATACTTTACATATCTCTTAAACATTGTAAAGAATTTGAAAACACTTGGATACATAAACTGATATAATGTTTGGGTGCCTCATGATTTAAAAAGAAAAATATTTAATGGAAAACCTTCCTTTCACTGATTCACTCTTGTCTCTTGGATACATGCTTGGACAATCATGTTTCTTTCCATTCATAACTGACGAGGTAGAAGATTTCCTACAGTAGGCTGCCTCTCTATTGAAGACTGGTTTCTAAACAAGACTAAGACCCAGTTTGTCCTGCTATTTAACCCACATTCATACCTTTCCTAAGGATATTTGTGTGTAAGTGAATGTAATGAACCTAACTAGAATTTGAACTCAGCTCTCTGATTTTTCATTCTGAACCATTATCTGTCATACCACATTGCACAACCATCTTTGTTCAAGTACAACAAAAACTATAAAATTTTTTAAAGAATTATAACAGGGGATGAAAAGTGGATTGCTTACAACAATGTGGCATTAAAAAAGATCCTGTGGAAAATTAAATGAACATACATTAAGCACTACGAAAGTCAATCTACATCCAAAAAATGTAAAGCTGCATATCAGGTTGGATTGGAAGGGCATTGTATATTATGACCTCCTTCTGCAAAACCAAACATTGAATTCAGAGAATTTCTTTTTCCTCAAGTGGATTAATTAAAAGCAGCAATGAAAAGTGTCTGTGATTGGTCAATTGGTTGTGTTTCGTTTTTCATCAGGAAAATGCAAGACCTCATATCACAGTGCAGACCTAGAAGAAATTGCTCCAGCTTACATATGATGAACTCACCTGACATTGCATGTTTGATTTACCACTTATTTCAATTCCTACAAAATTCTCTTAATAAGAACTTCAAGCCTGTGTAGTGACATTAAAGATAGTAGCAGTAGCAGCTCTAAATAAACTTTATATCAGCAGCAGCTCTCAAATATAAAAACATGTGAACCCTACAGTAATTTTTTAAAAACATGTGAACCCTACAGTAATTTTTTCCAGGTTTTCCCTCTTTTGAACTGCTGACATGGACTTCCCATGCTAATATTTCACACTAAAACAGTGTGAAGCATTCACAGCCCTTGTATTAGGTTGGTGCAAAAATAATGACGTAATAATGTCGTTTTTTGGCGTATTTTTTAATATATATGATGAAATCGATTATAAATGAAAATGACATTTTCATCATTAATTAATCATAGCTAAGGATAGGAAGCTCATGGAATATTGAAATAAATAATGATGTAATAATAACTTTTTATATATACATTTTCTTTACTATTATTATTACTTATTCAAAATGGGATTGCCTGTGTTTGCTCTCTGGTGATCTGTGTTCAAACTCTAGTGTCGGAAGCGACACTTTATTTCTATATAACACATTACAAATCAATTGGTCTGTTATTTTGTGCATCTACTAACACCATTATTTCATGTACTACAAAATGTTCCTGTAAGAAACATTACTCATTTAATTCTTGAAGAAGCTAATCACTAAACCTGCAAAAACCAATTAGACCAATTTGTATAACTGCTTATTTCAATTCCTATGAAATTCTCTTTACAAAAAGTTGAATTCTCTGTAAACCTATAAGCTCAATTCATCGCTCAGAAAGATTCCTACATCTGGGAGGATAGAATCAAGAAGCTGCATCAAAGATTACTAAAGGTAGCGGAATGAAATGGCACAGGTATTTTTGAATAAATCTATATACAAATATCTGATTATTGTCTCAAAATTCACTTGAAAATATCTGCAAGCATTTTTTTCCTATCCAACACTTACAATCCTCTTTACCAAAATTATTTAAGCCATATATCCCAGAAAAAATTTAGTGACAGAAACTTGAAGCCTTGAACTTTATGCCTCTTGTCGGTCTCTTCGTATGTGACTTGTAAGGAATTTGTTAACAATTAGATAAGTAAACTGATATGATGTTTGGGTGTCTTGTAGTTTAAAAAGAAAAATATTTATTGAACAACTTTTCTATCAGCGATTCTCTCTTGGATACATGCTCAGACAATCATGTCTCTTTCAATTCATGTTTAACTAGGCAGAAGATTTCCTATGCCTTTCTGGAGTAGACTGGTTACCAACCTAAACTATAACACCAAGTCTATCCTATTTAACCCATAGCTTGGGGTGGGGAGAAGAAATTGAGACATACTTTTCCTTGCTGGTTTCTTCAAGTGAACCAGAATATATGACTTTACAGAATCTGTAGGGTAATTAAGATTTGCAGTTAGATTAACCATTATTAGTATAAGTATGTATCCAAGTGGTGAGAACATTCACTTTTTGACTATGAGAACCTGGCTAAAATCTCACCATGGTCGATTTGTCAGGATGGTGACTTCTTGTTATTATTAGCCTGGGGAGGTGGTTCTAGTGTGCAGCATCTTTGGAAAGTATCTGAAAACCATACCACAGCTTAACTCAAGCCTAGTAAGTGAAATCCAAGACAAAAAGACCCAGTCTCTCCTGCTAGTAGATAGTGGTGGGGGGGGAGAAGAAACCGATTTGTACTTTTCTTAAGGATATCTGAACATAAGTAAATGTAATGAATCCAACTGGAATTTGAACTCAGCTCTCTGATTTTTTTTTTCATTCTGAGCCATTATTCATCACATGACGCTGTACAACTATCTTTGTACAAAGTGCAACAAAATCTATATATTCATCAAAGGAGATGAAAAATGGATTGCTTAGAACAATGTTAAAATTTATGCAACTTGTTGGCTTCTTCGAGTGAACCAGAATATAAGATTTTACACAATCTATAATGTAATTATTAGTATGAGAACAGTCACTTTCCGACCATGAGACTCTGGCTTCAATTTTACCATGGTTGATTTGTTAGGAAGGTAACCTTGTTATTATCAGCTTGGAGAGGTGATCCCAGTGTGCAACATCTTTGTCTGAAAACCACACCATGGATTAACTCTAGCCTTTTAAAAGAAATTGGGTAGACAGAACTATTTGGGAGTCATTGATATTTGTGCTAACATTAAGTTACAAGTCATCATGACAGAGGGTTTGAACACACTGGATTCATTCAGATTGTTGATTCTGCCAAATAATTTATTCTCTCACAGGAACTGTAACTAAGGTTCACTCAGTATAGTTACAGTCTAAACCACAGATGGGATTTGTGGGAGGTGAACACAAATGTGCCTGATCAGGAGTCTGCAACAGGGATTGGCTAGCTGCCCTAGCAGATAGGTATACTTGGATATGAGTGGCCAGCCATTAGATTAGAATAGAAGTGAAATAATCTGTTATGTTCGCTTTCATATAAATTTCTACTGGGAAAGTTATAAATCCAGCCATGTTTATTTATTTATTTATTTATTTTTGTGTGTGTGTGTGTTTTTAATCAAATTGCTCTAAGATGCAAGAGGCAACTGGTAGTGAAAGAAAATGAAAAAGAATTTAGAAGGAAGTGGAAATCCAATTGTAAATAGGATACAAAAGAAAAACCTCTACTTCTGTTCAAAAGACAGTGAGGAATGTGAAATGGAAGATAAGGAAACCTAACTATTATTGAGAAGAAAAAAAAAAAATAATTAGCCAAATTTTCTATACCTTATATTAATTTTATACTTTTAGTAAGGGTAGGCAAAGTATTAAGAAACAGAAAATAGTAGATATCAACAGTAGATAACTATTGACATTGCATTTAAATTTTTTGAAATTTGGCCAAAAAGTATGGTACTGGAACAGAGTTCCACAATCGAGAAGTGTGAGAAAAGAAACTGTTAACGTAGAACCTACAGTTACATCTAGTCAATTCAACTGTGAATTGATGAGACCATGTGCTTAAATTCACAAAGTCTATGTACTATAGTGAAGTGCAATATTTATTTGAATAGTAATACAAAATGTGGCACAAGGCCAAAAAGAGGGATGAGGAAAAGGACAGTCTTCATCTGTCTTAACATTAAACTTAGCTAGCCACAAACACTGACCCAAACATAACACAACATTCCTAACACCAAAAAAAAAAAACGCATTCTTGCTTACCTTTCTAACTACATCCACCATAATACCACATTGTCTCTATGAAAGTCTTAACTAGTTTCCATATATACAATTCATTGTCTGTGGGTGGGGGGGAGAATAAAACAATACTGAAGTGCTCATCCAAACAATTACTATGAAAGTATTTATAGAATAGGCACAGGGAAGCAACTTTATGGTGATGGAAATGTCACTGAAGCCGAGACACGAAAATTTGACATTTACCAGACATATTGAGGGATAGAGGGAAGCAGTGCATGACCTACCTGATGAGTTTTTGTAAATATTTGGCAGAACAGGGTTTAAAGAGATAGAAAAAAGAAAAAAAAAGACAAAATTTGTGAAGAGCTACAAAGGACAAGAAATTGTGGAGAACCATGATCACTAACATCCTGAAAAGAAACAGCAAATAAAAAAGTAAGAGTCGGCACTTCTATCGTTGTCGATCCAGACAGTATGTCTTTTATAAACGTAAATAAATATTTTCAATAGAGGTGAAGTGTTTCATAGTTTATTCAACAACTGATGACACATTTAGTCCAGTGAAGAATTTTGCTTGCAAGACACTCGGCTTATGATTGCACCAAAATAGTCAACACTGAGTTTGAAAGTATTTGAATATGTGAGAACCATCTGGATTTTGATAAGGAACAGAAGACCCTTTGAAAATGTTTGATTACAAACATTTAAACAACATTTACATTTATTGGACTCAATCATTTGCTTTTCTATAAATAAACAAGAAAAAAAAATGGAAAAACGTTGTCAGCTCTAACTTCTGTCTAAATTTCTAGGACAAGGAGTTATCATAATTTACATTATTTACATTCAGACTACTGTCCTTATCTTTGTTGTTGTTAGCACCACTGTCATACCACATTAGTTTCATAATGATTGATAATTTAGTTTCTATTTCTGCAATGAGGAGTTATTATATACACTATTTACATAGGGACTATTGTCCTCATTTTTATTATTGTTATCACCATTGGTGTATCACATGATGTTTGGCAATTTCTGTCTAAATTTCTGGGATGAAGAATTATCATTATATACACTATTTACATATGGACTATTGTTAGCAATAACAACAAAGACGAAGACAATAATAATAATAGTCATATTAGCCATTTCCCTACAAGGAAACATTTGGCATTCATTGATTGAGTGGCCAGTACTGTTTTCAATTGCAATTTATAAAATCTTTCACTTAAACCTATTTTTCAGGAAAACAAATTTCTCAAATCCAGTACCTTTTATTGCTCTTTCCAGTACTGATAGCAGTTTCCTTCTTAACCTTTTGTTTGAAGTGGTGCGGAATGTCAGTATCTTGATTATGTCATTATTTTCTCTTCAAGTTACCTGTGATATCCATTTTAGTTGTTGCTGATGTTGGAAATCCTGAAGTGATGGGCTTTTTATTATTTGTGACTCTTTAATGCCAGTGCACAATGTTCAAAGGAGGATGATCCCTGCCAAGACCACCAGACTTCACATACTCAAAGCTTTTTTTTTTTTTAACTGTTGATCTTAGAAATAGGTTGAGAGTTTTGATATTTTTGAGCAGGTTTGGAGCCATGGATTGCATCCATATAAAAGTTTCATTCTGATGAGGCTATTTATGAACATAACTCAAGTAAGGTATGCTATGTTTATACAGTAAAAGTGCACAATATCTGGAACAGGTTTTAGGATCATGCATAACATCCTAAAATAGTTAACTATTATCTTTAATTAGACAGGTTTCAATGAAATGTACAAAATTATATGAGTTCACCATAAGCAAGGCAGTAAAGCCACCAAGACACAAGGGGTTACTGGATGAGGATGAGTTAGAAACAGGAACATTGCTAAGGAGCGAGAACAGATGAAGGGTAATCAGTGGGGATAGTAGATAGCTATTGACATTGCTTTTGAATTTTATGCATGCGTAAATAAATTAATAAAGTTTCAAATGATTTATCTTTTGACCGACATCAAAGTTTTGTGGATACATTGTTCATCAGAATCAGATAAATCTATTGAGTTATTACCAGACATCATATTTATACTCTAATAATAAACACTAATTGCAGACTTCAAACAGTTTTTTAAATTTGTACAATGCTATAATCGGCTAAGAACCTGACACTTCAAACTTTCACTGACATTTTGCTCACAGGTTGAGTGTGTTAGCTATTGAATTATTACAAGATATCATATTTATACTCAACTAAAAGCTAATCATTGATCACAAAACTCAAATCAGAAAAGTCCGTTAAGTATGTGACAACATCTAAGTATTCAGAAGTATAAAGTTAAAAATTTTTTTTTTTTAATATGATTAATTCCTGATACAGTCACAACATTGATGGGCTGATTGTGTTGCAAGGATGAGTGATGATAGAATAATTAAGGTCTTCATGTATAGCCAGCTTGACAGTATACAAAGAAGTGTTGGACAGCATGGCTCATGTATAAAAACAAGCTGAAGAGTAACCTCTCAACTGTCAATGTGCCTCATACTGACTTTGAGCGAGTTGCTCTGGATAGAATTTACTGGAGATATTTGTGCTAGAGTGGTAACAGAAATGTTGAAATCAGTCATATTGAACAGCTAAGAGATGAAAGACATTGGCAAAAAGCAAATATTCCTGTTGCTATGTCCTGAGATCCTCGCTGTTGCACAATATGTGGACTTGTATGCATGCAACTACCAGGACTTAAGTATTACATATGGAGCAAACATAAAAACTGAATGAGGTTGTTGGATCCTCATACGTCAAAATCAACAGGAGAGTCCATCATCATATATATATATCTCCTTGTCGAGAACACAATTATACTTAAACATGAAAACAATAAACAAAAACTAAAAATTCTTGAAGCTACATACATAAAACAGTTGAAACCTAACCTAAACAAAATTAACTATGAAATCTCCACAAATATCCTTAAATGTCGATAATTGGTAACAGAAGCCATTGGTTTATACCATTGGCTTCCCATACTTAATACTTCTCGTTTTCACTCTCGTGTGGTCATGTGTGATGTCATGAGCTGCGGTGCGATTTTCACTTCCAGCGTCTTATATGCACATCTTTATCGTTGCTTAGAAATCATCCATGTAAACAGAAAAAGACTATCATCACATTTTTGTCCGTGTATTGCTTAATATATTGTACTGGAATTGTCATCTTTGATAATGGCTTATATAAGACGAAAGCTTAGATTGGATTAAAAAATATGGATCAATATTGTGAATTTCTTTCTTCGTTTAATGAAAATGTTATTAAGCTTATCAGACGATATGAAAAGAATTTACATAAAATAAATAGACAACACTTGTCTATATTATTTAATGAAACATGTATATATATATATATATATATATATATGAACACACACATGGTGCAAATAAACTAACTTGTACATATAAAATAAAATAAGATATACAGAATAAATGAAAAATGAGACCAATAGTTATCTCTCAGTAGTGAAACTCTTTTCTGGCTTTTTGCTTCCCAGGCAACTTTGATCTTCAAATACAGTGTAACCCGGATATAAGAGACCCGGATATAAGAGAGATTTTCTCTGGTCCCAAATTAGAGCCATACTTACCTAAACAAAATAGACCAAACCCGGATATAAGATACTTCTTCTCCAGTCCTGACAACTCTCTTATATCCGGGTTACACTGTATCTAAATGCAATGTTAATCATCACCTACTATCTTTTTAATTCTTGTTTTTGTATTGGGAGGGGCAATTCAAGAATGAGTTATAAATTAGTGAATTGTTTTTCTAGTGAGTCTCTGCGAGTATGAATGTAAGTTAATACACAAAGTGAATATACGGTATACATAATAAATAGCTGGCCACTCGTATTTGAGGGTACCTGTCTACTAGGGCAGCTAATCAATCCCTATTGCAGACACTCATTCAGGCACCTTTGCATTTGTTCAACACCCACAGAGCCCATCTGCGGTTTATACTGCAACTATGCTGAGCAGACCTTAGTTACAGTTTCTGAGAGAGCATTTTATCTAGAGTGATCAGCAATTTGAACAACGCCAGCACACTCAAGCCCTCGGCCACGATGACCTGTAGCTTTGTGCTAGCATAGCTATCAACGGTTCTCAAGTGTTTCATCTACCCAATTTCACTCACAAAGCTTGGGTCAACCTGTGGTATGATTTTCAGGCACATTCCAAAAATGCTGCATGCTGGAATAAACCTCAATTCATTCCAATAACATCAGGAAGTCTCCTTCCTGACAAATCGACCATGCATATGTACATGTGTAATTACATACATACTGTATATAATAGATATATATTCATATATCATGTGACTATTGAAAACCTAATTTTAAAGCTAATTTTAAGGGGGTTGCATCATACACAAGATATAAAATGAGTGTATGTACTGCTGGCACTGGCTATTCCATTGACTAAACTATATATTTCTTTACTGTAGTGAAATTAGCTTCAAATTAGATATGCAAGTGTACACAGTATATCTATACTTATATTAGTTAAAGAATATTTGTCTATATTTTTGAGATGAGGTATTATGTACACTATTTACATTATTCGGACTATTGTCCTCATCTTTGTTGTCATATTTATCACAATGTTTCAGTTGATGTATGCTCTGGCCATCTTCAGGACACATGGCACAGTGGGTAAACGTGTTGGTTAGATCCAGTGAGAGGATCCAAAGAGTTGTGAGTTCAATACCTGGTTAAGGCAGTGGAGAACTTAGAGAGGGTAATTAACAGGAGAGAACCAATAACTGACAACCTTTATACAAGGAATGTGGAACTAGAACAGTCTACACCAGCGAGCGAAATAAAGGGTTCAGTTCAACATTCCAACCACCTGAAGAAGACTGAAGCGTACATCGAGTGAAATGTTATGATAAATATGGCAACAAAGATGAGGACAATAGTCCGAATAATGTAAATAGTGTACATAATACCTCATCTCAGAAACATAGACAGATACTGAAAGGCCGAAACTTTGTAATAAATATGGCGACAAAGATGAGGACAATAGTCCGAATAATGTAAATAGTGGACATAATACCTCATCCCAGAAATATAGACAGATACTGAAAGGCCGAAACTTTGTAATAAATATGGCAACAAAGATGAGGACAATAGTCCGAATAATGTAAATAGTGTACATAATACCTCATCCCAGAAATATAGACAGATACTGAAAGGCCAAAACTTTGTAATAAATATGGCAACAAAGATGAGGACAATAGTCCGAATAATGTAAATAGTGTAGTTATACAATATTTTTTATAAATATTGTAAAGTTCTAAAATTTAATGATAATACTATTGTCTACATAAAGTCTCAAATTCTCAAGTAAAGTTAAGTCAATGGCTTTTTAGGCTTCCTCTACATGAAAAGGAGTTCACTTTTTGAATAATAACAATTATATGTCATGGGGAGGGGGGAGCATTAAGATTTTAGAGATGCTTAGATGGGGCATGACCATAAAAAGGTTGGGAACCACTGGCCTAACTGTTTTATGCTAACAGTTTCTTTTCTCACACTTCTTGCTTGTGGAACACTCTTCTGGCTCCTTGCTTTCTAGTCAACTCTGATCTTAAAAAATTTAAATTCTGCATTCTTAATTCTTGTTTTTTTTTTTTTTTTTATTATTCTCTCTCTTTAAAAGTGTTTTTCTCATATTCTCTTACATGCAATAATCTCTTGTGTTTTAGTGACTTTATTGCCTTCCTTAGGGTGAAATGATTAAAAAAAAAAATTTAACAAATCAAACAATATGAAAATTTGGGGAGGGTGTTGGGAAAAATTGGTAAATGTCTGGATATAGTTGTCATCTGCAAGAATTCATGAAACTTCTTTCTTTCTATGTGCGATGTCCTTTCAGGACGTAGGCAATCATGGCTGTCCACATCCCTCTATCCCTTGCAGCTCTCAACAAGTTCCTTCCCTCTGCTACCTCCATCAGACCACACTCTGTCATCCACCTGCTCAAGCTCGTCAGCTATGTCATACACTGCCTTTCCTTGTCTCTCTTTCTGTTCAACCAATGAGTATCAGATTTTCCAGGCCTTCTTTCCTCATTATGTGTCCCAGAAACTTCAACTGCCTCTTCCTGATATTAAGTATAAGCCTCCTCTTTGTTTGTAACCTAAGACATTAGAAACACAAGGACTTTCTTTTTATGTGCCATGTCCTTTCAGGACGTAGGCAATCATGGCTTTCCACCTCCATCTATCCCTTGCAGCTCTCAACAAGTTCCTTCCCTCTGCTTCCTCCCCCCAGGCCACGTTCTATCATCCACTTGCATAAGCATGCCAGGTATCTCATGCATTGTTTTCCCTTGTCTCTCTTTCACTCCATTCGACCTGTGAGTATCAGATTCTCCAGAATTCACTGACCAAACAGCTTGCGCTACTTTTGGTTTAAATTTTTCAGGAAAATCGCTTTCTCAAGTTGAGCAATTGTTCAGAGTAAGTTCCAGTCAGACAGTTTCTTCCCAAGAACTGCTGCCAAGTGGTACTGATTCCTGGCAGGATCATTTCCCAATCACTACAATCTTGACCTATTCAAGTCTACAGTTAACCATTGTCTTACCTGCATTGCCTCATGAATTTAAATTCTTGCCTTAACTTGCATTTATGCAACACAACACAGTAACCCTCTACCTTGAGTGGCTCTTGAACCTTGTATTGGGCGAGGTGAACTTTAATATAAAATATTCTACTGTTTGGAAATGTCTTCTAATCTTAACTATTATCTTCTACACACATCCCCTATAAACTGTGACTCTTGATTTTTATTCTGTAGACCTTGAGTGGACCTTGGGCCTTATACAGAGTGAAAATTATTGTAAAAAAAAAAAAAAAAAAAAAAAAAATACAACACACAAACAAACTCTTTCCACGATTGATGGGGCTTCATTCCAAATTTTTGTACAAAATAAATTTAAGTCAAAATTAGCACTGGCTGTTTGGTCAATGAATGTCAAATGCTTCCTAATAAGGAAACCTCTGAACACCATACATCTATCAAAATAAACGCATTTAGACATAAGCATGTCAATAAATTCACCACCTGAAAAAGTTTGTAAGTGAATTCTAGCAAATCAAAATATGAAGTCATAAAGATACGAGTTGTTAAAAGAAGAAAACTATTTGGATAAACAAATTTACAAGGAATGAGTTCATGTTGAAAAATAAAGATAGGTTGTATAGAAAAACTGCTTTTTCCATCATCAAGCTACAGACTTCTTTATTTACTTACATAAAATCACACACAGATATATATATATATATATATATATATATATATATATTAATCAAACAAGTTTTATTAAATCAACTGTCAGACAACCCACACAAAATATTTGTTTACAGTGGTAAAGGCTTGTTTAGAAACTGCCAAACTTTTCAGAAGAACTGATAAAAAAGAGAAATGCCACAAAGTCTCCAAACAGTCTTCCTCATGTTTGGACTTCAGCAGAGTTGTACTACTTCTAGAATGGTTGCCAAGAAAGACTAGAAAGTTTAGTCTGACCTGCTATTTAACCCATAAAAGGAGGCAGATGCATACTTAGCTTTTGCAAACTGTTGTATGTTTTACAAACAGTGTTTTGGGGGTCTTTCTCACTGTGAGCTTGAATCATTGTCACCACTGTTGTACCCTTAAAGAGGTTACAAACAAAGGTGGTACTCAAGTGAAGGAATTGCAACACATGCATAGATGAAAGAAGAGAGGTTTATTGTAAAAGAAAATACACTATTGAAAGACAGGGAATTGGGTAACAGGATAGTAATTTCCAAAACAATGTTGTTTATCCTACCGCCTCATGAGGCAGAATGTGGCACAAGACCATTTTTAATCCAGGGCAAAACCAAGCCTATAGGCTTGGGCAAAAATTCCCCATAGACCCTGTAAAAAATGGGGTCAGCTAGCTGTCTACCACCCTAGACGAGACTCTGCCCTTCGGCATAGCCTCATCTGGGTTCCTCTCTGTCCAAAGACAGAGAGTTCGACTAGCATAGCTGGAGACGAATCTCCAACTAATTTCCAAAGAAAGCCCCCAGGTATATCCTGTGCTCACTATATATAGCTACTGACATAGCCAGTCCACATTGACAATAGGTAATGTGGGACATTCCATTACAAAACAAACATATTTGTATTGCAGTAAATGTAACAAATAGTTGGAATTTGAACACTGCTCACCATTTTCTTTTTCCAAGATGTTAACCATTACACTACACACACACATTACATATATGTAGCAGGTGTAACAACAAAATTGTCCAAATCATGTAACAGGAAAATTGTCTATTTGTTAGATTAAACTTTGAACTGTTGTATCAAATAAATGATTAAAGATATCTTACTGGAATTCTCTGAAGTATTTATAACATTATTGGATTCTACTTTCAGCAATAAGGATATATAATTATTCTCCATACTTAACAGAAGAATCGTGATGAAATGAAAATGACATGTTCATCATTAATTCCTCATAGCTAAGGATTAGAAACTCATGAAGGATTGAAATTAAGTTCAAATACATATATATATATATATATATAAAATAGTAAGAGCTGGCCACACATATTTGAGGATACACATCTACTAGGGTGGCTAGCCAATCTCTATTGCAGATGCCTGCTCTGTGATTTATACTGCAACTACGCTGAGCAGACCTTAGTCACAGTTTCTAGGAATGAGTGTATTATCTAGTGTGATCAACAATGGGAACAAGGCCAGCATGCACAAACCTCGGTCATGATGACTTGTGACTTCATACTAGCACAGCTAGCAATAACTCCCAATTGTTCTGTCTACCCAATTTCACTCACAAGGCTTGGGTCAGCTTGTGGTATGTTTTTTCAGGCACTTTCCAAAAGGTGCCACATACTGTGATTGACCCCTCCAGTCCAATAACATCAAGAAGTCTCCTTTCTGACAAATTGACTATGGTGAGATTCGAACCTGGGTCTCATGGTCAGAATGCTAATGCTCTAACCACTTGGCCACATGCTCATATATATTATTCCAGGATCATTTTCCAACTTATTCAAGATGATCTTCACCCTCTCTAACCTTTTAACTTTCTGTCCTGGAGTAACTAAGTGTCTCATATGTTTCATGTACGATTTGCATTTTCAAGCCTGTATTCACTGCTCTTTGGGGTGTCATGAAACTCCTCTTTCACATGCTGAACGTCTTAATGATTAAGACAAATCTTTTCTAGTTGATCTCTTTAGCTCTAAGTTGAAATGATGATCCCTCTTCCTGTTGTGAGCTCCTGATCCAGTTTTCCTCTCTACTGTTCCCTCTTTTTTAAACTTATTCACCATTCTCTTGATGGTTCTTGAATGGACTTTGAAGATGGAAGCCAGAGTATGAATGTTGGTACCATTACTGAAGGCCTGAATGATCTTTTTCTTCTCATCATTGCTCAGTTGGGAGATATAGTGGGGCTGACAGAAAATGATTTTAACCTATTCTCTTTCTATCTGAGTAACTCAAGAGTTTTTTCAGTGATTCTTATGACAAAAAGTATGAAGTTGGCTAAATGTGCTATCTGAAAACTTAGAAGAAAGAAATTCAATTAGTTTACTGTTTTTTTATATATTAAAAATTTGTGTGATGTACAATTATGCTGTAACACAATCTGGACAATTCTGCTGTTACACCTGGTGTGTGTGTGTGTGTGTGTGTGTATATATATATATATATATATGGTTGTCCGGAAAGTTCATGCTGATTTTTAAAAGAAATGAAAACACAAAACAAAATGCCATTAAATATTTATTCAACTAAATATGAATCATTTTGTTGCTTCAACCTTTCTCCATTTTCCTTCAACCTAAAGGATCCATCTTCACAAAGTTTCAAGGGTTTCTTGGCAAAGAACTCATTAAGGTATCTTGTTATGTCATCCAAAGATTTAAATTTTTATCATTGAGATGTTTTGCAAGGAACTCAATAAATGAAAATCCAAAGGAGCAATGTCTGGTTAATATGGCAGGTAGGGTAACACATCACAGCCAAGCTTCAACAATTTTTACAGGGGTCACCAAAGAAATCTGAGGTCTGGCACTATCCTGATTGACAACAACACCTTCCATGTTTGCCAATTTGGGGTATTTTTTTTTTTAATTGCTGCATTTAATTCATCCCGTTGCAAGCAGCACTTTTCAAAATCAATTTACAGGTTACTTGGAAGAAGCTCATAGTAAAAGATTCCTTTCCAATCCTACCAGATGCACAGCATAAGTTTCTCAGAATGAAGACCTGCTTTCAAGGTGGCTAAAGTTGGCTCATATTGTTTACCCCAGGATCTTTGTTGCTGAACATTGTTGTAAACAATACACTTCACATCACTCATCACAATTTGCTTCAAAAAGGGTGCATTTTCATTGGGTTTATACAGCAAATCACAAATAACTCAGATCATGTGGTACCCAAATATTGTAGCAATTTGATTACCCAAGCTTCACTAACTGCTCACAGATGGTAGATTTTGATAAATTTAGTGTTTCAGCCAAATCCCATGTTGTGTAATGTGAGTTATTCTCAATCGATGTCTTGATTTGGTCACCATCTGTAGAGGTTTGTTGTCTGCCTGAGCATTCTTCATCAATAAGGCTACAATAACCAACTTTGAACTTAGTGAACCGATTCCATACAGTTCTGTTAACTAAAGCACCTTCAGCATACACAGCACATATCTGTTTTATTGTTTGTGAGGCATTTTTACCTTTACAGTAAAAAAAAGCATCAAATGTCTAAAATGCACCTTATTATCTTCCATTTTCATAGAGATGCAAAACTGACATGAATTAAATAATTTTAAACTTTCTTTCTCAAGAGATAGTTTGAAGTGTGTTCTAATCAGAAATGTAAGCATATTATAGCTGTTGATAAATTTGATATATTCTAACATGTTGGAACATGAATGACTAAAAATCAGCATGAACTTTCCAGACAACCCTATATATATATATAAATATGTGTGTGTGTGTGTAAAAATAAATATATATATATATATATATATTATATATATCCTTAAATGTCTATAATTGGTAACAGAAGCAATTGGTTTATGCCAACAGCTTCCCATACTTAATACTTCTCGTATTCACTCTCACATGGTCATGTGTGACATCATGAGCCGCGGTGCAATTTTCATTTCCAGCGTCTTATATGCACGCGTTTATCGTTGCTTGGAAATTATCAATGTAGACAGAAACAGACTATCGGCACTGTCTTTTCTGTATATTGCTTAATATATTGTACAGTAATTGTCATCTTTGATAATGGCTTATGTAAGCCGAAAGCTTAGATTGAATTAAAAAATATGGATCAGTATTGTGATTTTCTTTCTTGGTTTAATGATAATGTTATTAAGCTTATCAGATGTTACATAAAAAAAATAGACAACACTTGTCTATATTATTTAATGAAACATGTATGAATGAATATATATATATATATATTGGGCACCTCAAGGAGGTGTAATGGTTAGCAAGCTTGTCTCACTAGAACAATTACCACTGAGTAATGAGTTCGATTCTCACTGGGTGCCCCCTACTTTCGGCCTTGTGCAACATTTAAGATACGCTTGGAAAATCATATATATATATATATATATATATATATATATATGCATGCAATTTTTATATATATTATTATTTACATATTATATATATGCAGTACTTACTTGAAAGTGCTCAATATCAGTGATAGAGCTCCCACTACCATAAAACACCGATATATGCAACCATAGTTAAATCCAAATTTCAAAAATTAATCAGTTTTTCTGATGATTAGAGAGGGCATGAAACCCAGGGTCACAAACTCACATCAATCCAACTCTCTCTCTCTCTCTATATATATATATATATATATATATATATATATATATATAGGATTAATGCAAATATAAAATCTGTCATATAACTGACTGATGTTATATTCAGCACCCTGATGCCAGTTGATCATAGATTAACCTTTTTTTGTAATTGCTTAGTCCACTCTTCAGGAGGTCTCGGCAATTGACTGCTGATTTTATTATTTTCATTATTTTTATATTAATTTAAGTAAATAGTTTATGTGCTATTTATTGATGTTGGGTTGATTGTTTTAAATTTTTGTGTTTGTGGGCATACGATGTCTGTCTGAAAAGTAACAGGATTGGGTGTCCTGCATGAGCTATGAGCAAAAGCGGATTGTGTTATCATCTAACATGATATCTTGTGGGTATATAACTTTCTGCAACCATTGCATTTTTTTCACATGCAGGGATTGAGTCAGGGCAAATCATGGCTGTTTCACCAGGACAGTGCAAATGCTCACAACACCCTGAGTATCTGACAATTCCTGGCTGAGAACACTACCATACTGGAACAACCTCCCTATTCACTTGATCTTGCACTTTGTGACTGATATGTCCCAGAAAGGGATATATTTGTTTGAAGTAGCAAAGTGGTTTTGGACTACTGTAACCAAGTAGAACAATCTAGCAGTTAACCGTAATGGACTGGTCCTCATTGTAGTGGTAGGCAATAGGTGTCATCCCTGTACCTCCACATCAGTCTGTATTTATGGCTGACACCAGCCAATCATATTACTGTGAGGGGGAACCCAGATGTATGCATATTCATTACATCAGTGACTTTCCTCTTGTCCTTAAAATCAAGGGGATCATCAAAGGAACCCATTTTGAATACATAGAAGTGAAAATCACGCAGCTGAGGGGCATCCCAGAAGAGTCCTTCCAGCAGTGCACAGAGATATTGAAGAGAAGAAGGATGGAAAAGTGCATTAGACTAGAGAGGGATTACTTTGAAGGGGAAAACCATGTATTAGCTTGGTGCAAAAATAATGTCGTTTTCTCACATATGTTACTATGTGAGAACACAACATTATTTTTGCACCAACCTAATAGTTTGTTGTTTGGAAAAGACATAAATTGTGTGTGATACCTGTCACGTTACTCTTCAGACAGATCTTGTATGTGTCGAATGTCATCGTTATTTCTCTTTTTCATCATTTTCTTATTGCCTTATACTCTCAACCTATTCTTATTCTTCCTTTCTTTCTCTCTCTCTCTCAGCTCTCTTTGTGTCAATGATAATGTAACAATGTCATGTTAAATATTAGGTTGGTGCAAAAATAATGAAGTAATAATGTCGTTTTTTGACGTTAAAAAATAGGTCAAAAAACGACATTATTACATCATTTTTTTTGCACCAACCTAATAATAATTTAGCAGACTATTAATTTTTTTTAGAGGAAGTGTATCTCTGCTTGGACTTCATGAGGTTGACCTTCAAGGTCAGATAAAAGATAAAACAAGGAAGTTGATTTTGATTGGCTGAATAAGCGTGAGAATGATACATAGAGAAAGGGTTTTCAGGGAGTCGAGTCTTGACTGTCAAACAGTGTAGATGTGGTTTCTCTTGTATCTGAAATGTCTTCTCAGTGGAGGGAGAGTGACCCCACTGGATAGATAGAGATGTATATATCAATGTCAATAAAATAGTTAAGTTAAAATTACTTCTGTTGAAGTTCTTTCATTTGTGAACCAAAACATCGAGTGATAGCTGGCCAGGAGAAGACAAGAAAGCGAAGATACAACATATAACTGAATTGATACCATTGCTCAAGACCTCCCAGAATGAGGGAGCTATACAACAGTCATTTCCAGTAACACAGACTGGATTTTTTTGAGTTTTAGGGTAATTCATTTTCTCGATTTTCTGGAGTTTTCTTAAGTTTGAGAAATAAAGGTGTAATCCATTTTTTTTTTTATTTCTTGTTTAAATATTTCATTTTTTTAATTAATGCTTAATTTACATGTAGACAATAAATAATTATGACTCCTATAATAATTACTATAGAAATATATAATTAGACAAGCATAGATCTCTGTGTACAATAAAAAATGGTGTTTCAAAAGGACAGTTGTTCCACTGGAATACTGTTGCCATATTTGGTCTGGTGCCACCACTGTTCATTTCAAGGTTCTCAACAAAATCCAAAGACAGATATGCAATATAATCGGTCCTGACTTGGAGTCCTGACTTGGAGTCCTGACTCCAGTCAGTTTCTCATTGATGCAATGTGGTTTTCCTCTATTTTTCTACAAATATTTTCATGGCATCTGCTCTGATGAGCTATTAGGTTGGTGCAAAAATAATGACGTTAAAAAATACGCCAAAAACCGACATTATTTTTGCACCAACCTGATATTTTCACTGGTGCCCCAACTGCATGAATTTAAGCGAGCTACTGGGTTGGCATCTCGGTCCCACCCTTTTACTGTTGTAACAGTTAAATGTAACTGCCTCTACTACTCCCACAGATTATTCTCTCACACTTTCTAACAATAGAACTCCCTTCCTCTTACTTGCTTCCCTGAAAACTATAATCTTTAAAAATTTAAATGTAATGTCAATCGACATCTTCTCATGATGTGATACATGTTCTTCTTTTTATCCTTTCCTCAATCCCCCCCACTATACTCAGTCTTTTTCTTTACTTTCACTCTCTGTAACCCCTTGCATATTAGTGGAACTCTCACTTTGCTTAGGAGGAAATGCTTAAAAAAGAAAAAAAACAACTATTTATTTAAATATTTTCAATCCCTCAGCAATGTTTTCAAAAACAAAAAGAAATGTCTGCAAAAGGCATTTCTTTTTTTAAAATTTATAATTAGCTATTTATGTAAATTTTCTTGTTTACATAGTTTTTATAAATTCATCAACAGAGAAATTCTTTTCATATTTATTTCTTTATAAAATGATAAATGATAAACATTCCATTGTAATAGTTGGTTCACATTTTAGGAATGTTGTAAATATGAAATTATTCTTGTAAATAAACAATCTAATAAATAGTGTTTAATATTTTTGTTGTAAATTCTCAAAGCACGAAGAAAATGTATAAATTCAATTTCATATGTCTGGGTTTCAACAAAAATTCTAATCATTGCTTTCTAGAATTCAAACATTGCCAACAGAGTGAAGGTAGGTAAAATTGGCAATTAGATGACTTAAAGCTTATTACATTGTAGATGGTTTACATATTTTGATGTTTTTTTTATTATAATTTTTTAATAAAAAATTTTTTTTCATATTCATTTCTTGTAAATAAACACTGCTGATGAAGCGAATGTAGTTAAAATAATAACAGTGTTAATGGAAAAACTATCCTTTTTACACACAGTTTTTTGTGGGCACAATAGTCCAAGTTTGCCAAAATTTCAAAGTTTTCATATGAAATCAAGAAAATATAAACTTTATGAAAAATTGGTTTACCACTGCTGTAGCCTGGTATTGAACTCACAACTCTTTGGGTCTAGTCACTGGATCTAGCCAATGCCTTTATCCTTGAGGATACATGGCCTAGTGGCCCAGGGTATCGCAGTGGTGAACCAAAACCTGAGTTGAGTTAAAGGGAAATAACTGAGACATTTGGAAGAGGTATGGCATGTGGAACTAGAACAATCTAGCCTGAAGAAAAACCCCAATCACCTGAAGAAGGCTGAAGCATAGAATGGCTGAAACGTTGTGAATATGGCAATGAAGATCATGATAAGAGTCAGAATAATGTAAATAATGTAAGCTTTTATACTGTTCTTCAGTCTCTATATATATTTTCGTTTTTCTTTATTAAGAGTAAGTTCCTCTTTTCTCAGTGTATTTAATATCTATTAACTGATCGGAGACATGATGAAGTAATGGATAGCGGCTCAGATTCAGTACTCAGAGAGCCGAGTTGGAATTCCAGTTGAATACAATTACATTCATTTACGTTTATGAATATAAATGACAATAGGAAAACTGTACTTATTGCTGTCACGTTTCGTCCAACGTGGACTTTCTCAAAGCAAAAAACGAAAAGAATTTAATTAGAGAAAGTAACTAATAATAACAAAAAACAGAATGTTCTTAGCAACTGGAGGAATGTAGAGAACGCTATTTTCATATTGTTAACTGAAAATAACATCAAAAGGTATTAATCCTCTTCTTCTACCCCCAACTACTGGTAAATAGTGGAACAGACTATAGGCTTGGATGGCAACTGGTCTACCTCAGAAAAAAATGGCAACCCACTTAGAGAAAAAAATCAGCCTTGTCAGTTATGTATCAAAAGATACATTATCTCCTAAGCATGTATCACAAATGGCACATAACTGATTGAACAACTCATTAACACTTCCACAGATGGTTTTGTGGAGCATGGAACTACCTCTAAATTGCTACTGTTCCCAGGTTCACCCAGATCTGGGTTGGTAGAACCTGTTAGGGTACCAGCTATGGGCCAATAGTGGACTCACAAATTTAAAAAAAAAAAAAAAAAAAAGAAAAAAAAAGGGAAGTATAAAAATACAATTTTACGTAAAAATACCAGCAATACATTTTTATAAAAAAATTACTAACAATACATTTTCGTATCAAAATTACCAGTAATACAATT
>OZ010613.1:35392650-35422650 GCA_963932145.1 Acanthosepion lycidas
ATATTTTTTTTTACTGTATTTACAACGTAAAAACTGTGTAAAAATCATATCAAATTACAAAAAAGGTTACTCAATGAATGAATTTGTTATATCATAATTAATAAAAACAAAAATAAATAAAAGTATATATAAAACCATAATACTGCTGGCAGAAATTAAACAATATGTTTTAAATTTGCATTATTTATTAAAAATCACACTAAAATTACTATATAACATTACATCATGATACAGTTAAATTGTTCAGTATAACTTCCCTTTGAAATAAAGAAAGGTCTTATTTGATGGCACAATGATTTAGTAATAATGTGCTTGTGCTATGCATTTGGTCCATATACAATTTATAAAATATCAGAAAGTTATGCATTTTATAAGGTTGTGCTATATGGCTTTCACTGAGCACAGGAATAAAATTCCAATGATTTTGAACCTTAACTCAATCTTTAAACTCATTTCCTCAAAAAAACAGTGATGAATTGGATAAAAATATCTTTTGTCATTATTTATCATGGGAAACCCCAACTTTCAAATTGAGTGCAATTCCATACTTCCAAAATCAACCTGCCATTATGGAACATAAATGTAGAAGTAATACTCAGTAGATTTGTTAGCCTCATATTCAAATTCAGGGTTGTCCTTCACCTAGAATGGTTACCATCCAAAACCAAAGAGCCTAGTTTGCCCTACTATTTAACCCATAACAAGGGGGAGATAGGGTCACAGCTTCAGTACACAAGGCATTATTGCTGTTGTTTCTCTATCTCAGTAGATTTGTTAGCCACATATTCAAATTCAGGGTTGTCCTTCACCTAGAATGGTTACCATCCAAAACCAAAGAGCCTAGTTTGTCCTGCTATTTAGCCCATAGCTAAAGGTAGATAAGTCACAGCCTTAGCATGCAAAGAATTATTACTGCAGTTTCTGTGTCAAGTAGGTTTTTACAAGGTGGATTTTGAATTCAGAGTTGTCCTCCTACACTGGTTACCAACCAAGGCTAGAGAGCCTAGTTTATCCTGCTATTTAATCCATAGCTGGAGGGAGATCAGCCTACAGCCTCATCTTGGTAGATGTTGCCACTATGGTTTCTCTAACAAATAGGTTCTTATGAGATGTAGATGCTAACCACATAATCAGTTCTGATTTCAGAATTGTCCTTCTCCTAGACTGGTTGCCAACCCTGGTTAGGGAGCCCAGTCTGCCCTGTTATTGCTAACTGGTGGAGAAGAGATGGAGTAATATGTTTTAGAAGGTTTTTGTATGAAAATGAGCATGACAGCCTCAGCTCAAGCTTGAACTCAGCATGTCAATCCTATTTTCTACACCAATAACCATTTTGCTATGTGCACATCCTGATGCCTTCCATCATCAGTTTGATGCTGAAAAGGTGTTACTGTATCGTTGATGAAAATAAAAAGAATGTTTGTAAAGAGCCCTTTACATTGTTTTAAAAATTTGGTCTTAACTTTGCAAAAAGTCTTTTTATATTGCTATGTCTTTCTTATGGAGATCAGTTTGCTTATTTAAAAAATGGAAAAACATGCAAAAAGGGCACATGTCAACTTAAGCCCTTTTAGCATTACACCAAATTACTTGGTTGAAATGCTGTCACAGGAATCTATAATAGCATATTTCACAGTATCATGATTGGTGGCAGGAACATTCTCCCACTTGAACTTGGAAAGTAATTTTTGTACAAAATCTTTTAAATTTAATCTAAAAGGTGAGTGCTACCATTCCAGATGTTTGGACAGGTGTGAATGCAAGAGGTACTATTGCAAACACACAACAATAATACCAGACGTACTATTGTAAACACACAACATGATAAACACCCAAGCTTTCTACCAAGTGGCCAATGAGAACCCCACATTGCAAACCTAAATCTCAGTGGTGTCCACTGGAAGCTGGGGAAGAACATGCTGCATAGCCACAAGGTAACTCAAGAAAAGAAAAGTCACATAGAGAAATTATAATGCAAATCCTGTCTTCCATATTACATGTATGTTTTATTCAGGGTTTCACCTGCTAATCAGGGTGGGTAGGTAGGTGAATTTCAGCTAAATCAGCTCTTCTCTCTATTGGCTTCTTACCCATCTACTCTTCCTGACATGGTGCCATGGTGCCTGGCAAATATGAAATGAAGGTCTCAGAATTATGACATGGACACATTTATGTCCATCTAAGCTCAAACCAGAACTTTACCTCAATCACAGGTATAAATGTTAATAGCACCTACACATAACCTATTTCCTGTTTTGCTGCCACTTGATCTGCAAAAATCCCTCATCCACTCCCTTTACTTTTCCTTAACCTTTGGTTAAAGTGGATGCTGCTGAGAAGACCAAAATGAACTATCTATTGGCTCATCAAACAGAAACACCTGAGATCAAGATAAACCATCTCTTTAACTTCTATGTGAGTGTTAATAGTATCACACTATTTTCTGTAGACACCCCTGATTTTGACAGATCAAAAATTATGAAAGCTTTTCAATGGACAGTAGAAAAATGAACAATATAAGATATGCAGATGACACTGAGCTGATAGCTGACATGGAAAGAAAACTACAGGAATTCCAACACAGAGTAGTAAAAGAAAGTAAGAATAAAGGACTAACTATCAACTTCAAGAAGACAGAAACTATAGTCATCCACAAGAAAAAAAAAAAAAAAAGAAAAGAGTCCAAGTTACAAATTGGAACTGTCAACATCAATCAAGTCCAGAATTTTAAATATCTGAAAAGTGTTTTAACAGAGGATGGAAAATGCAACACCGAAATCTGAACACACATTGGATGAGTGAAAGATGCATTTCAAAAACTAAGGAAAGTGTTAATAAACAGAAAAAAATTTAGTTCACGACAAATAAAATATTACTGGATTGCTTTGCAATATCCATCCACTTATATGGCAGTGAATGCAGGACAATCTCCCCACAGATGAGGAGAAAACTGGAGGCAACAGAAATTTGGTTCTATAGAAGGTTACTGAGAATTCCATGGAAAGAGCAAGTAGACAACAGTTTTGAAAATGGTAACAAAAAGAACACATGCTCAGAATCAGGGAGAGATAGCTAGAATTCCATGGGCACATAATGAGAAAGGATTACTGAGGGTAAGAATGACAGGGGTATGTAGTGAGTGATGGGAGTATTAGCAAAGGGACAAAAAAGACCAAGGGCCACAAGGAATGGGAAGTGATGGAGATCTATGATCACCCATGTCCTGAAAGTCTCCAACACATAGAAGAAAAATATCTAAAGCCTAAAATTTTCACCACTAACTACTTCACTCAGTTTAAAATTGTCTGATACACTTTTGAGATGAATTTCGCAAGGCAACTTAAAATTTCTTTGTTTTCTTTCATCTCATCTACCTATATACGTGATAAGAAATTACTTTTTGCTGTTTACTTAAGGTTATATAAACATACACCTATGTTACCATCGACTAACACCTTACTCAGAAAAAGTCTACTAATCCATAAGAATAATATAACATTTTTTGCTTAAGTTTTCATATTTAACCTACTTAATGAACTTGTGTAAATGGTTGATAGAACAGGAATTAGGAGAGATAGCAAAATGACAAAATTTACTAAGATCTACAAATGGCAGGAAATTGTGGAGAGCCATGATCACCCAAGTCCTGAAGGAACACAACACAGAAGGAGGAGCTTGTGTAACTGGTTGACAAAACAGGAACTGGGAGAGATAACAAACAGATAAACTTTACTAAGAGCTACAAAAGACAAAGTTGTGGAGAATCATGGTCACCCATGTCCTGAAAGGATACAGCACATGGAAGAAGTTTTAGTAGTATTAGTATAATGAGTAGAGTTTCGGTAGCAATAGTAGTAGTAGTGACATGGAAGTGCATGTGACCTAATGGTTAACCCTGCATTAGTTACATGAGGGGTTTTCTGTCTATTTCTGAGATGAGGTATTATGTACACTATTTACATTGTTTGAACTATCATCCTCATCTTTTTTGCCATATTTATCACAACGTTTTGGCCAAAAGAGTTCCACAAGTGAGAAGTGCGATAGAAGAAACTGTTAGTATAAAACTTACAGTTACATCTAGTCATTTCAACTTTAAAATGATGAGACATTGCTGTCAATGCACTTAAATTCATAAAATTTCAGTACCATAGAAGGAAGTTCCTCAGAACAGTTACCATGAGAACTATTTATAGAAAAGGCATAGGGAAGCTGCATTAGGGCAGTGGGAAGGGAATTGAAGCTGAGATGCCAGGTCAAAGCCAGTAATATTGCAGATTCTTCTTTGGATTTTATCAAGAATTTCTAAATATATAGCAGGATCACTCGACCAGATGTGGAAGCAGTAATATATAATATTTAATATCTGATTCTTTTGCAGTTCCAAGTTCAATTTGAAGGCATTAGTTAGACCCAGTGACAGAACCCAAAGAATGTGAGTTCAATACCTGGCTAAGGCGGTGGAGAACTTGGAGAGGGGAATTAACAGGAGATAACTGATAAATGACATCCATTAGACACGGCATGTAGATCTAGAACAGTCTACCTCAGCAAGCAAAATAAATGCTTCAGTTCAACATTCCAACCATGTGAAGAAGGCTGGAGCGTACAATGGCTGAAATTTTGTGATAAATATGGCAACAAAGATGAGGACGATAGTTCGAACAATGTAAATAATAGGGTGTTTTGTTACCCCAAGATTTTACAGTACTCATAATTCATACTTGGTAACTTGTTTGTCCCTCCTGCTACTCTCTTGACTCAGTGTGAGTGTGTGTGTGTAGCATACATTGTGGTGCAGTTGTGGGAGGGGACTATCAGGAGAGACTATACATTGTTAGAAATCCAAAGTGACTAAAGCAAGGTTAATGGCCAAAGCAACGTAATTAGTAAACTAAGCTCAAATTGGTTCAGCAGACAGTGCTCACTTCATACTGATATACTTAAGAAAGACAATAGTCCTTCCTTTCCCTCACATATGGGTTAAATAAGAGTTTACTGAACCCTACAGCCTTGGTAGTGCACATGGAGTAGAAGAGTAACTTTGAAATTAAAACCAGCTTGAAAAGAAACTCCATCAGGGATCCCACTTCTGTGATTGCTGAATATAACATGATTTTCTCTCCTTAAAAGAAGACTGAGATATATAAATATTTTTTTATGTTTCATTTTGCTATCTTCAATTTATAAGTTGCATGCTGGGCTGCGCCTTTTACTGACAACCATCTTCTTACAATTAATGTTTATTCATTTCACTGTCTATAATTAGCATCTGAAGGAGTTCCTGTAGCTCCCTTTATGCACCAAGTCATTTGCATTTCTAATGTCATTAAGACAGTGGCCGACAACTATGAATCATGGCAAGACCCCTAATTCTCTCAAAGTTTCTTTAAGGTAAAGGTCAAATAAATCTGGTGAGAAGATACATCCTTACACTCCTTTCTAATTTTGTGTATTTACTGAATTCATTATCTATATATATACAGGTGGTTTGCTCCTAGTGTAAGTTCAGGATTTTTCTAGCATCTTTCCCAAATAAATGAAGCTAATTACTGTGATGAGAAGGAAGAGGGAAGCTTGATTAGAAACAGCAATGTATATGCATCATTTTTGTTTCCATTTACCTTAAAGCTTTCTCGTTACTCACATGTTCAACACAGAGAATTCTTATCATCCTTCTGTAAAACCATATTTCTGTAGCATCAAGTCTCTCCATCTATGAGAATTTCCAGCATTCATGACCATATTGAAGGACTGATATGACGTAACAGTTTAGCACTGTTTTCTTTGTTTCTGATTAATTTTTCCTGTTTCTTTTGGAAGACATCTTTGGCCATTTCAATATACCTTAAAATTTCGATGTTACATTTTTGTCCTCTGTTAAAACATTTCCCAGGTGTTTAAATTTTCTAATCTGATTGATTTTTCCTGTTTCTTTTGGAAGACATCTTTGGCCATTTCAATATACCTTAAAATTTCGATGTTACATTTTTGTCCTCTGTTAAAACATTTCCCAGGTGTTTAAATTTTCTAATCTGATTGATTTTTCCTGTTTCTTTTGGAAGACATCTTTGGCCATTTCAATATACCTTAAAATTTCGATGTTACATTTTTGTCCTCTGTTAAAACATTTCCCAGGTGTTTAAATTTTCTAATCTGATTGATTTTTCTATCTTGAATTTGTATTTCATATATTGGGTTGTTCCTCTAGCTGACAGCCATACAGTCTGTTTTATAATTGATGCTTAGTCCTTTCTTTTCTCTTTCTTTTAACAAAATTCTCTAGGAGTTCCTGCAGTTTCCTTTCTGTTATTTACTCTGTCTCATCTGCATTTACATTTGTTGAGGGAGACAAAAGTTATCTCCCTTTGACTAAACCTTAAAAAAAAAAAAAAAAAAAAAAAAAAATAGATATATAGTCACATGGTCTGCCCGAGGGATCATCAGGTGTGAAATTCAAACATCCTCTTTGGTTCCTGGCAGTCAAACCAGAAAAATGTACTTATTCAGGCTCGTGACTATCAACTTAAGATAAGTAATCAAGATCACCTTCTTTTTCAGATATCAAATCTCTCACAAAAACATATACACACTTTGTATGAACATTTCAAATATAAATATATATATATTCAATTGATGTTATATGAAGACTTATGTGGTTATTTTGAACTCCTTTTATGTGTTTATGATGTTGTATTGCTATTCGCTTTGTTAATTAATCCAATAGCACACTTTCTCCCACAACACATTATTAAGATTGTCTCTGCCAATAATCCATACTGCTAGGACTAAGTTCTTTCAGGATCACTTTGCTGTAAAAGTGGAATAAGTCTGGTGAAAGACACATCCTTTTCTTACATTCCTTTCTAAACTCATTTTCTATCCATATACAAGCAGTTTGCTCCCAGTATAAGTTCTGGATTATTCTAATATCCTTCCCAAATGAATGACACTAATGACAGTGTTGAGAAGGAAGAGGGAAGCTTGATAAGAAACAGCAATTTTAATGAAAGGACAATGAACAAGAAATTACAGGGATGGAAATCAGTCAAAGCTAAAAACCAAAGATTGGAAGCAAAGATTGGAAGCAAAAAAAAAAAAAAAAAAAAAAAAAAAAAAAAAAAAAATCTCTACAAAGAAATCAGAAGATAAATAAGAAAAAATAAAATCAAAGACAGAATAATGTAGACATTAACTTTACAAGGGAAATCACAATTGTTACTGCAAATGCAAACCAGTGCACCAGAATTATTATTCTTCTATGTGCCGTACTATCTTCAGGATGTTTGCAGACATGGTTCTTCACAATTTCCTGCCCTTTGTTGATCTTAATAAATTTGCTCATATTTTTTATTATCTCTTCTAAACCTTGCTCCACCATTCAATCTACTCAGGCTCCCCAGGTATTTTATGGATTGTATTCCTCTATTCCACTTGCTTTCAGTATTTCCTGTGAGTATCGAGTCTTCCAAACTCTTTCCTCATAATGAAACCTAGAAATTTAAATTCTCTCTTCCTGATGTTAAATGAAAAATATCCTTTTGGCTTCCATTTTTTCTAAAACTTCATCATTGCTCACATTTAGTCCATGGTATTCCTATCATCCTTTCTGCAGAACATTTCTGTTGCTTCAAATCTTCTTCATCTGTGAAGAGAATATCCAGCATTCATTACCATATAGGAAGAACCATGGCATTGGAATTACAAATATATATGTGTGTGTGTATATATATATATATATGTTTGTGTGTGTGTGTGTGTGTGTGTGTGTATATATATATATATGTGTGTGTGTGTGTGTATATATATATATATATATATGTGTGTGTGTGTGTGTATATATATATATATATGTGTGTGTGTGTGTGTGTATATATATATATATATATGTGTGTGTGTGTGTGTGTGTATATATATATATATATATATGTGTGTGTGTGTGTGTATATATATATATATATATATATATGTGTGTGTGTGTGTGTGTGTGTGTGTGTATATATATATATATATATATATATATATGTGTGTGTGTGTTTATATATATATGTGTGTGTGTGTGTGTTTATATATATATATATATATGTGTGTGTGTGTGTGTGTGTGTGTATATATATATATATATACACACACATTCAAATAAAGGGAATGAACAGACAAATTAAGAATCCACAGTTCTTGGCATTTACATTTTTTTTTAAAGTGCTCAATACAATGTAGAGCAAAAATATTATTATAATATTTTCATTGTCATATTTTACATCACTACAGAATAACTTTCATGCTTTGGAACTATAATCTTCCAACATCAGATGATGATAGATAACTCCTGATGAAAATGATTTATTTGGGAAACTAGAAAACAAATCATTTCCTCATTTGAACATTAAAAAGGAGGGGTAAACCCTAATTTAAAAAAAAACAAAATAATAACATACTTGTGAGCATATCTGGATTAACCAATCAAGAGACAGATCTCAGCTAAAAGGGAAAATGAAAAATAAAGTTGGTAAGTGGGTCATTAATTCATGTCTAGATAACAAAAACTTTTTTTTTTCAGGAAAATTCCAGAGAGTGCCGCCATAGTAAACTACCCAAATATTAATCTACACCCAGGTTTTTTCCCTATTTCACCTTTCTTAACAAAATTAATGCTCTTACAAACAAATATACACAACAGATTCATAAAATCAAAAGAAAATGGTTGAATACATCAACACAGTTATAATGACAATATTCTCCACACGTGACAATTACTGACGTTATTTTTCAGTTAAAAATATGAAAATAGCGTTTCTCTACATTCCAGTTGCTAAGTACATTTTGTTTTTGTTTTTATTAGTTACTTTGTTCATTTAATTTCATTTTCGTATTTTGCTTTGATAAAGTCCACATTGGACGAAACGCGTCAGCAATTACCAGTTTTCCTATTGTCATTTTTATTCATAAATATATATATATATATATATATATATATTTATGTATTTATGTATGTATGTATATATTAAATATATAGTAATAGTAAACATATAGCTGTCAATAATTGTTTTTTTTTCAAAAACGTATAGCTGGCAACATTATTTTTTCAAAAACGTATAGCTGGCAACATTATTTTTGGATGTAGTTTATTGCCATACCCAAAACGCGGATGTAGTTTATCGTCATACCCAGGATGCAGATGTAGTTTATCGTCATACCCAGGATGCAGATGTAGTTTATCGTCATACCCAGGATGCAGATGTAGTTTATCGTCATACCCAGGATGCAGATGTAGTTTATCGTCATACCCAGGATGCGGATATATGATGGGAAAAACAGGGAGTTCACTACTTGCCTATAGCTGGGACCATCCCGAGTCAGGGTGGACCTGCGAACATCAGCAATTAAGACGTGGTTCCACGCTTCTTAAAACCTCCTGATCAGAGGCCTTGCTGTTGGATGTAGTTTATCGTCTTATCCAGGACGATGAACTCAAATGGATTTCAAACTCAATCTCAGCTGCTAACCATTACTCCACTGTGCCTCCCTAGCCTACCGGTCATATATGAATGAAAAGTGTCACTACTGACACCAAAATTTGAACATAAATCTCTAGACAATGAAAATATAGACCACTATCTATTATAAATAGACATATCATACCACTGACTGTTGTCTACAATTACGTGTTTGACTATTGTGTTAACCCGGACATTAAAGTCAAGTGTCCTAGGTTTCAAGACAAATTAGTACTTTTCTTAGCAGCTCTACATAGTCACGTATTAACTGATAAGTAATCAATAATCTTTCCATTGATTCTTTACTTCTTTGTTGTTAATGTATTTTAATTGCTTTTAGTAATTAAATATTTCATTATTTTACATTGAAGTCTTTCTGTTATTACTTGTATTATGTATGTGTGACGGATTACAAAACTACCTAATGGGTTTGTGTAAATGGAAGGCAAAACCATGACATAGATGGATAGCAAAAAGTAAAAAGACAAATCTTACAAAGAGTTGCAAGTGAGGGGAAGTCGTGGAGAGCCATAATCTCCGACATCCCGAAGGGATTTAAAGGAAGAAGAATTGTATATATATATATATATATATATGCGTGGGAATCCCCCTTTAAAAACAACATTGTGCCCTATTTCATTAGAGTGGGAAGATAGACAAATACCTACATATTTGTGGAGTGACTCAATCACCATAAAAACAGCAGCAGCTTCTTTTGACAAACTTGACCTAAAATACATGTGAGGAAAGTCTCATGTTTTTATCAGAGCCTTCCCCTTCCGTGGTAAAAAACTAACAGGGAGCCAGTACACAATATCAGTGCAGGAAGTGTTTTGAAAACAGTAAATAGACAAAACTTCATTGATATCAACAACCACAAGATTTATATATGCAATAAGCATTGACGTTGAAATAGACATTTAAATACGCTCAGAAAGTTTATTCTGAAAGTCCTTATGAAAAGAGCTGTCTCTACTAAATTTCTCATGTTTTGTATGCATCAGAGAAAAGCTCTTTTAAACTGTGTAATAAAACGGTTTTGTGCTCTGAATTTATAACATATGTCTTTCCTGTTAATCCAGCCACCCACTCAAAATTATAAGTCACATGACTCATCATTGATGTCATCTTCTATGCGTTCCTTCAGGATATAGGCCATCATGATGCTATACAATTCCCTGTCCTTTGTAGTTAATAAATAAAGGGTATTCTAATAACTTGGACCAATTTTAAATGTGAATTAAGTTTAAGCATCTAATGATTTTTTTTTCTTTTTCTTTCAGATTTAACAACTTAAGTCTTTGGAAGTTTCAACCCTGGAAAGATTAACAACCAAACAACGTGTTAAAGTTTCAAGAGTGCAATTGGAAAAATTGTTCGTAAATTTAAACAAATTGGGTCGGTGGCTGATGTGAAAACACCATTACGTGCTCGTATATGCTGTTCAGCTGAAAACATTGCTGTAGTGCACATGAATGTGGCTGAAAATCTGAATTTTGTTGTGGAGAGGTTCAATTCCTGTGTGTAATGATGAACAGAGATGTCTAGATACATTATTGCCTAAGAATGTATCACTCATGGCACATAAATGATGTTATTGGCTGGTTCACACTCCGGCCCAATCTTTGGAACAGGAGCAGAGGTTTATCCCTTTTTTCTGTTTAGGATTGGGTTTCCAATTCTTTCTTAAGTGTAGCTCAGCTGCATATTCCTAATGTTTGTCCTTTCATGCATTAATATAACTCCAAACATGAACACTCTACCTTGAGTGGCTCTTGGGCTTTGTATTGAGTGAACATTAGTAAAAAAAAAGTTCTTCATCAATCTTCTTTCTATTTCAGTCAGGAACTAAATTTCTTTTAATTATAAGCTGGTAATGGCCATAATTGCTAACAAATTGTAATTTGCAGCTTAAATTTCTAGTAAAGTTAAAAGAAAAAAAAAGACACTACAGCTTAGTGGGAATCTCAGATTTTTACGAAGTACAGTATGACAACTAAAAATCTCAATTTTAACTGAGCATTATCCAAGCACAGTGATGAGAATCAACCATGTGACTGTCAAGTTGCCATGAAGCAATTATATTTTCATTGGAAACTGGCCAGTGATAACTTTTTGAAGAGCTTACACTTCTATTTAATTAATTTTTTTTTTTTTTTTTTTCATAATGATATTCACTCTGTAAAAGTCCTAAGTGCCACTTGAGGGTTTTAGAGTTAGAGGCACAGTGATCAGAGATGAATTCATGGCTTTCACAAGGTTATTTGTGTGAAAGTGAATGCAACAGAATAGGTGGGATTTGCACACTGCTCTTTGACTTCACTCCTGTATTTCTAACTATTATGCTACCTGCATGTCCTCCTCATAAATTATCAGGTTGTCATCTCATATCCAAGATTCTGATTATGAATGTTCTACTACAGTTTGGTACCATAATGGATAGCGGCTTGGAATGAGAAATGGTAGCAATTTTAGTCTTCACGTAATGTGACTTCTGTTACTTTGTAAAGTTCTTTGTGATTCTGTAGCAGCAGTCTACAATATCCAACAAAGGACAGTTCTGTTCAATACATATATCGTTCATTTAAATGAAACCATTTTTAATCACTGATCTATGAAAACGATTGTTTGTGACAGACATCAAAATATAGGAAGTTATGGAGAGCCATGAATACTTATATTTTGATTATTTTTTTTTTTACAGCTTAACTATTTGCAGGTTATTTCAAGCCAGAAAATATTTTTATATTGTCAGAATTTTCTGGAGATAGTTATGTCCCATGTGTGATACATGCTTAGGTGATCATGTATCGAAAGATACATGACTGATGAGGCAGATTTTTTCCCGCAGTAGATTGTCATTTCTTTCTACAGTAGACCAGTTGCCATCCAAGGCTATAGAACCCAGTCTGTTCTGCTATTTACCCATAGCTGGGGGAAGAGCACGTAAGTGAATGTAAAAGATTTGATTGAAATTTGAACTCAGCTCTCCAATTCCTCAATCCGAGCCACTACGCATTACTCCACTGTGACTCCTTGGAGATAATAATAATGATACTAACTCATACTAATTGACCCATAGCTAGAGTAGAAGGGTAACATGGTCAGTTGCTCATACCTCTCCAGAATGTACCCAACTCCACCTCTATCTTACCTCCCTTAAGTGCCATGCATGATACACACTTGTGCGATCACATCTCTTTCCAATTCATGCTTGACTTAACTGATTTCAATTCGTTATCCATTACACTCCTCTCAAAATTCAAACTTACAGCTCCTGGTATTCCCAAGTGGTCACCCATCTAGGTACTGACGAGCCTTGAAGTTGTTTAATTTTGATGATCATACTATTAGGTTGGTGCAAAAATAATTTCGTTTTCTAACGTATGTTACTATGTGAGAAAACGAAATTATTTTTGCACCAACCTAATAGAAACAGTGTTTCAACTTGTGATGGTCATAAACCTACTTATGCCCGGAAGGAACAGAACACACAGAAGTCCTTCCAAAAAAAAAAAAAAAAAAAAAAGAAAAAGTTAAAGTAAGTAAAAGAGAGTGATGGGAACTTTTGCACACACAATATTCTGCTACATTTCATAGAGGAATGATAGCTGGCAGGAAATGTCATGAAATCTTAAGTTTCTCTAACTCAGACGGCAAATGCCATTTTACTCAGCAGGTGGGTAAATGTCACAGTGGTTACTTTTGTTTACAAGAACAGACGTAGCCGATAGAAAACATGTAAGCCTAAACAAGATCATATTGACATATACAGAACAGAATTTGCACTATTTATCCAACTAATAGTGGGCAAATGAATGGAAGAAACTTATTACTAGTACCTTTCGTCTGGAGAAGAAACTTGTTCAAATAAAGGTTTTATCTATGGAATCAGTTTCATATATATCAGGTTGTCATGCATGAAATGATGCATTTTCTTTTTTTTGTTGGTCGTTGATCCAGTAATCTAACGAAGTAACCTTCTTAATATATAAAAAATATTGACTTATTGCTGATTCTTTCTCTTTCCAGGTAATTTTTCTTTTAATATATTATTACTCATAAGCCCAATGAAAACAATATCGAGTAATCTTACTGTATGAGCACAAACTGAGAAAAAGAACAATTTTTGAATCAAATTATTACATGCAATGAGAAATGGATACTCTTTGACAACTGTAAGAGAGCAGGCCAGTGGCTAGATGTATTTTATCGTCATGGCAGACCTAGGAACAACAGCAATTAAGAGGCAGTCCGATGCTCACAAAACCTCCTGATCTGAGGCCTTTCGGCTGGATATATTTTATCGTCATAGTGGACATAGAAACAAAAGCAATTAAGAGGTATTCCCGTACTCCACAAAACCTCCTTATCAGCAGGCTTGCTACTGGATGTAGTTTATCATCATACCCAGGACTACTTGAGCACCTCTGCTTATTGTTTACAATAAATAAAAGTTACTGATTATTTTTGTTTTTGCACACAATATTCACTTCCCACGTCAATATCAAGGCATATCTACGTACGGATAACGTCGTCATATTGTTGTTGCATGTATGACTGGATGTTGATCCGGTCGTGTAGCCTTAGTATAAAAAATTTTGACTTATTCCGGACATTTTTTCTTTCCAGATAATTTTTCTTTCAATATATTGTGACTCATAAGCCAAATGAAATTGATTACAATGAAACAATATCAAGTAATCTTATTGTATTAGTACAAACTGAGAAAAAGAACAATTTTTTAATCAAATCATTACATGCAATAAGAAATGGATACTCTTTGACAACAGTAAGAGTGGTTAGATGCAAGTGAATCACTAAAACAATGCCCAAAACCTCCACTGCACCTTAAAAAGTTAATGGATACTGTATGGTGGTCTTTTAAAGGAGTTATTCATTATTCATTCTTGCCCAAAGGGAAAACAATAACCTCATATTTTGGAGAAATGCAGCATATGCATAAAACATTGAAAAAGAACACTCTAGACTTGTGAATACAGATGGCCCAATTCTGTCACATGGCCACACACTTCTCAATCAACTGTCCAAAAGCAGCATAGCCCGGATTATGAAATTTTGCCTCATCCTCCATTATTAGCCTGATATCTCTCCTAGTGATTATCACTTATTTAAGCATTTTGGGATTTTCATACATGATAAAACATAAGAAAATTCCATCTTTGATCCCATCTCTTTAAAGATGGGATCAAGAATTTAGGGATATGTTGGAGAACAGTCATTCATCAATATGGTACCTACTTCAACTAAATAAATTAGTTATTTAACATTTCAGAAACATTCTATTCATTTCTTATATAGTGTGTCATTTCTTGTGTGACAACCTTATATATATATATATATATATATAGTTTTATATTTAGGCAGCAATCCTTCCTTTATGCATGTTTCATTGTTAAGAGTCGGCTTTTTCTTTTTTATTATTAAAGCTTACATTATTTTTAGTCTTTTTTTGCAGGTGGATGCAGTTAATATATTTGTGTTTTCTACTAGCATGTTCCTAACAATATTAACTACGAAAAAAGTCACAATGTGCTAACTGTATTCGGAAATTAAAACCATCCCTACTGCACACACTAATACACACACAGAACGCACACACTCAATTAAACTGAAAATCGAATCATCCTTGATAATGGCTAAAGGTTTAGCCGAAAGCGCTCGGAAATATAAAACATTTGGACAGTTCTTACACACCAGAAAAGAAAGCTTTTGTCAGAACACAAAAAAAATTAAATAAAAAGCTTAACCATAGTACCTTGTCTGTCATTTTTAATTAAACATGAATAAAGGAAGGATTGCTGCCTAAATATACAACAATATATATATATATATATATATATATATATATATATATATATATATAATGTTAAGATAAAGTACAAATAGGAAATGTTTGTCAATCTAACATGTTTTCTTTTTATTTTGATTTATAAAAGCAAAACATTAGATTGATAAACATTTCCTGTTTGTACTTTATCTTATCACTCCGTCAGATTCTGATCTGTATTTGATCCCAATTCGTTCTGTATTATTCATCACAACAAATATGGTAAGCTACTTCTCTTGTGCTATGCTCTAACTACTGGGCCATATTTTTGGGAAATCATTTGCATCAGGTCTGAAGGTACTATGCACTTATAACATTTTTTTTCTCGGGGGCAGATGAAATTAAATTTAGTAGTTTCTTCTAACAGAATTTATAATTTCAAAAGATTCAAACTATTTGCTCCTTATATATATTTCTTTATCTTACATTACCGTTTTACAGAATAGCCAATGCGATAAAATCTCCGTTCTCTATTTTAATCAGCATTTGAAAGCTTAAAGCAGTTAGAGATTATTTATCTTACTGTCCACCTGATAATGAAAAGTGTGTCATTTCATGTGTGACAACCTAAGATGAAAAAGGCGGGTCAAAAAATACAAAAAAAATGCCAGTTACAGTTTACATGAAACAGGTTAAAAGATATAGAGGCGATCAGTTTTAAATTTAAATTTTGAAACCTGGACTATGAAGATATGTAAATTAGCCTGTCTCTACTTAACAAATTGTTCATTGAAAATGGTTTAAAATTTGGAAAACATTTACAAAGGCTTTTATCCCAATATCAAATACCTGTAGTGAATGTGCGTCAGTATAGAGGCAAAAGAGGCCTTGGATCAGATCTGGACATATTTGCCAACATCAGTTACATCTGGGTTTTTCCCATTAACAGCAGAACAGTTTGGCATGTCTAGATACAGGCCTCTCTGCAACTGGTCAAAATCCAGGTCTTTATAAGGCACCCAATGCTAATAAAGATGGGAAAAACCAACAGTTGTAAGAATTCTGTTTTACAGAGTTTATAATTTTAAAAAATTCAAGCTATTTACTCCTGACATATATTTTTTTGTTTTACATTACCATTTACAGAATAGCCAATGCGATAAAATCTCTGTTCATTATTTTACTCATCATTTGCAAGCTTATAACAGTTGCAGATTATTTTTTATTGTCCACCTGAAAATCAAAAGTGTGTCATTTCATAGATGCAAAGAGGCCTTGGATCATATCTGGACATATTTGCCAACATCAGTTACATCTGGGTTTTTCCAATTAACAGCAGGACAGTTTGGCATGTCTAGATACAGGCCTCTCTGCAACTGGTCAAGATCCAGGTCTTTGTAAGGTGCCTAATGCCAATAAAAGAAGGGGAAAAACCAGCAGTTGTAAGACAATGTCTTATGAAGTTGGTCTTGGAGGCACTGTTGCCCTCAAGTTGCTGTGGTTTCTGAGGCAGTTTTATTTTTGTTACTCACTCCGCCTCTTTTTCCCTCTCTGTGTCTTACCCCCAATAGTTGCTAGGAGAGTTAGGTGTTTCCCTACCTCCAACCTCAACACATTCTTGGCATACATTACTACAACACCAGATCAGAATGGAGGGAAAAAATTTAAGAAATACCTAACAAATAACTTCCTTTGTTTTTTTTAATGTAACTTTATAAGTGCCTATATATCTCAAGTGGAATTCATATATTAGATCTATTGCTAAAGATACTTGAAAAATGGTTATTTCATGGTACCACTCCAGTGAGTATTTGATTCACCTTGCTATATTCTATCTTTACAAGTCAGATCAGAAAAAATGGAATATTGCCTCCATATCTGGGCTGGATCTACTATGCCATGTATGGAAGGGTGACACTATTCTCTTCATATTCTTATAGCAAGAAGTAAGTTCCATTTGGGCAGCTGCTTCTCAAGAACTGATGTTTTGATGGAACAGAGCTCCCAGTGGGATGTTTTCCCAATCACTACAATCTTGACTTCTTAAAGTCTAGGGTTACCTGATACCCTTTCCTGCCTAGCCCCATGGACTTCATTTCTTGCTTGTTCTTACACACATGCAACACCACATAGTAAACCTCTACTTTGAGTGACTCTTGGTCTTGGTTCTGGGTGAACACATACATACAAAGATATATATATATATATATATATATATATATATATATATATATATATATATATGTATGTATGTATAACTTCATGGATGGTTGAGTGGTTAGAATACTCGCTTTCTAATTACAAAATCCAAGTTTGAATCTAACCATATTCAATTTGTCATTAAACTGACTTTCTGGTGTTATCAACCTGGGGAGGTGTGTGAGAACCACACCACAGGTTGACCCATGACTTGCGAGTGAAATCAAGCAGATGGAACTGTTTAAAAAACATTAATGGTTGTACTAGCATGAAGTCACAAGTCATCATGATTGAGGTTTTGTGCATACCTTCCTTGATCAGATTGGTGATCACACCAAAACTATGCACTTGCTGTAACTAAAAATGCAACTAAACTCAGCACAGCATAGTTGCAGAATAATCCACAGTTAGACTGTGGGTGTTGAAGAAACACCAATTTGCCTGAGCAGGCACTTGCAATAAGGATTGGCTAGCCACACTAGCTGGCAGGTGTGCTCAGAAACAAATAATCAGCCATTCAACACGCACGCATATATATATATATATATATATATATATATATAGGGAGAAAGAGAGAGAGATATTAGTATCACTTTAAATGTAATTATTAGTGGATACTTGTGTTTGAGTTGGCACTCTTTACATATTAAACAGTATATTTATTTATATTGACCTAAGAAATCTTATTAAAGAAAAATTTACCCTCGATATTGAAACTGCATCTCTCAGGGCTGAGAGTACCATCACTTATGTTATAAATGCCATAGTTTATATATATATATATATATATATATATATATATAGAGAGAGAGAGAGAGAGAGAGAGAGAGAGAGAGAGAAAGAGAGAGAAATTATTGTGTCTAGAAGAAACCTTAACAGAATGCAGAAAGCACTGGACGGCCGTTTCGTCCTGTATTTGGGACTCATCAGCAGTGTACATCCACTATCAAGAATTGAAATTGCCAGTGTATACATATATATATATATATATATACACCAACAATACGACTGAGTTTCCTGCACTATGCAGTCATTAGATACAAAAGAACTGTTTGTAATGTACCTGATGATGGTATAGCACATGAATCTCGAAGTCGTACTGTGGGCATTGGGTATTATGTATATTTATTAATATATACTTAATAGCTATGTTATTTTGCACTGAGCACTGTTTTATTTCCACCAAAGGAGATTATAATATATATCTAATACATTTTATTCTTTTCTTTTTTCTTCTTTTTCTGTTTTCCTCCCATGTTCTTCTTATTTTATTTTTTAAATGTTTAAATTTTTAAGCTCCTACTTTATTTCTTCGTAACTTACTTGTTGATAAGATGTACAAGTAAGTCTTGTGGGCAGAAATAGCTATTCAAATGAGGTAACTGTGGCTTTTTATTCTATGTAATTTATATGCTCTGTTATAATAAATACATTGAGCTCTTTTTGTGGATCAGTTTTAAGATTTTATATTATTAGGATTCATTTGGATGATTTACCAATGGATTATTACCTGTATATATATGTCTGCAAATACTTGAATGTATATTTATTTATTTGATTTTTATATATATATATATATATATATATATATATATATATATATATATATATTGAATAAAAACAGACCACTTTAAGGTTCCATGTAATAAGTTATTTCACCAGAAAGCCCTTAAAAGGGCTCTGGATCATCAGACTTTACTTCCAAAGGTTGAAAGGAAAATATATATATATATATATATATATGTAAAATGATGTATAATTTTATATATCAACAAACAGTATTTAGAAAAATATAACAAACTGGATAAAAGTTTTTGTGATGAAACGCATCACAAAACCTTTTTACAGTTTTTCATTTCCTTCTAAATATATATATATATATATATATATATATATATATATATATATATATATCTATATCTGTGTGTGTGTGTGTGTGTGTGTGAGTATGAAAGAAAATTTTGGTATTTTTCTTAATCAATTTTCTAAGGCTACCAAGAAAATAATCCGAACTTGAAAGTATCACAATGAAAACTAATCAACATATGACTAAATTATTTAACCAAACCTTAATTTAATGGAAGCATGCTGCCTTTATATATATATATATATATATATATATATATATATAAAATGTGGTTGAGGACAAAATGATTGTTTATGTGTTAAAAATATGATTGGTGTAACATATGGACACACAGATAAGCTCTGGCCTTTCAATATCTGAAACATGTCATTACCAATTTGTCCGTTGATTAGAGAATTTTGATAATGTAAAGTTCAATTACATATTTAAGAAAAAGCATGTTTTTCTTTAGTTGGAACTCTCAATTTAGTCTAGTTGTTATTTTTACTGTTTAAGAAAATTAAAAAACAAGAAATACGGACAATAACTTTTCATTCCAGATTTAGTCCATATTACAAGAACTAATGTTGGAGAAAAAAAATAAATATCTATTTAAAAATTACAGGTTAAGATATATATGCATAGAAGTCTCAATGAAAGATCTGTGTTTCCTTAAATAGGTAACTGAACAATCCTTTATCAAGATGGTCTCCTGTAGCTAAATTGGTAACAGCACATTTTGGCTATAAGAGTTGTTGACCTGATAAAAAAAAAGGATATAGGTTAGATTCCTGCTGGGATCTACATTTTTCTTCAATAGGACTTCTCAATGAAGTTGTGCATAATTTCATTGATTAATAATAAAAAAAGAATGTATTGCAACTCAAATATATATACTCACTAAAAATAACATTTATTGTAATCTTATAATATAAAGTGGAAAGCTTATTTTATTCTGTCTGACCAATATTAATTATTGAAGGGTGAAAACACATAAATGAGTTAATAAATAAAATGTGAGTAAAATAAACATTGTTTTTGTTTATTTATTGAATTTTTAATCAACACCAGAAAAAAAAGATTTTTTAAAAAATGTAAATTTATTTCAGATATTCCAGAACGAACAACTTCATATCTAACAACAATTTGGTCTCCTTAACAACCAAAACCTACCAAATCTTTTTGCCTCCTAAAATCTAACCCCTGCTCTACTTCCTAAGAGCTGGTAACAGGGTAAAGAAGTGAAATTGCTGGGTATGATCAATATATATATATATATATATATATATATATATATATATATATATAAAGTGATACAAATATATATATATATATATATATATATATATATATATATATATATATAAAGTGATACAAATATATATATATATATATATATATATATAAAGTGATACAAATATATATATATATATATATATATATATATAAAGTGATACAAATATATATATATATATATATATATATAAAGTGATACAAATATATATATATATATATATATATATATATATAAAGTGATACAAATATATATATATATATATATATATATATATATATAAAGTGATACAAATATATATATATATATATATATATATATATAAAGTGATACAAATATATATATATATATATATATATAAAGTGATACAAATATATATATATATATATATATATAAAGTGATACAAATATATATATATATATATATATATATATATATAAAGTGATACAAATATATATATATATATATATATATATATATATAAAGTGATACAAATATATATATATATATATATAAATAAAGTGATACAAATATATATATATAAAGTGATACAGATACAAATATATATATATATATATATATATAAAGTGATACAAATATATATATATATATATTTAAAGTGATACAAATATATATATATATATTTAAAGTGATACAAATATATATATATATATATATATATATATATAAAGTGATACAAATATATATATATATATATATATAAAGTGATACAAATATATATATATATATATATATATAAAGTGATACAAATATATATATATATATATTTAAAGTGATACAAATATATATATATATATATATATATATAAAGTGATACAAATATATATATATATATATATATAAAGTGATACAAATATATATATATATATATATAAAGTGATATAAATATATATATATATATATAAAGTGATATATATATATATATATATATATAAAGTGATATATATATATATATATATAAAGTGATATATATATATATATATATAAAGTGATATATATATATATATATATATATATAAAGTGATACAAATATATATATATATATATAAATAAAGTGATACAAATATATATATATATAAATAAAGTGATACAAATATATATATATATATATATAAAGTGATACAAATATATATATATATATATATAAAGTGATACAAATATATATATATATATATAAAGTGATACAAATATATATATATATATATATAAAGTGATACAAATATATATATATATATATATATATATATATAAAGTGATACAAATATATATATACATATATATATATAAAGTGATACAAATATATATATACATATATATATATAAAGTGATACAAATATATATATATATATATATATATTTAAAGTGATACAAATATATATATATATATATATATATATATATATATATATAAAGTGATACAAATATATATATATATATATATATATATATATATATATATATAAAGTGATACAAATATATATATATATATATATATAAAGTGATACAAATATATATATATATATATATAAAGTGATACAAATATATATATATATATATATATATATATATATAAAGTGATACAAATATACAAATTATATATATATATATATATATATATATATATATATATATATATATATATATTTAAAGTGATACAAATATATATATATATATATATATATATATCCTGTCGGGTAGTCCCTGCTAGTAAGAAATATATTTTACAGATATAAGAGGTGGCCAAGCTGCAACTCTTGAGCTACATGAGGTTTTTTGACCGTTAATATGTGGCTTGTGGAAATATGTAGGCTGAAACCCTTTTTCATAGCAGTTAATATAAAAGGTAAATTCCCAGAGTTTCTTACCATATTGAGTACACTTAATATAGTTAAAACAAACATCAGTCAAGATTTTTTTTAAATTTAAGAAATTTTTCTAGTGCCATGCCAGGAAATTTTTCGCCCCAGAATTGATCCTTCAAATCTACAAATCAACCATTCACTCTTGCATGGAGTATAGCTGCCATATATGGTCTGGAGCCCTTACTGTTTGCCTCAGGGTTCTTGATAAGATCCAGAGACGGATATGCAATTGGTCCCGATCTGGCATCTTGTCTGCAGTTGCTCTCTCTCACAGATGGACAGTCACCTCTCTCTGTCTTTTTTTACAAATATTTTCATGGTAATTGCTCCAATGAGCTGCTTTCGCTGGTTCCCAGACTTCGCAAATTCAAGCGTCCTATGAGGCTGGCATCCCGCTCTCACCCTTTCACTGTTAAATGTAGCCGCCTCTTCTACTCCAATAGTTTCATATCTCACACCTCTCGCCTGTGGAACTTCCTTCCCTATTCCTGTTTCCCTGATAGCTATAATCTCTAACTTATCAAATGTAATGTCAATTGACATCTCCAGTTGCCTTGAGCTATCCACTATCCCTCTCCTCATCCTTTCCTCTATCATTCCTACCTGCCCTCATTCCAAAAAACCCTTTGCGTGCTAGTGGCTTCCCGCCTTGTTAGGGGTGAAATGCTTTAAAAAAAAATATATATATATATATATATATATATATATATATATATATATATATATATCTTATGTGCCACATGTGATACACGGATGATGCAGATTTTTTTACATTTTTTTTCTTTAGTAAACCAATTGGCATCCAGGACTATAGAACCTGGTCTACCCTGCTATTTACCCATAGCTGGGGGTAGAAGAAGAGGATTCATACCTTTCTGAAGGGTATTAGCACGTAAGTGAATGCAATGTATCCAAATGGAATTTAAATTCAGCTCTCCAATTTCTCAATCCGAGTCGTTATCCATTACTCCAGTGTGCCTCCTTATATATATATATTTTTTTTTTTAAGCATTTCACCCCAAGCAAGGCGGGAAGCCACTAGGACGCAAGGGGTTACAGAAAATTTAGAGCAAGGTCAGATAGGAGTGATAGAAGAAAGGATGAGGGTAGTGGATAGATCAAGGCAATTGGAGATGTCAATTGACATTACACTTGAATAGCTGGAGATTATAGCTCACTGGGAAACAGTAATAGGGAAGGGAGTTCCACAGGCGAGAGGTGCGAGACATGAAGTTATTAGAGTAGAAGAGACGGCTACATTTAGGAGTTTCGACAATGAAGGGGTGAGAGTGGGATGCCAGCCTCGTATGGCGCTTGAACCAATACAAGTGAACAGTTTAAAAAACTGCATACCTGAATAAATATACTGAGAGAGATTTCTTACCATCATTTCGCTTTTAATCAGATACTCTGTTGTACACACTAAGATAAATGACACCCTTAATATCACAACATTATAAAAATATGCCAAAAAAGAGGTTGTATTGCACTACACGAGGGGTGGCCAAACCACAGCTCATGAGCCAGATGCCAGCTTTTTGACCTTTAATATGTGGTTTATGGAAATATGTTGGCTGAACTCATTTTTTAATTGCAGTTAATATAAAATGTAAATAAAAAAAATTCAAGGTTTATAATCATTCACTCTGTATGAATGAGACCTCAGTGGATTAAAACACAAGTTTAATGTTCATGGTTAGTAAAATTATTTCAGAATTTAAAGCCTAGTTTTAATGCTAGATATGAGTGAGGCATTGTTTCTTAGTGCTGAGGGAAAGGAATGGTTGGTGGGATTAAAGAAATGTCTGGTCAGCAAGGGTTATAGAGGAATGTCAAAAGACTGGTGTCATGGGTGAGGGGATTAAACATTTGGGTGCAGCGAGGGGGGATGTTGTGAGAGTGGTCATGTGTATGTAACAAAAATGTATGTCTAAATTTTCTTCATGTCTTGCAGCTCTCGAACATCTCAACTTTATCCTATGTGGCTCTTACATAAAGCAAGTTTGGCCATGCTGATATATATATATATATATATATATATATGTGTGTGTATGTGCATATACAGTGACATGCATAAGTATTGGATACATGTTATTTTCTGTTATAACTCTAGTTTATGTTCGCCATTTTGCCTGATATTTGGTAAGTAATATCTCAAAAGTTGTTTTAGTTGTATGTGGAAGGAAAATTAAAAATTCATGGTTGAATGCATTTTTTTTATCAAAGTTCAAAATTACCCTATGCAAAAGTATTGGATACATGACACTTTTTTCAAATTTCCAATCAAAATTTTGTATTTTAAAAGACTTTAAATATTCAAATTTTCGATAGTATTGGAATTTTATCTCTGACCAATCAGAGAAGCACACAATTGTTCACAAGATAGTGCTACTAATCGTCTGACTCTTTGATGTGCATTCTGCAATTCAAGGATTAAAAATGGCAAAAACTAAAGAATTATCTAGAGATATGCGAGATAGAATCATTGAACGTCACAAAAGAGGACAAGGTTACTGAAAAATTAGCACAGAAATGAATCTAGCACTAAGTACAGTAGGAACTATCATCAGAAAGTATAAGAAGTATGTCAACGGTACAGCAAACCTTCCAAGAAATGGAAGACCAAGAAAAATAAATGAGAGTACTTCAAGGTGGATCAGCAGAAATGTGACAAAAAAACCCTTCATTACTCATTCTAAAATTAAAACTGATCTTGAGGGTGCTGGAATTAATGTAAATAAGAATACCATTAGCAGAGCTCTATATCGTACAGGCTTTCATTCAAGATCACCAAGAAAAGTGCCTTTACTGAAAACCAAACATGTCAAAGACCGATTAAAGTTTGTCAAAACTTATGAAAAGAAAGGTATGCAGTTTTGGGAAAAGGTAATCTGGTCGGATGAAATGAAAGTTGAACTATTCGGAAGGAACACAGAGACAAGTATTTGTCAAAAAAATGGCACTGCCTTCAACAAGCACAATACCATCCCCACAGTTAAGTTTGGGGCTGCTTCCATTATGATATGGGGATGCTTTTCATCCAAGGGCACTGGTGAGTTACAAGTTATCCATGGTAGAATGAATGGTAGCATGTACAGGGAGATTCTAGAGAAGAACCTTCAGAAATCTGCAACTTCTTTAGAACATGGTCAGAATTTTGTGCTTCAACATGACAATGATCTCAAACATACTACAAAACTTACAAAGGAATGGTTTGAAAATAATGGTATTAGTACTCTCAATTGGCCAAGTCAGTCTCCTGACTTGAATCCAATTGAGAATTTGTGGAATACTTTGAAGGTTAAAGTTCATAAGCGGAATCCACAAAATATCAAGCAATTAGAAGAATTATGCAAGGAAGAATGGGGTAAAGTAATGGTGGATCAGTGTGGAAAACTTGTGGCCAACGATAGAAAGCGACTGGAAGCAGTGAAATAAAATGGAGGTTACGCAACAAAATATTAAATTGATGTAGCCAATAGTTTTGCATAGGGTAATATATATATATATATATATATATATATATATATATATGTGTGTGTGTGTGTGTATATATATATATATGTATGTGTGTATTTTTTTTTTTTTTCCCTTAAGCATTACGCCCCGAGCAAGGCGTGAAGCCACTAGGATGCAGGGGGGTTGCAGAAGATTCGGAGCAAGAGCAGATAGGAGTGATAGAGGAAAGGATGAGGAGAGGGATAGTTGATAGATCAAGGTAACTGGAGATGTCGATTGACATTACATTTGAATAGTTGAAGATTATAGCTCTCAGGGAAACAGTAATTGGGAAGGGTGTTCCACAGGGGAGAGGTGTGAGGTATGAAGCTATTGGAGTAGAAGAGACAGCTACATTTAAAAGTTTCTACAGTGTAAGGGTGAGTGAGAGCTGGATGCCAGCCTCATAGGGAGCTTGAATTCATGGAGTCTGGGAACCAGTGAAAGCAGTTCATCGGAGCAATTACCATGAAAGTATTTGTAGAAAAGACAGAGCGAGGCAACTGTGCGTCTGTGAGAGAACAACTGTAGACGAGATGCCAGATCAGGGCCAGTTATATTACATATCCGCCTCTGGATCTTGTCAAGAACTCCGAGGTAAACAGAAGGTCCCCCAGACCATATATGGCAGCAATACTCCATACAAGGGCCAATGATTGATTTGTATATTTGAAGTATCGATTCCAGGGAGAAAAAATTTCTGGCGCAGCACAGAGAGCCAACTTATATATATGTATGTGCGTGTGTGTATATATATATATATCTATATATATATATATATGTGTGTGTGTGTGTATATATATATATATATATATATATATATATATATATATATATATATATGTGTGTGTATATATATATATATATATATATATATATATATATATGTGTGTGTATATATATATATATATATATATATATATATATATATATATGTGTGTGTATATATATATATATATATATATGTGTGTGTGTGTGTATATATATATATATATATATATATATGTGTGTGTGTGTTTATGTGTATATATACATATATATGTGTGTGTGTATATATATATATATAATACATAAAATAGGGGAGTAATGGATAAAAATACAACACAGCTAACAGTTACTGTCCAAGATACAGAGATAATCCACTTTTAAATTTAAATTCTGACTTCCGCATTACCATGACACTAAACCGAGCCTATCACTTTCTGCTTTTATTGTTAACATTTTTAATTATCCTACATCATATTCGTCCTGGGTATGACAATAAACTACATCCACGTCCTTGGTAAGACGATAAACTATGTCCAACAGCAAGGCCTCTGATCAGGAGGTTTTGAGGAGCATGGAACCACCTCTTAATTACTAGTGTTCCCAGGTCCACCCGATCATGGGGTGGTAGCACCTGTCAGGGTCCCAGCTATGGGCAAATAGTTAACCCCGAAACTGGGGTAAAAATGCTATGAAAGTGCAAAAATAGGTTTTAATACCAGAAATACTTTAAAAAATAATTACCAGCAATAAATCTTTGAAGGAAAAAAAAAAAATCTATAAATCAATACATTTTTGAAACAAAATATTACCAGCAATACATTTTTGAAAAATTACCAGCTATACATTGGTGAGGAAAAAATATTACCAGCAATATCTTTTTGAAAAGAATTATTACCAGAAACACATTTTTGAAGAAAAAATATTACCAGAAATAGATTTTTGACAAAACAAAATATGACCAGCAATGAAAATTTTGTCGGCATTAAATAACCCACTGAGGTTGATATGCCGTAAAACAAACCAAACCAAAAACACCTACATCATATATCAGATATGTTTTGATCCTGAACATAAATTTACTGTAAAGAATTCTGAAATTAATATCCTTTCAATATATTTCCGTTTTAATAAATTTCTTTCTCTTCTAATTAGAACTGTATTTTTAAGTTGAAATTCTGATCATGCCTATTACAAGGAATGATTGATGCATTGAAAGCTTTGTAACTGAAACCTTATGTGCATCTAACGTTTTTATTTAAATTTCTAGATGCTTCCCCAATCAATGCATTCTGATTCCAGGAGAAAGAAATTAATTAAGGTGGACATGTACATGAATTGAAAGGGCACTAATTTCAGATTCCACTTGAGTAAATTTAAATTCCAGATCATGTAGCCAATTTCATTTTCACAGAGACTTATGATGAATAAAATGCAGAGCAACTGAAAATAGTAACAATAAAAGTGAACGTGATCAAGCATTGAATACAATAACTGAATCTTTACATCTTGATAAAGCGGACATCGAAATTTTAATTTAAAATTTGAGTATCTCTGGATCTTTAACATTTTGATGTCAACCATAACTAACATTTATTGTGTGTTTCTCTTTCACCCGACTTTCTCCTGTGAAGTTTGTTCTTGTCATTCATTCTGATATATATATATATATATATATATATACTTTCTTTTTTTTTAACATACAACATGTGTTAGCATGTGCAATACCCTGTCTTCATCAGCCGCCGACCAGCGGTGATATCACGGTTTCGGTGGCTATGGCGGGACTGCCACCCCTGGCGCCACCAGCAGCGTTTGCCGCCAGGCAGGGTATGAAGATAAGCTAACTAATTGTGCCATTAAGTAAAATCTATCTGCAATGAAAGTTTCTTGAACGTGTTTGCCATTATTGACGCGCTCGTAAAAAAGCGAACATAAACTAGAGTTATAACAGAAAATAACATGTATCCAATACTTATGCGTATCACTATATATATATATGTGTGTGTGTGTATATATACATATATATATACACACACACACACACAGAGGTAAAAATCTGTGGGTAAGTAATCCAAGTGAATCCTAATAATATAAAATATTAAAACTGATCTGCAAAAAAGAACTCAATATATTTATTATATAGCATATAAATGAATTACATAAAATGAAACACAACTGTACCCCATTTTGATGGCCATTTAGCAACCTCACCCCGACACCAAGGAGATTCTCCCTGGTGCTTGTCAACGCTAAAACTTTTGTTAAAGGTGTTAGCATTGACAAGCCCAAGGGAGATTATCCCATTGGTGGTGGCAGTAATGGCTATCAGAATTAGGTACAATTTTTTAACTTCATTGTTATGTAATACACACACATATATATATATATATATATATATATATATTATATTAGGTTGGTGCAAAAATAATGTCGTTTTCTCACATATGTTACTTTTATATATGATTTGTGAATTAATTCATTGATATCTATAGCCATGTTATATATAATTTTGAAGCGCGTTTTTCGCTCTATCAAATCGTGTTATTCGTTACCGTTCTCAATCTCTTCATTCATTTTTTTTTTGCAGGCTTTTCGACAGCATGGACAAAATTCAAATCCGCACGATTTTCTTGTTCCAATTCAAACTAGGCCGAAAAGCTGCCGAGACAGCGTGTGATATCAATGATGTGTTTGGCCCAGGAACCACTAACGAACATGTGGCACAACGGTGGTTCAAGAAATTTCGCAATGGTGACGAGAGCCTCGAAGATGAAGACGGTCGCGGCCGGCCGACTGGGGTTGATAACGAACATTTGAAAACCTTAATTGAAGCCGATCCTCGCAAAACCACACGGGAAGTTGCCGTTGAACTCAAGGTTGACCACTCAACAGTCGTTCGCCATTTAAAGCAAATAGGGAAGTCAAAAAAGTTGGATAAATGGGTGAACGATAATCAAAACAATCGTCAAAAAACGACATTATTTTTGCACCAACCTAATATATAAACATATGACAGGCTGAATTTTGCATTTAATCATTATCCAGATTATTGCCACTGGGTGTTGACTTCAGTATCTATTTTTATATTTAAATATGCTCTATTTCTGATATTGAACACTTTAACCCATAAATATAGCATACCTTAAAGCTATATATATATATATATATATATATATATATATATATATAAAATAAAAGGCTCAAACACTAATATTCCATGGTT
>OZ010613.1:35427650-35520150 GCA_963932145.1 Acanthosepion lycidas
AAAACATTTACAACAATTGTTTATATTTTAAATTTTAATATACTGCATGTGAATTAAATATATTAATTAAGGAACAGCATAAAAACCTATTTCTTTGAAGGAAGTTAAAATGACAAATATGTCAGAGCTGTTGCAAATTGAAAGCAATGCAAAAAAATAAAATTTATCTAAAATTGACTCTACAGTGAACAAAAAATTTATCTAAAATTGGACCCTACAGTGAACAAAAAATTTATCTAAAATTGGACCCTACAGTGAACAAAAAATTTATATAAAATTGGACCCTACAGTGAACAAAAAATTTATCTAAAATTGGACCCTACAGTGAACAAAAAATTTATCTGAAATTGGACCCTACAGTGAACAAAAAATTTATCTAAAATTGGACCCTACAGTGAACAAAAAATTTATCTGAAATTGGACCCTACAGTGAACAAAAAATTTATCTAAAATTGGACCCTACAGTGAACAAAAAATTTATATAAAATTGGACCCTACAGTGAACAAAAAATTTATCTAAAATTGGACCCTACAGTGAACAAAAAATTTATCTAAAATTGGACCCTACAGTGAACAAAAAATTTATATAAAATTGGACCCTACAGTGAACAAAAAATTTATCTAAAATTGGACCCTACAGTGAACAAAAAATTTATCTGAAATTGGACCCTACAGTGAACAAAAAATTTATCTAAAATTGGACCCTACAGTGAACAAAAAATTTATCTAAAATTGGACCCTACAGTGAACAAAAAATTTATCTGAAATTGGACCCTACAGTGAACAAAAAATTTATATAAAATTGGACCCTACAGTGAACAAAAAATTTATCTAAAATTGGACCCTACAGTGAACAAAAAATTTATCTAAAATTGGACCCTACAGTGAACAAAAAATTTATATAAAATTGGACCCTACAGTGAACAAAAAATTTATCTAAAATTGGACCCTACAGTGAACAAAAAATTTATCTAAAATTGGACCCTACAGTGAACAAAAAATTTATATAAAATTGGACCCTACAGTGAACAAAAAATTTATATAAAATTGGACCCTACAGTGAACAAAAAATTTATCAAAAATTGGACCCTACAGTGAACAAAAAATTTATCTAAAATTGGACCCTACAGTTAACAAAACCACCAACACAGAAGAAATCCACTTACCTTTAAAAAGGCGGAGCGCGTGTGTACCTGCTGATGCCATTGGTTTTATGAGACAATGAAAAACTAGAGCAGACCAATTCCATTATTTATAGCAGAAAACAGTTGATGGAATAATCTTGATGTGCAACATATTGGGGTTATTTCAATCACCTCGTGATGATTGAAATAACCCCAATATGTTGCCTCCGAATGCATATAAAGTAAGTGTAAGTGAAGCAAAGGACAGAAGAAAGGCATGAGTTGGGAACATTGTTTTGCAACTATTTGGACATATGGTACTGTGAATTTGTGACTGTTACTTTATTTTTGCTACATCACCATTATTTAAACTAATTATTAAAAGAATTATAGGGGTTAGCTGAGGTACAAGAATGAACAGTCTTTACCATCTGGGGAAATATTATCTGCCCAAATAACTCAGTCAGTTATGTGCCATAGGCGATCATCTATCTTTTGGTACATGACTGATGAGGCAGATTTTTTTTCCGCAGTAGTTTGTCATTTCTTTCTGCAATAGACCAGTTGCCATCCAAGGCTATAGAACTCAGTCTTTCCTGCTATTTACCCATAGCAGGAGGGAGAAGAAAAAGATTCATACTTTTCCTAAAGGTATTAGCACATAAGAGAATGTAATGGATTTGACTGGAATTCGAACTTGGCACTCCGATTCCTCAATCTGAGCTGCTATCCATTACTCCACTGTGCCTCCCAAACAACTCAACTTTGCTTATAAAATGTACTATTTCAGGAACATGCATGATAAAAAAATAAACAGAGTTCTCACCATAACCCTGAGTTTGCTCACAAAAGTCCATATTTTCAGATTTTGGTGGGAGAACATTAACTGACAAATTGGCCAGTCATGAGTCTAATTCATACGTGCTGAAACTAATAGTCTGTAGGTAAAGTTGTAGGGTTTACCTACAGACCACTAACATTAGTAGTATAAGCTTTGCTTATATCCTGTTTTACTTATGGAGTGCCAACATCAGTAGCATATGTTTTGCTTACAATGCTAATATCAATAGCATATGTTTTGCTTGTAGAGTGCTGACATCAGTAATATACGTTTTGCTTAAAGACTGCTAACGCAAGTAGTATACAATTTACTCATTGACTGCTAATATCAGTAGTATATGTTTGAAATTTTAGGAACACATAATGAGGGAAGAAGTCTTAGAAAATTCAACAATGACAAGGTGCACTGAAAGCAGGAGATGATGTCAGCAGAGAAAATGTATTAATAGGTATTAGGTTTGGTGCAAAAATAATGTCGTTTTCTCACATAGTAACATATGTGAGAAAACGGCATTATTTTTGCACCAACCTAATATTTACAAATTCTCAAAAAGATATATGTCTGCTTTACATAAAAAGGTAGGTGCAAATGTTTGGTTTACATTTGAGTCCAAAAATAAATATAAGTCTAGTTAACACTTTTTTTTTTACGGCGGGGTTCACACTGTACAGGACCCTGGGGCCCCTCAAGATAGAAGATTACAGGGTAAGAGGCACAGTTTATGTATATAGGTGGGAAAGTTAAATGCTAACCAAGCACTTGAATAGGTTAAGATTGTAGTGATTGGGGGAAGAATCCTCTTGGGAATTAGTTCCACAGAGCAGTGGTTCACAGGAAGAAATAGTTCCAGTGGAACTTCTCCCCAATGGAATACAGAGGGAATGAGGGTGTTTTTTCACAATGTGAGTTGCATACTGGGTCCTAGCTGTGAAGGTTAGAACTGGCAAGACTAAAGAATGCCATTTGTATTAGGTTGGTGCAAAAATAATGTCGTTTTCTCACATATGTTACTATGTGAGAAAACGACATTATTTTTACACCAACCTAATACAAGCACTTATCATCAGAGTAGTGATAGAGCAATGAGAATCTTGCTATATCCTATCTGTGAGGGAGATGCTGTAAAGTGAAAAATAATTTGTCACCTACAAGGACCTGGAGACACTTTTGAACTATCAAAACTAGAAGGTGAGGACAGAGGAGCTCCTACCCAAATATGACAACAGTCATGGATAGTGGCTCAGAGGAATTGGAGATCCGAGTTCAAATTCCAGTCGAATCCGTTACATTCATATACATGCTAATACCCTTGTGAAAGGTATGAATCCTCTTCTTATTCCCCAGCTATGGGTAAATAGCAGGACAGACTGGGTTCTATAGCTTTGGATGGCTACTGGTCTACCACACAAAGAAATGGCAACCTACTGCAGGAAAAAAATCTACTGTGTCTGTCATGTAAGCATGTATCACAGATGGCACTTAACTGACTGACTGACTCCATTTTATGCCTGATCTGGCTCATATAAAAGTAGAGGATAGCTCAAGGAGCAGTACAGAGAACCAACTATTTTTCCCAGTTTTTAGCGATGGTTTGAATGTACAAGTTCCACTAGATGTCTCTGGTGAGTTTAAGGCCCAATCATCTCTAAAGGCATGTAGCTTTCCTGAGAGGACATCCATTCATCGGGACTAGTGGTAGTTTGGAGTCTGATCAAAAGGTAGGTATATCTGGTTCATGTCCGAGTCAAAAAAGTCTGGTTTAGACCTGTGTCAAAACCTATATATATATATATATATATATATATATATATATATATATGTCTAGTTTTTATCATAGTCTGTAAATATCCATTTGGAAGTTGGTCACTTTTTGTGTGGGTGGGGTTACCCTTCTGCAGGGAATACACATGCCAGGTTCTAAGCCATCCCCAACTCCAACAGAGCAATCAGCTTTTAGAGTCAGGGTAGTGAGGTGATAGGTTTATTTCTCTCTTTCTCTATATAACATCTCTCTTCAGGAGATGGGCAATTATGTTTTGCCACAGCCTTCTGTTTCCTTTTTGTTTGCACTCAGAAATACTTGCTTCTTTTACAAGACTTCTTTATGTTATGATACTTGTTCCTCTATTCATTTTTCTTTGAGTTTTGTTTAATGTATCATGGTGATCATGGTTCTCTACAGCTTCTTTTTTTTTTTTTTTTTGCTCACAGCAATACTTGCTTCTTAGTCATGTACTTGTAATAGCTTCATCAGATTGAGACTTTCGTAACGATGTCAGTCAGAATACCAAACACGTTCAAAAATGTCTATTTATATTAATATAAATATTTTGCTATATACAACTTCTTCAAATCAATGGTTAAAGATGGGTTCTTGCAAATGAAGCCTGTAGGTCTTAGAGAGGATCATACTTCTTCAAACTTCATGAACAGTTGCATTTCCCAACTCCCATCGATAGTGGAAATAATCGATTTTTTTCATGCTTCTATGGTAGTTTTCATGTAGTTTGCGACCATTTACTATTGGCCAGAGTGAGAGCCAATAGCTGGTGGCCACGAATAGGCAGGAAGATTCTATTGGCCAGCGTGAGAGCCAACAGCTGACTGACACAAATGTTAACTAGCATGCAAAAAAATCCATAGCTGCATTCATCACAAGTGGGAAAAATTTAAATCTGCATGGCACTTTACTCCAATTGGCTCATTCGCTTGCTTAAACTCAATGTTGATTCTGATTCTGCAGAACTGGGTTGGGTGTGAAAAAGTATTTGTTGTTAACATTCTTTTTTTATTCGGTTTTTCCAGTTACAAGTCCTTTTTTAAAGCTCATCATTTTGTGTTCATTTTGTTTAGTTCTTTTTTCATAACAGTTTTAATGTTTAGTATAGAGCTTAGAAAGAATTTGCAGTGTGAGATAGGCAAGAAATAAGGCATGTAGCAACATTAGCACAGCAAAGGGCACTCCTTTAAAGGCAAAGAAGGGCAAAAATATTTAAGTCAAGTGATAGCGATTGCTGTATGAGTCGTACGATTTTTGAATCAAGCACGGGCAACGCTGGGCCATGCTGCTAGTGACATAATAAAGATTTGTATATTCAACACTACTTCAAACAAAAAGCTCGGAAGGAAGCCCCCCATCAATACTGTAAGAAGCAACAACTATTAATGGACTTGAGAAATCTATTTCCCTGAAAAATTGTTTTAATAGAAAGGTTTTATAAAAAGTAGCTCTTGCTGTTCAGTTAATAAATACCAAATGTTTCCTTATTAAGAAAGCTAATATTACCCTTACTATTAGAGATGAGAACAGATATTACACTTTGATCGCAGCCCTGGAAGTGAAAAAAGCTTAAGTTGCTAATATCATTTGTCAGTATGATACTTGTTTGTCTATTTCTCTCTGTGTGTTGTCCTATCTATCATATCTCTTTTTAATATGAATGAACACGGTTCTCCACAGCTTTGTGTTTTTTTGTTTTGCTCTCAGCAATACTTAGTCATGTACTTGTAATAGCTTCATGAGATTGAGATTTTCATAAGGATGTCATTCAAGACAACAAACTTGTTGCCAGCTATATACAACTTTTTCAAATCAATGGTTAAAGATAGGTTTCTGCAAATGAAGCCTGTAGGTCTTAGAGAGGACCATACTTCTTCAAACTTCATGGACAGGCACTTCAGACACACACAGAATTGTACAAAATAACAAAAAAAACACATAACAATGACTTTCAACAATAGCAACATCTTTGATAGATATCAAACAGAAATCAAGAAAATAATGATATAATAAAATTGTTGATGTTCAATACTACTTCAAACAAAAAGCTAGGAAGGAAACCCCCATCAATACTGAAAGGAGCAACAACTGTTTCTAGACTTGAGAAATCTATTCCCCTGAAAAACTGTTTTAATAGAATGATTTTATAAAAAATAGCCCTTGCTGCTCAGTTAATAAATACCAAATACTTATTAGGAAACAGCTAATATTATCCTTACTATTAGAGATGAGAACAGATACTACACTTTGATCCCAGCCTGAATGCCTAGAAGTGAAAAAAGCTTAAATTGCTAATATTACTATTATCATTTGTCAATATGATACTTACACCACAGTGGATAAGGCATTAGTTAGATCCGGTGACAGGACCCAAAGAGTGTGAGTTCAATACCTGATTAAGGCAGTGGAGAACTTGGAGAGGAGAATTAACAGGAGATAAATGACATCCATTAGACATGGCCTGTGGAATTAAAACAGTCTATCCCAGCAAGTGAAATAAAGGGTTCAGTTTGATATTCCAACTACCTGAAGAAGGCTGGAGCATACAACAGCCGAAACATTATGATAAATATGGCAACAAAGATGAGAATGAACAATGTAAATAGTGATACTTGTTTGTCTATCTATTTCTCTCTGTGTTTTGTCCTATGTACCATATATGAGCGATCATGGTGGTTCTCCACAGCTTCTTGTCTTTTCTAGTTCTCAGCAATACTTATTTCTTTATGACCTTTCTTTCGTGTTACTGTTGCATAGCCCACTCCTGCTGGGGAGGTCTTGGTCATCAGCGCCAAATTGAGCTTATGTTGCGTAACCCCTTGGTAGGGGTAGACCCCTCTCATCATCTCTTGGCCAGTAATCACTAGTCATTTTGAGGCCAAAGCTAAAAGAACTTCAACACAGGGAATTTTAAACTTAACTATTATATTAATCATGTCAATGTTTACATTTTTTAACTATACAGTGAGGTTGCCCTCCCTCCACCAGGGAGCCATTTCAGACATGAAAGAGAACACATCTACATTGCTTGACAGTTCAGAAAACAAATCACTGAAAAAAATTTCTATATCTCTATCATTCCTACATTGGATCATTCAATCAAAATCGACTTCCTTGTTTTGTCTTCCATCTGACCTTGAAGATCAACCTCAGGAAGTCCAAGCAGAGATACACTTCCTCTTAAAAATAATAGTCTGGTAAACTATTACTTAATAATACTAGTTCTTATAGTTGTTCTCAACATGAATTGAGCTGTTGCTCAATGTTTTCTTAGGCTCCTCTTGATTAGCTTGAATGGCTTTGAGGCCCAGTTTAAAAATTTTCCCCAAAATTTTCAGAATCTCAATACTTGTCTCCACCATTATAGCATCTGAAACAAAAGCCACAGTTGAAGGAGATTTATAATGATTTGATATAAATAATAATACTTATACAGAGAAATCATAATCTTCAGATGTGCACATAAAATTTGCTTTGCAGTCTCTCACTAAATACCATCTCCCTTCAAAACATGAGTGATTGCCGTTCTCCACAGCTTCATCTATTTTTTTGCTCTCAGTAATACCTGTTTCTTTATGAACCCATTTGTTTGTGAGTTTTGTCTAATGTATCATATCTCTTTTGAACATGAATGATCATGGTGCTCCACAGCTTCCTGTTTTTTGTTTTTTTTGTTTTCAGCAATACTTGCTTCTTTATAATTTGTTTGTATTTGTGATACTTGTTTCATTCCTCTGTGAGTTTTATCTAATGTACCATATCTCCTTTGAATATGGATGATCAGTGCTCTCCACAACCTCCAGTATTTTTTTTTTTTTTTTGCTCTCAGCAATACTTGCTTCTTTATGACCACTCTCTTTCTCTGTCCAATAGAAGTTCTACTATTTTTCTTTTTTTGTCCTATAATTTTCCATAAATAAAACAATACTAGAACAGGAACCTGAAACTGATATGCAGCCGCTTGCAGGAAGAAAAAAAAGACTGACAAATGGTGTCAGCACAATAACATTTCAAACTCATTGCTTATTTTCAAACAGATGTTGAAAAGAACAAAAATATCTCCTTCCTTGACAGTACATGTAATTATACCATTTCATAGAAATACACATGTAGTTAATGCTCTTTGGTCCCCAGACTACTGAGTCAGCCTGCCTAGACACTCTACTTAGGTTCAATTATTATGCATGCATTTCTAACAGTGTAGTACAAAACTTCTGTGTCATGATCATTGGCAATTATGGCTCTCCACAATTTTCTTTCCTTTGTAGGTCTTAATAACTTATCTTTTTTTCCATCTCTCTCAAACCCTGCTCTGCCACACATTTGCCAGGTAGGTTATGTGTTGTCTTACTTTGTATCTCTTGTCTTCAAACTGTCTTGTGAGTATCAGATTTTCCAAGCCCACTTTCCTCATTATGTGCTCCAGAAACTTCAGCTATCTCTTGCTAATGTTACGTATAAGTGTCCTTTTTTTGTCTGTCTCTAGAACTTCATCATTACTCATATGTTCAGTGCATGGTATTCTCAGCATCCTTTTGTACTAACACATTTCTGTTGCAACAAGTCTCTTTTTCCTTTGTGAGAAGATTGTCCAGCATTTACTGCCATATAGGAGAGCTAATATTTTCTTTTCACTACCTCTCCTAAACCTTGTTCTGCCAACCATTTACACAAGCTCTTTCCCGCTTGCATTTAGTATGTCCTGTGAGTATTAAATTTTCTAACCCCTCTTTCCTCATTATGTTCCTTACAAATATCACCTGTCTCTTTCTGATGTGAAGCATTCTTTTTGCTTCCATTTTTCTATAAAACTTCATCTTTGCTCACATGTTTAGTCCATGGTATTCTCAACATCCTTCTATAGTACCATATTTCTGTTGCTTCAAGTCACTTCCTCATCTAGTGGTACATTGTGCAACACTCAAAGGCTTATAGGAGGATTGATATAACAGTTTAGTCCTCTTTTCTTTTATTCTAATGAAATTTTTCTATTTCTTTATACTTTGCTTAGTTTTTGAAAGGCATCTCTCGCTATCCCAAACTGCCTTCATATTTCAGTGTTGCACTTTGTTTTCTGTTAATGTAATTTCCAGATCATCAAATTTTTCTTCTTGTTTGATTTTGCTTTCTCCAGTTTAGGATTTGCATGTTGTTGCTAACAACCAAAGTATTCTATCTTCTTACAATTGAGGCTTAGTCGTTTCTTCTCACTTTCCTTCATTATCTTCTGTAGGAGTTCTTTCAGGGCTGCTTTAGTGTGTATCCTACCACCACATTTGTATCTTGCATTATTCAGACATTGTAAATATATTCTACCAATCAGTTTTTGCTTTAGTGTGTATCCTAACAACACATTTGTATCTTGCATTATTAAGTCATCGTCCAGACATTTTTTCTCAGTATGTTAAAAAACATTCAAAATATTTTTATTTAAAGAATTCAAATATTTTGTTTTATGATGTTTTAGTCTAATTTCTTTTCTTATAATTTTTATTTTTTTATTTTAAATTTTATAATACAAAAATAGGTGGCATCCCTCATTCCGTTTTTGCTTTTCCCCCTTATTTTAGATAATGTAGGATACAAATATGGTGGTAGGATACACTGATTGGTAGGACACACGCTAAAGTAGCACCATTCATTCTGCTATCAGCACTTTTGGAAGGCATCTTTTTCTTTGTAATGAAATTTTTTTGTTTCTTTATACTTTTCTTAGGTCTTGAAAGGCTTCTTTTTCTTTGTTTGTAACAAGATTTTTCTGTTTCTTTATACATTGCTTAGATTTTGAAAGGCTTCTTTTGCTATCCCAATGCACCTTCAGATTTTAGTGTCACATTTTCTGTCCTCTGTTAAAACACTTCTCAGTGAGAAAAAAAAAAACAAAAAACAAATGCTTTGGAAGCATCAAAATTTGGATTCCATCACATGCAGCAAAGGAACTGTAATCGCTGAGAAGCATAAATCAGACATATGGTAAGAAACATTGTATTGAGTAATTGCATTTTAAATATAATCAATGTACTTCAAGCTCAATATAATTCTCTAACACATTTATTGTATAAAAGTGCATTTTATCCGTCTTATCTCAGCTAAAAGCATAATTTGCAGCCAGACAATGAAAGAGGATTAAATTCTTCCAGCCAATTGATAAAGACAGTAAGTTAACTGATATAGCCAGAGGAATGGAAGATGTGGATCTTAACAAGGTTGTGGGGGTTGTGTATATTTTTAGATGAAGGTGAGTGTTCAATATGTAAACAAAAGAAATAGAAGAAGTATACAAAAATCTTGTGTTTCTGCTGCAGACATTTATTCCTTTTATTTTGACTACATTGAAATAAAGTTAAAAGGTCTCTTGAGTATGTCTGTTTTCCTTTTAATTCTGAACTGATTTATGGGAAGTAAGGATATGAACAGGTAAATAGGGACAAGCTCAAGTCAGTCTCACACTGGTTTGGAAAGACCATGTCTGTTTCTTTTTTTGATTCTGAAATGATTTAAGTAAGGATACGAATGAGTAAAGTTGGTCAAGATCAGGTCAGCTTCACACTGAGTTTGGAACACCTAACCACTAATTCATAAGTAGGACTGCTAAAACATGTCCTACAGTATTGTTGGTACATGGAAAAAGTTCAGTCACCAGTGGACCAGGGAAACTAACATTACCCAGTGGAAACACTTTTACTGCATGGTTCCCATATTGAAGCCAAGGGGAGGAAGAACCTGTCCTTTCCAGAAGTAGAGTCATAAAAATCATACATGTGACCAGAAAGCATTTCTGGTTTTTCTATAACTTGCTTCATGGGGAAAAGGAATTTTTTGTTTGTTTATTGGTTTTATTCCATTTTCCCCACAAAGGCACATTATCAGCTGCATGTATATTTAACTCTAGCAACAAAAAAGTGGTATAACAAAGTATGGAAAATGTGGCACTGAAATCAGAAGAACTAGCAAAAGATGCCTTTCAAAAGCTAAGTGCTGAGAAATAGAAAAATGTCATTAGAAACAAAGAAAAGAGTGCTAGATTGCTATGTGGTATCTCATATATGACAATGAATTCTGGACAATCTTTCCACAGATGAAGAGAAAACTGGAAGCAACAAAAATGTCATTCTACAGAAGGATATTGAGAATTCCATGGACAGAGTGAGTAAGCATCAAGGCAGTCTTAAAGAAAATGGCAACAAAAAGACCACTTATACTCAGAATCAAGAAGAGATAGCAGAGATTATTTGAACACATAATGAGAAAGGAGGGCTTGGTAAACTTAATCCTCACAAGGTTTACTGACGGCAAGAAAGATAAGGGAAGGCAGTAAATTTAAAGCTTGTGTGATTGTATGGCAAGACATGGGGTAGGAGCCTTAGTAAAGGGAGAAAACCTGCTAAGGGCTACAGGAGATAGGATGTTTTGGAGAGCCTTGATCGCCCATGTGCTGAAGGGATGTGACACAGAGAAGGAAAAGAACAGGACTTAAACTTGGTAGCAGTCATTATTCCTCTTAACTTAAATAAAGATTGTTTATCATTTATAAAAACACAAGGTGGTTGCCATATTAACTTCCCGAGATATAATTTAAATTATTTTGCTTTTTAATGATTTTACCCCAAGCAAGATGATAATTCCACTAATATGCATGGGGTTACTGGTTACTGAGAATTAAATACTTTTGTAAGGAGAAAGGACAATAAGAAACAGGTTTCAGGAAGACAGAAGATGGCAAGTGTTATTTTTAAAGATGTTTAGTGGAAGCAAAAAAATAGAAGAAAGTTCCACAGGTGAGAAGTGTCAGTAATGAAACTATCAGAATAAAACATACAGTTGCATCTAGGTTTGGTTGGTTGGGTTTTATGGCATATCAACCACTGTGGGTCATTTAATGCCAAATCAAGGTGTGTGTGTATATATATATATATATATATATATATATATATAAGGTTGATGCAAAAATAATGTTTTCTCACAGTAACATATGTGAGAAAACGACATTATTTTTGCACCAACCTCATACATACACATATACCTATACATATATTAAATATACAATACTATTAAACATATAGCTGGCAACATTATTTTTTCAAAAACGCATAGCTGGCAACATTATTCTTTCCAAAAAATATATAGCTGGCAACATCATTGTTTCAAAAATATATAGCTGGCAACATTATTTTTTCCAAAAACGTAGAGGTGGCAACATTGTTTCAAAAATGCATAGCTGGCAACATTATTGTTTCAAAAACATATAGCTGGCAACATTATTGTTTCAAAAACGTATAGCTGGCAACATTATTTTTTCAAAAAAACGTATAGCTGGCAACATTATTTTTTCAAAAAAAACGTATAGCTGGCAACATTATTTTTTCAAAAAAAACGTATCGCTGGCAACATTATTGTTTCAAAAACATATAGCTGGCAACATTATTTTTACGAAAACTAGTTAGTTCAACAATAAATATTTAGACCTATTTACCAATCTACTAGTACATATAATTTCACGTAGTCGATGCACCAAGGAGGAAGGCACATTAGAACAATCATTGAAATATTTACAGAAAATACAGAGAGAAGCTACATCAATTTGGTGAGAAAGTGACTGAAGTTGAGATGCCAGAACATGATCAATAATACTGCAGACCCTTCTTTGAATTTTGGCAAGAATCTCAAGATATACAGTAGAGGCACCAGACAAGATATGGCATCAATAGTCAATGCATGGACAAATGGTAGCTTTATAAATGTACAAGATGGATTTTGAAGAGATAAATTGTCAAGCATGGAGAATGAACATTCCTAGAAAAAGCAGTTTTGGCAAAAAATAAATTTGACAAGAATTAGTTTGATCTTAAATGTTAATAAACAGAGATAATTTCCCTTGAGTGCTCTCCGCAGGAAAAAACAGATTTCTACCTGGAAGAAAACTGGATGCCATATTGAATGAAGGGACAGTGAGCACATGGTTGTAAATAAAAGTGTTTATCCTTTTATGTCTTTTGTTAGTCTTGATTATTTTTATTCACATTGTACAGAAGATCAAATTCCAGTTGAATCCATTACATTCCTTTACGTGCTAATACCCTTGTGAAAGGTATTAATCCTCTTCTTCTCCCTCCAGCTATGGATAAATAGCAGAACAGACTGAGTTTTATAGCCTTGGATGGCAACTGGTCTAGGAGGAGGACAACTCTGAATTCAAAACCAGGGAAGGGTTGTTTGGGGGAGCTTGTGGCATGTAGTGTACCAGGACTCTGTATTCAGCCTTTCAAAAAGTGTGGTTAGTTCTGCACAAAGCTCTCACCACTATAATCACATCATATGTGCCAATGTCTGGGTTGTCAGTTACTAGCAACTGAGCTGGTTGTCACTCATATGTCAAATTCGACAGGATGTGCCTCACCACAGAAGATCTGCACAATGGTTTCTAGACATATTTCCCCACCTACACTAAACACAGACAAGTACAACACTTGGAAAAAAGAGATGCAAGTATGAGAGAGAGCCACAAGAATAGAAAAATCACAAAAAGCACCTATAGTAATGTTGTCCGTACAAGGGAAGACCAGAGAAGCCATGTTAGAATTGGAGATTAAGAAACTGAATACCAATAATGGAATGAAAAAGATATGAAAAACTGGATACACTTTTTTTTTTTATTATTACTTACATTATTTGGACTTTTATCCATCTTCATTGGCACATTCACAACGTTTTGGCTGTTGTATGCTCTGGCCTTCTTCAGGTAATTGGAATTTCAAACCGAATCCTTTATTTCATTCACCAGGGTAGATTGTTCTAGTTCCATGTACCATGCCTCTTTCAGATACCTCAGTTAACTCAACTCTCCAAGTTTGGTTCACCACTTTAGATCTAGTCAGAGGATATAACCATCGTCTTTATCCACTATAATCATCTGAAGAAGGCCAGAGTGTACAACAGGTGAAATATTGTGAATGTGGCAATGAAGATGAGGATAGATGACTTTCTGACCAATTTTGAATGTCACCAGATTGAAGGACAAAAACATTGCTTAAGGGAAGTTAATTCTGTACATTAACATTAAATTTAAGAAAAAAAAAAAAAAAGAATAAAGACATTTATATGATTTTAATTTATAAAATTTTTAATACATACTTACAGGTGTTAAAACATAATTTCTTTCTGAGTCATAGAATTTTTCATTACTAGCAAGCACTTTTTCTGCCATCATTACTCACAATCGAAACAAATTGGTCTATTATCTATCTTAGGTAACAGCTAGCAGTAACACATACTTAAGAAAGGAATAAACAGAATTATATGATATATTTTCATATTTAGGTTTACTTACTTTATAAAATTTATAATATATATATATATATATATATATATAATAAATTATATATATATATTATTAATTTTATGTATCTATATATATATATATATATATATATATATATATACACACACACACACACACATATTTTATTAATTTTATATATATATATATATACACACACACACACACATTTTATTAATTTTATATATATATATATATATATATATATATATATATATATATATATATATACTATAATAATTATAGTATATATATGATACACCCATTCCCAATTTACCATAGATTTTGTATTATTAATAGAATCAAGTTTTAAAATTAATGCAGCCTAAAATTTTTTACTATAAAATAGATTTTAGCATCAAGTAGTATCAAAAATGACTTAACAGTTTAAAGGAACACATGGTCACCTACAATAAAACAAATTTTACTGATAGTAAGCTAATTTTAATATAAATGCCTCCAATAATTGTAAAAGTTTTTTTTACAATTAAAGTGGCAAAGTACTATTGTATTGTTAAACAATATCAGATGGAACACTGTGGGGTTTTGTTAGACATTTACATATTAAACTTTGTTCATAAAGTCAATATTTCTGACTATATGTACTTTGTTTTCCTCACTAAAACTAAACACCATCTCTGATATCTTATATATAAAGTACAGTGTATGTGTTTTGCATGTTTGTGCATGAGTATGTCCAAGCAACTTCTTTGCTCCCACTGGTCTGATTTCAATGATTCATAGCTCATTCAAAAGCTCTAGAAAATTTAAGCACAGAGAAAGATTTTCATTGAGCTCAGATTCAGGATTGCCAGATTATGCAAGGTTAAAGATATATATTAGTACATATTACTAGCCATCATGAGTACTTTCATGGTTCAAGGGGAGTAACTCTTATTTTCCTTTTGTATCCAAAATTGCAGAGCATGTTTTATTATAAATTAGCTTAAAAGCCATCCTATCAGGCAGCATTTAAGCTAGCTGCTGTGAAGGACTGTTGGTTTGGGCACCATCACAATAGCTAGGGAGGAATAGATTCAAATAGGCATCAATGAACTACAGAAGAACTCAAAACTTATCATGCATTTATGTACTGAATTAATGTTTAAGCTTATCTTTTAAAAGTTCAATGATAATTCTTCTGCTACCACTTGAAGACGATTTGATGTACATAGATCCTTATTTTCCGTACAAACAATTATTTTTATTTCATGGGTGACAGAATGGGACAATTTATAAAATAAAATTATAGTGTAAAAAGGGGAAAAAAGAAATTAGAATTCATTATACATTCAGCATTTAAAGAGTTAGAGAAAAATAATAGCTAATTAAGTAAAACCTATATTATGGAATCTATATGAATAAATACGAAATTGGAGTTAAATTCTCCCACAAATTCTGAGATTAAAAAGCTCCAACTTTACTTTATAGTAATTTGGTATTTACTCGACCCTTCATGGAGACACGTTCTGATACAAGGTAAGTTTAATGTGAGGAGCCTAGCACATACACCCAGGCTAGGAACAAAAATTACCAGAGGCCCTGCAACCATCGGTTGCACTGGCCTAGGTGCAAGCACTAATCCCTCTCTCAAGTGCAAAGAGGGTGCAGCCTTGGGCAGCTGTTCCCCAGGGCTGGGCACCTCTCAGTATAATTTTCCTCAGTTGCAACTCTGTTCTCTGAGTGCACTCTGCTCAAAGACAGAGACGCAACTGATAAATAATATGTTACAAACTACTCAAGAATAATTTGCACACTAAGATTTATTTCGTAAAAAATACAAAATTGTGGCACAAGGACAAATGTTGAGAGGCTGGTCTTCATAAGCTATCCTAGTCCTAGTCAATCAGAATCATGACCCATTCATTCATTACAAGAACTCATCCATCATCACTGCATCTACCATAATACCGCATATTCAAAACAAAATGTTAGTAGGAAGTGTCCATCCCTCAAAATAATAAGACTGACCACAGTATTCTATTGATAGACAACACTAACAGCTCAATATCTGTATCATATATTATCTACTTCTAGGCAATCTCATTCTTCAAGTTTAGCTAATTTGCATATTGATTTCAAAGTATATTTCATTAATTAACTGTCCTTATTATTATATAACTGTTCTTAATAATTATTGTTCTTTTATTCAAGGATTGTTTTGATTTTCATATCAAAAATAGTTTTGTTTAGGAATATCGTCTTATATAGTGCAGGAAACTGTTTGATATTTGCATTTTACTTGGCCTTCAACAAGTTGGCATCTATTTGTAAAACTTTCCCTAACTATAACAAGCCAATTTCTGAATGAAATTTTTGTTCCAAAGATTTTAAGTAGAATATATCTTACATTGCAAAGCAATAGTAAGCAGGCAAAGCCTGCTAGTGTGTGTGTATATATATATATATATATATATTTTAATCATATCACCTTGTTCAAGGCAGTAAAGCAGTAAAGTCTAAGACACAAGGAGTTGCTGAATGTGAAAGAATAAGAAGAAAGAAAAACATTATTAAGGAGTAAGAACAATAAAAGAGTAATCAAAAAGAGAGTAGATAACGATTGACAGCGAATTCAAATTTTTAAAGATCAAAGTTAACTGAAAAGCATGAAGCCAGAAGAGAGTTCCACAAGCAAGAAGTGTGAGAAAAAAAGCTGTTACCTTAGAAGTTATAGTTACATCAAGCCAATTCAACTGTGAATTGATGAAACCTTGCAGCCAATCTAGTACTGCAGATACATTTATAAAATCTAGGTTCCATAGCGAAGGGTTCATCTGAAAAGTACTGTTTGTAGCATTTAATATAAGTAATGCTTTGGTAACTTACTGTGATGCCTGTATTACGTAGTCTGAAGAATGACTCCAAACAGTAGCTTCTTATTACCTCTGACCATGAATTCGTCAACGTACTTCATAGCGTTTCCGTCTCAGATCCACTTCCAGTTCTTCAGTATGATTTCTTTTACCGGAACTTGTCTTTGTAGGTTCTATGACTTGTTGTGATGCTGGCACATCAAAATCATTGTATAGCATTTTTATTGGTCTTCCAATGTTTCAGGTCTTTCATCAATAAACCTTTTTTCAGCTGATTATGGTACCTTTTCCCTTTACCATGTAACTCAACTTCCTGATTCTTGCTGATATTATGACGTCTTCCAACATTTCTTTGCCATCCTTATATGCTCTAAAGAACACTTTATCATCGACCTTGTATTTTTGTTATCCATTTGCTTTTTTTCGACTTGGTAATAACTTGTAAAACCCTGATTTTATTAGGTTGGTGCAAAAATAATGACGTAATGATGTCATTTTTTTTGACGTTAAAAATACGTCAAAAAACGACATTATTACGTCATTATTTTTGCACCAACCTAATATTATTCTATCATCTTTCTTTCTCTTTTCTCCCTTTTTTTCATTATCCTCTTTTTCGGTCCTGTATTCAGGTAGATTTTTTTTTCTCTCCTATCCTTCCTATTATTCTATCATCATCTTTTTTCTTTCTTTCTTTTTTTCCCCCCCTTTTTTTCATTATCCTCTCTTTCCGTCCTGTATTCAGGTAGATTTTTTTTCTCTCCTATCCTTTCTATTAGGTTGGTGCAAAAATAATGACGTAATAATGTCGTTTTTTTTTACGTTAAAAATACGTCAAAAAACGACATTATTACGTCATTATTTTTGCACCAACCTAATACTTTTCTAACAAACATTAATTCCAACAGTGACATGCCTGATAGTGTATTGGGGTTAGGTGTTACCCAGTAAATTCTCAGAAAATTTTGAAGTGCCTCCTCATTTACTTTCTCAAGACTTGCTTTCTTCAACTTTCTTTTGAACATTCTCACCAACCATTCTGCTTGTCTGTCTGACATGGGGCGAAACAGCAGGGTCATGATATGTTCAATAGAGAACTGCTTATAAAAGTCTTTGAATTCTTTACCTGTGAATTGCATTCCGTTATCAGAGACTATGGTATCTGGTATATCATATCTCACAAATAGTTCATGCAAGAAATTTACTCTCAGTGAAGATGTTGGATTTTTGCAGTTATAAATTTCCGACCATTTAGTGAAACTATCAACCACCATAAGATAATGTGATACATTCGTAGGACCTGAAAAATCTACTTGCAGTCTTGACCATGATGTGTCTGTCTTTGGCCAAGGTTCTATCTTTGTGATCGGTAGTTTTGCTGCCAGAGGACAATCTCTGCAAGCTTTCACTATATTTTCAATATTTTGGTTAATTCTGGTCCAATATATGAAACATCTCATGAGAGATTTCACTTTTGAAATATCATGATGTCCACTATTAAAATCCTTCAAAATTTGATTCTATAACAGACTAGGTATTACAACTCTTTGTCAGAAACATTACTACACCATTGCATAGTGAGTCAGCGTTTAAGCCTGGATTTCGTTCTTTTTTTACTTTCTTTCAATTGCTTTTGATTTTTGCAATGAAGACATCATTTTCCACTTTTTCTTTTATTTCTTCCAGGGTATCTGGTAACTCTCGTACTACGTTGCACAAAATGTTTTTTTATTTCCATTTCACTTGTTAGTGCTGCAATGACTGTATCCTCAAAATTGTTCCACAATTTTAAGTATTAATCCATCAGCATGTACTAATTTTTTAGACAGTTGGTACTCCATTATATAAAATAATAGTTTAATAACATGGTACCCCAGCATTGTAGTCTATTAGCTGTATGTGTAGGTATTCCTTTCTTTGAACTGTATATTATTAACTGATGTCTGTGGTCTGTTGGCAACCTAAATTTTCTTCCATGAATAAATTTATAAAATTTCTTCACAGCAAATATAATTGCTAGAGCCTCTTTTTCAATCTGACTGTAATTTTTTTTCTGCTGGTAGAAGCGATCGTGAAGCATGAGCAAAGAATTTCATTTTATCACTAACGTATTTGTGTAAAATCACCACTCCACTACCATACTCACTAGCATCTGACACCACTATAATTTCTGCTTTTGGATCATAGTATGCTAATGATAAAGACAAAGTTTTTTTTGTTTAATTCATCAAATGACTTTTGATAGCTATCATTCCAGTTTCACTTTACACTTTTTTTAAGTAGATCATTCAGTGGAGCTCTCAAATTATGCATATATTTAATAATAATTAGCCAGTCCCAGAAAAGCTCATAACATAGTCATGTTTGTTGGTGGAGGCATATTTTAATTGCACTTGCCCTTGATGGATCTGGTTGATGACCATTTTTATCAATAATTTGACCAAGGTATTTAATTTTTGACAAAAACAATTCAAATTTTTCTTCACTGAGCTTGAATCCATACTCTCTTAGTTTTTCCAAAATTGTTTCTTATACCCAACATGTTCTTTATACACACTTTTGATTAAAATGTCATCCAGATAAACAACTCTAAACCCACAATCCACAAGCATGGTAGCCATAGCTTGTTAAAAAACAGCTGGTGCCACATTTATATTGAAAGTTAGTCGGTTAAACTTACATAATCCTCTGTGCATATTTATGGTCATTAATTCTGAACATTCATTTTCAATATGAATTTGTAAATACACTTCAGAGAGATCCAGTTTTGAAAATATTCTTCTGCAATTTAACTTTGAAAACATTTTCTCTGGATTTGGTAAGGAGTTGTTCCTCAACAACTTTTTAATCCTGTCATGCAACCATGAATTATTTTTTCTCTACATACACCACTGGTGTAGCCCATTTGAATAGTTAATTTTGTCTATTACACCAATCCTTTCAAGTCTGTTCAAATCTTCATTGATTTGTTTCAATGCTGCTAATTGTCCCTCTATTTCAGCTTAAATACTGGTATCAAACTATTTTTTACCTGAAAATCTACCTTGAATTTTGAACAGCAGCCCATTTTGAAAAACATTTTTTTCATTCTTCCTTAAATTTCCTTTTCTTTTCCATCACAATGCTGTGTATAAATTTCTTCCTGTAAAAAGTTTTTTCTTGGTTTGGTTTTGCAGCGTGACTTTATATGACCTTGATTACCACACTTGTAACTTTCTGCATTTTTAAATGTGCAGTCTTTTCCGAGATGTAATTTACCCCATCTGAAACAAGGATTTGTTCTCCTTTTTGTATTTTTGTCCTTTGCTTGTACCAATGCACATTCTTTTTACTGAATTTCTTCAGTATCATGTTTAAAACTTAGAATTGTCTGGCAATCATCTACTATTTCTTGCAGTGGAATATTACTGTTTTGTTAAAGTTTCATTAAAATTTTTCCTCATATTTCGGCATCTTTTTTAGCTGTTAAACCTTGAACAAAAATTAACCCTTGGAATATATCTGGAGTCATTTACTTTATTCTAAACTTTTCATGTTCTTTGTTGACAAAACCAGCATACATGACAAAATCTTGGTCCTCTTTTTAGGTTAGATTCATGCACCGCCTATGAGCATTAAACAGAGAGCTCTTGTCACTGAAGATTTTCATCAGAATGTGTACAGTGTCTTGAAACTGAATTACATCTTGTTTTTTCAGTACTATGTAACTGCAGTATTTTTTTATACACTATCGGAGTTATTTTCTTTAACAACAACCTCGTTTTTCTCTCATCTTCCCAAATGCTGCATTCCTAACTGAATATTTGTTCATATCTATGAAAATACACATAAAAAATGAGTCTCTCATCAGGATTGTATAAAAATTCTGATATGGTATCTTGAATAGCATCTGGTGTAAGAGACGTTGAAATTTTTGTTTTCTTCAGAATCATATCCAACAATTCCTTCTGATGTTTTTGGAATTCTAGCAACTGTTGTTTCTTTTGTTAAATTTCAACTATCAAAGCCAAAATTAGCTACATATTCACAAGAATTTTTTTTCTTGCACCCAAGAAATTTTTTTTTCTTCTACAGAAGAAAAAAAATTTTTTTAAACTAACATGGTTAAAATTCCTGTCATCACCCATATCCTTGTTACTGAAGCAACAAATACATTTTTTTCCGTACTTATTCACTCAGTATGAGTTTCCAAAATTCTTATAACTCCAGTTACAACTCATATGAGTTCCTGAATCCTTGTTACTGTTATAAGTCATAAGCGTTCTGAATCCTCGTCATAATGGTTATAAATCACCTGAGTTTTGAATCCCTCATTGTTACTGTTATAATGCACTTTGAAAGTAATGTTTCAGCTGCTTGCCGTGATGTCTGTATCAATTAGACAGACTGATTCCAAACGGTTTCTTCTTACCTCTGACCTGGAACTCTTTATTTATAATTATGGACTAGTTCATATAGTCACCAGGAATTTACTCCACAACAATTACCATGAAAGTATTTATAGAAAAGGCACAGAGAAGCTACATTATGGCAGTGAGGAAAGTGACTGAAGACAAAATGTCAGATCAGGATCATCGCTGATTCTTCTTGGATTTTATCAAGCATCTCTATATAGCAGAAGCACTAGACCATATGTGGCAGCAATATTCAAAGCATGGATAAGTGACAGACTGTATTATATAGATTCAAGGGAGAAAAATAATAAATAATGGTGAATATACAATTGAATAAAATCTAATTGTACTTTATTTTTCAAAGAATAATGTGATAAACAAAAACGGTAATTATTTATGACTCAACCTAATTGTTTTTTTTTTTAGTTTTTTTTCTAAGCATTTCACCCCAAGCAATGCAAGGGTTACAGAGAGTGGGAAAGAGTAAAGAGGCATGATAGTAGAAAGGATGATGAGGACAAGGAATAGATCAAGGCATCTGGAGATGTTGATTGACAATGCATTTGAATAGCTGGAGATTATAGCTATCAAGGAAGCAAGTAAGAGGAAGGGAACTCCACAGATGGGAAGTGCAAAACATGAATCTATTGAAGTAGAAGAGAGAGCTACATTTAACTGTTTTGACAGTGAAAGGGTGGGACTGCGATGCCAACCTAGTAGGACGTTTAAATTCATGCAGTTTGGGAACTAGTGAAAGTAGCTCGTCAGAGCAGTTATCATGAAAGTATTTGTAGAAAAGACAGAGAGAACTGACAGCATGGTTGTGAGAGAGCGACTGTAAATGAGATACCAGACCAGAGCCAACCACATTGCATATCCGTCTCTGGATCTTGACGGGACCTTAAGATGAACAGCAGTGGCTCCAGACCATATATGGCTTCACTATTCCATGCAAGGGCAAATGGTCGACTTACAACTTTGAAGGATGGACTTGGGTGAGAAAAACTTTCTGGTGTGACACAGAGAACCAATTTTCCTTGCAGTAGATGAAGCTATTGATTCAATGTATTTATTCCATCTCAGGTCAATGGACAGCAGTTGCAGAGAGGTACTCTTGTGGAGTTGAGCATCAGACCTTCTAATGGGAGGCAAGGCGGGTTCTCTGTGGTGGGTAAAAGAGAGTAGTTTTGTTTTTGAGGCATTAAAGTTAACCAGCCATTTCTTGCTCCAATCAACAACAGATTGGAGATCCATATTGAGGCCAACGGCCAGGTTAGTTTTGTCAGTGATACCTGATTTGCTATTGAGGCAGGTGTAAATAGTAGTTTCATTTGTATTGGGAACTGATGACATTGGGATGATCATGAATGAAGATCAGAAACAGTGTAGGGCCCATGGAAAAGGAACTGGAGGAGAATCCATTGAGGGCGACCTTCATTACACAGTTTGACAGGAATGATTGTATTAAGTCAAATAATCATCCTGAAATTCCATATACCTGAAGCTTACAAAGAAGGCTGGCATGCCAAACCCTATCAAACACTTTAGAGATATCTATGGCCATGACACAAGCTTCTCTGTTATTGTGTATTCATTTATAGATGTAAGAACAACAGCAATGCCATCACTGAAGGCAAAGTTCAAATAGTGGTCCTTACGACTTGATACTTTTTGTAAAATTTTATGAGATGAGGTATTGTTACTAACTACTGCCTCAATGACTCTTGCTTTCCAGCCTGTTGGAAGTCCTCATTTATTGTACATGTCTTTAAGAACTCTGGAGACCCTTCTGATCCATCTAACTACAGTCCTATCAGTCTCCTATCTCTCTTTGACAAAATCTTTGAAGCTTTAATCAACACCGAAGTGGTTAGGCACCTTACGTCCCATGATCTTCTCTCTGACAAGCAATATAGTTTATGCTTTGCCTGATCTATCTCTGATTTTAAATGGAATTAAGGGAAGAATAATTCCATTTAAACTCAGCACCACTTCAATCAGAAATATGGATTTACAATTATATGGCAAACCTTATTTAAATTTTCTAAATTTTGCACAACTTAGGGGATTTTCCTGAAAAAGACTTGCCTGATAAGTCATTGCACATAATGATAAATATACAAGAGACACAACAAGTATCTTGGATTATAAAAATATCCGAGAACCAAATATATGTATTCCATAACTGTTATACAAGAGTTCAAAATATCTTTTTCCTACAGGCACAGGGTGACCAAAAGAAACAGGAACTTTTTAACAATCCAATAAAACCAAGAGTGATGGAAGAAAAATATTTTACTAATAGTATTTGAAACCTTAAAACATGCCATTTAAGAAACAATGATGGAATTTTCATTTTTTAAAAATTACGTCCTGTAGATGGCATCCTCCTGTACGAATGCATTCTTGAAATCTGCTGTTGGGATTCCTCATTGACTGCTGCAACATCTCAGCTGGGATACTGTGAATTTCATCTTGAATTCTAAATGGCAAAATGTTTATTTGCTCAGGGTCACTGTCTTGCAGTGTTGCCACTTGCTCATGTCTGACAATATGCAGTCCTAAAATTCCCATTTTTTGGGGTCATCCTGTATCTGATACCTCTTTTGACAGTGGATCCTCATAATGACTGTGTTTGAAATGAGAGAGCGAGCTCATGTCCTCTTCATATTGGTGACCATCTCAGGGATGTAATATTCAAATCTTAGATAATACAATGAACTCTTGTATATCAGTTATGTAATAAATACATTTGGTACTCTATGTCGTTTTATAATCCAAGATACTTGCATTTAAAAAGTTCCCATCATCATGGGAAACCCTGTTTAATTGAATAAAATATAATTGTGCTTTATTTTTCATAGAATAAATTTGATAAAAAAAAACAGAAATTATTTATGACTCAATGAAATAGAAACAATACCTCATCTCATAAAAGCATGTGAAAAGGATAAGAATAGTACAAGTCTAAAAGGATTTCTATATGAACTTTGCCTTCAATGATAGCATTGTTGTGGTACAATATTCTTCCTGTAATTTCTTTGAAATTCAGCACACTGCTCTATCACTACTTCCATGGAAAGGACTAAGATGAACTACATTCATTGGTTCTGCCAGATCTAACCATCATGGTGAGGACCCACCATGCCACTTACATTGTAGAAAACCACCCACATTCTCTCCATATTCCATTAGTGAGAAAGAAGCTACACTTGAACAACTTCTTCCTGTGCTCTATGGAACAGACTCCCAAGAAGAGGTTTTCCCGATCACTACAATCTTAACCTATTCAAATCTAGAGTTAACCTTTATCTTCCCCTGCTATGGATATAAACTAATCCTTAATGTAATCCTGTACCTAAATGGCCCCTGGGCTTTGTACAGGGTGAACCTTATGAAAAAAAAAAAAAAAATACGCTTCAATCAGAGAAATGAATTTGCAACAAATTTACACAGAAAATTTAAGTAAGGCTCAGTTTGATAAATTTGTAAAGGAGAGTCAGTTGCTTGATGGATTAATTTTAAATCTGATATTTTTATTGCTTTAAATGTTCTGTTCTATGAACCATATTTACTTGACCTTGCACCAACTAACTTTTAACTGTTTTGATCACTGTAGAACATTTTGATGGAGGGGTAAACTTTCTCTCCTTAAAAACCATATTTATGAATTTAAAGAAAGTTTTTATACATTAAAAAGTATCAGAATAGTAGGAGTCCAAGAGGATTTCTATTTGAACTTTGCTTTCAATGATGGCATTGCTGTAGTGCAATATGCTTCCTTTAATTACATTTAATTTCCGTACACTGCTCTATCTCTACTTTCACAGAAAGTGCTCAGAAAAATTCCATTCCTTTGTTCTGCCAGATCTAGCTTACATGGCTCAGAGCTGCCATTCCACTTACATTATAACAAACTACCCACATTCACTCCATATTCTAGTGATAAGTAAGTTCCACTCAAACAGCTTCTTCCTGTGAACTACTGATTTGTGAAACACACTCCTAAGAGGATGTTTCCCCTGATCACTATAATCTGTTCAAGTCTAGAGGTAACCATTATCTTCCCCTCCTATGTGTTTAAATTACTCTTTAATGTAATCATCTACCTTAAATGGCTCCTGAGCCTTGTAAATGGTGAATCTTACAGTAAAAATACAGAGAAATGAATAAATTTACACAGAAAATTTAAATAAGATTCAGTTTGCTAAATTTGAAAAAGAGGGTCAGTTACTTAATGGATTTATTTTTAATCTGATATTTTTATTCCTTCAAATGTTTTGTTCTATGAGCCATATTTACATAACCTTGCAGCAAACTAGCTTTTTTGATCACTACAGAACACTTTGATGGAAGGGAAACTTTCTCTTCAAAAAACTAGATTCAAGAGTTCATAGAAAATTTTTATACATCAAAACCTGCAGAATTTTACTCAGAAACTATTAAAGAGCTAAAGTCTGATAAGTGGAAACAGGCTATTGTAAATAATGGTGAATATATAATTGAATAAAATCTAATTGTAATCTGTTTTGTGATAAGTGATAAACTGTTGTAATCTAGAAAAGGTTACTGAATGAGAAATAACCAAAACGGAGATTGGAAATGAAATGGTAATCTTTATAACATCAACAAAATACAATACTCGATAGTAGTGTGAAGTAGGTAAACTACTGCTAGTGAAGGACTACTTAGTTGATTACCTCCACTTACAATAACATCCAACATATTTATGAGAATTGGGATGTAGTCATTAGTGTTCAAGGTATGGTATATAACACATTTCCAATGCATTCATATAGTAAAATCATTTGGAATGCATTCTTATAGTAAAATCATTCCCAATGCATTCATATAGTAAAATCATTTCCAATGCATTCTTATAGTAAAATCATTTCTAATGCATTCTTATAGTAAAATCATTTCTAATGCATTCTTATAGTAAAATCATTTGGAATGCATTCTTATAGTAAAATTATTTCCAATGCATTCTTATAGTAAAATCATTTCCAATGCATTCTTATAGTAAAATCATTTCCAATGCATTCTTATAGTAAAATCATTTCCAATGCATTCTTATAGTAAAATCATTTCCAATGTGTTGTAATTTGGAAAGAGTTAATGAATGAGGAATAAGCAAAACAACAAAATACAATACTCACTAGCAGTGTGAAGTAAATAAACCACTGCTAGTGGTGGATTACTTAGCACATTAACCCCACTTATAATAGTGTCCAACATATTTATGAGGATTGGGACATACCCATTAGTCTTCATAGGTACAGTATATAACAAAAACAGATATTATTTACAACTTAACCTAATAATTTCTTTATCGATTGATCACAAATCCCATGACCCATCCGGGTCATAGAGGCACCACATGTATCACAGCAGCAGTTTTGAATTCAGAGTTACCTTTTCTTACCTAGTCTGTCCTGCTATTTAACCATAGTTGGGGGAGAAGAAGAGGATTCATATCTTTCCCAAGGGTATAAGCACATGTGAATGTAATGGATCAGACTGGTATTTGAACACAGCTCTCTGATTCCTCAATCCAAACCACTATCCATTACTCCACCATTCATTCATAAATTCTTTATATCTGTGCCTTAAAGCAACCACCATTTCCATGGCAAATTTTCAAATGAGTGCTATTCTTCAGTTCCCCCAGTTCATACATTTAGAGTTAAGAAACACTAAGCCACTTCCAAGATATCAAATCAGTCTTATTTCCTCCATATTCAAAATACAAGAAGAAAGTTTCACAAATACAGATTTTTTTCCAAGTACTTCTACTTTGTAGAATGGAATCCCCCGTGGGTGCTTGCCTGATCATGATAATCCTAACCTTATTAACTCAAGGGTCAATCATTATCTATCCTCTTTATCCTCATAATCTTAATTTTCTATCTCTTCTTTCATTCATAATAACTATTTTAACAATAACCTTCTAACTTCAGTGGTTTTCAAGACTTGCACTGGATGAAACTTGGTATGCCAGATGTTAAAGCAACACTATCCAATTGTTAGATTAAGCTCTGAACAGTTGTATATTAGAAATGATTAAAGATATCTTACTGGAATTCTCCAAGGTTTTTATAGCACTATTGGACTTTACATAAGAATGTATAAATACTCTCCAAGTTTAACAGAAGAATTGTGATGCAATATATCATAAATGAAAATGACATGTTCATCATTAATTAATCATAGCTAAGGATTGGAAGCTCATGAAAGATTGGAATTAAGTTCAAATAGGTATTATTCCAACTTATTCAAGATTATCTTCACCCTCTCTAACCTTATAACTTTCTGTCCTGGAGTAACAAGATGCCTCACACATTTCACATACAATTTCACTTTCAAGTCTTTTTTAACTGTTCTTTAGACTCTCGTAGCTGAAACTCCTCCCTCACATGCCAAACAACTTATGAATTGAGTTGGATCTTTTCTAATTGATCCCTTTAGCGCTAAGTTGAAATGATGATCCCTCTTCCTGTTGTGACCTCCTGATCAAGTTTTCCTCTCTACTGTTCCCACTTTTTTTTAAATTATTCACCGTTCTCTTGATGGTTCTTGAATAAACTTTGAAAATGGAAGCCAGAGTATGAATGTTGGTATCATTATTGAAGGCCTGAATCATCTTTTTCCTATCACAATTTCACATTTGGGAATACAGTAGAGATGGTACAAAATGATTTTAATCTGTTCTATTTCTAGCTGAATAACTCAAAGGGTTTTTCAGTGATTCTTACAAATAATGGTGTCAAGATGGCTAAATGTCTTATCTGAAAAAAGTTTAGTAGTTTTCTTTTTAGATATTAAACGTTTTGTGGGATGGATAATTATGTTGTTACATAATTTAGACAATTTTGCTGTTACATCTGTGTGTGTGTGTGTATATATATTACACACACTAGCAGCATGGGCCGGTGTTGCCCGTGCTTGATTCAAAAATCATACGACTCATACAGCAATCGCTATCACTTGACTTAAAATATTTTTGCCCTTCCTTGCCTTTAAAGGAGCGCCCTTTGCCGTGCTGATGTTGCTACATGCCTTACTACTTGCCTATCTTACACTGCAAATTTTTTCTAAGCTCTATACTAAACATTAAATCTGTTATGAAAAAAGAACTAAACAAAATGAACACAAAACGATCAGCTTTAAAAAAGGACTTGTAACTGGAAAAACTGAATGAAAAAAGAATATTAACAACACATGCTTTTTCACACTCAACCCAGTTCTGCGGAATCAGAATCAACATTGAGTTTAAGCCCGCGAATGAACCAACTGGAGTAAAGTGCCATGCAGATTTAAATTTTTCCCACTTGTGACAAATGCAGCTATCAACTTTTGCATGCTAGCATGCTAGTTAACATTTGTGTCAGTCAGCTATAGGCTCTCACTCTGGCCAGTAGAAAATGGCCTCAAACTACATGGAAACTGCTGTAGAAGCCTGAAAAAATCAATTATTTCCACTATCAATGGGAGTTGGGAAATGCAAAGTCAGTCTTGGGCTTCCCACTAACTTGGAGCATGGGCATGTAAATTTTGGTGCAAATCCATCGAAAATTGTAGCCATGCATTCGTTACACACACACATATATCCTGCCTTTTATAGATAGAGATAACATCTCATCTGAAAACCTGGAAAAAAGAAACTCAATTAGTTTAGTTTTTTTTCTTTTTTAGATATTAAACATTTTGTAGGATGAACAATTTTGCTGTTACACCCAATATATGAAGAAAAAAAAAATTATTTATCCTCCTTTTCCTCATAACACTTACATTTCAATTCATGCTTCTCTCCAGTCTTCTGAATAGGAGTGGAGGTTTATCCCTTAATGTCTAGGATTGGGTTTCTGGTTACTTTTAAAGTCTTTTCATTCTTTTTCACTCCTAGTAGCCTCTTGCATCTTAGTGGCATTATCACCTTGCTTGGGATGAATTAAATAAAAAGAAAAAACCTGATCACTTCCAACCACTTACTTTTTCATTCATATTACACACATCATTTGTAATAATCATTTTAACAATAACCCTTTAACTTCAGTGGCTTTCAAGATTTGTACTGGAAGAAACTTGGTATATAATTAAAAAAAAACGCTCTCTATTTTCATGTATTCACTAATTTCATACACTGTTCATATGCAAGACTTTGTTCCCAAAAGAATTTATAGATTATTCAAATATTATGAAACTAGCCAACATCAATAGTAAAAAGGTTTTTTGTATGAAACAGGAATCATTTAAAAATTTGTTTTTCCTACAACTTGCCATCCTGGATATGACAATAAACTATATCCACATCCTGGGTAAGATGATAAACTACGTCCAGCAGCAAGGCCTCTGATCAGGAGGTTTTGAGGAGTATGGAACCACCTCTTAATTGTTGATGTTCCCAGGTCTACCCTGACTCGGGGTGGTAGCACCTGTTAGGGGGTCCTAGCTATGGGCAAATAGTTGACCCCACAACCTGACTCGAAATAGATTTTAATACCAGAAATACTTTTAAAATAAATTAGTATCAGCAATAGATATTTGAAAAAAGAAAATATTACCAGCAATAAAAATGTTGTCGGCATTAAATAACCCATTGAGGTTGATATGCCATTAAACAAAATAAAATAAACCAATCTAAACCAAAGAATATGTACTCTATTCATATGAATCTATCCAAAAAATGTTGTCAGCATTAAATAACCCATTGAGGTTGATATGCCGTTAAACAAAATAAACCCAACCAATCTAAACCAAAGAATACATATTTTATTCATACGAATCTATCCTAAAAATGTTGTCGGCATTAAATAACCCATTGAGGTTAATATGCCACAAAACAAAATATACACATTTTTAAAAAATATTACCAGCTGGCACACGATTAGCTATTTCTTAATCAATATGGCTACTTTTGAAAAAAAAAAACAAAAAAAAAACGAAATTTTGTCGGCATTAACCCCTTGTGATTGATATGCCACTAAACAAAACAAACCAAACCTGCAACTTGAATATAATTCATTTAGAACTTAACACCCTTTTTTGAACCTTGTGTATTTTTTTTTAATATCAGAACTTGCTGAAGATCATCCATGGGATAATACATAAAAACAAAAATAGAGGAAGTCCTATTCCTTCTCACTGGTAACATATACATGGAAGTAGCCATATTGATTAAGAAATAACTAATCGTGTGCCAGTTCTTTAGTTTACAATTTGTCTTTTAAATAAAATAAAAAAAATTGATAAAGTTATACTAAAATATTTTTCTATATTTTTGAACACTTTTAAAGTTCTTGATAAACTTTATTTAATTCTCTTTTTTTATTTACATATGATTCTCTTGCTTTGAGAGCATATTGCTATCATTATAAGGCCTTAAAATAGAAAAGAAACAGAAACAAGCATTATCAAGAGTTGAATGAAAACTTCCCTCTAAAAAGCATTATTTTTCTTCTTTTTTATGTGATACCCTTTTAAATTAAAGACATTAAAAGAAAAAAGAAAAAGCTAGCAAAATGAAAAAACAAGACAAAAACAAGACAAAAACAAACAAGCATTATCAAGAGTTGAAAGATCTTCATTCTAAAAATTCCTTCCTCTTAATCTTAAAATTATTTTAAAAACATTTCTTCTTCTTGTTCACTTATTTGAAGGCAATTCTTTTTTTTTTTTTTACAGTAACCCGTTTAAAAAGTAAAGAGAAAAACAATGCAAGACTTGGATCAGATTCAAATATATAAATCACATTAAAAAAAAAGCATGATCAAAAAAATTCAAAATAACAATGAAAATAAACCTGCATGTCATTTCTATTTCATTGGAAAAATATTTTCATAAAATATTATTCATCCTTCTCTTCAAATAAGATCAATTTTGTCCCCTACCCCATCACCAAAAATTGGTACCACTGTAGTTGTTGTCATAATTCTAACTTTTAATCAAAGATATAATAAGTAATAATAGGAAATTGGCCAATGTTGTAATGAATAGAGCATGGGTTCTCAACCAGGGTGATATCAGGGTTTTCAAGGAGGAGCAGGGATAATCTTACTTTTTCCCCCCCAAGTATCAAACTTGACTGTAATCAACATCAAAATAAAATCGATTTAAATACCCTGATCTTTTATTGAACGTTTTGTTTATTGAATTTCAATACACTGGCATTCCTATTGAACGTGCTTCTTAAATGATTTCTACCTCAGTTATTGCACATGGTTTCAACTTCACAGTCATAAATTCTTGTAGTTATGTGACAGATGCATTCTGAAAGCTACTTGACTAAACATGAAAATTTGACTTATCAAAATTTTTACTTTACAGTCATGTGTTTGAAATTAACACAAATATTATGACTAAAAACAAGAAACTCTTTGTATTTACTTGACGGAGGAATTCAGAAAGCTACTTGACTAATCATGAAAATTGACTTACCAAAGTTTTTACTTTATGGTCATGTGTTTGTAATTTTCATAAATATGACTAGAACCAGAAACTCCTTGTAATTACTTGACAGAAGAATTTAGAAAACTGCTTGACTAATCATGAAAATTTAAGTTGTGAATGTTTTTATGGTCATGTATTTGTAATTAACACAAATATTATGACTAATACAAGAAACTCCTTTCCGTTACTTGACAGAGGAATTCAGATAGCTGCTTGACTAATCATGAAAATTTGACTTGCCAAATATTAAGAAGAAACACTTTGTGGGAGATTCAAATATTTCATAGTAGTAATGGAAGGATAATAGGAAAACAGAACAATTCTACCAATACTAACCGAAAGAGTTCAAAACTGGTTCTCATCTTCTACGTTATGTCCTTTCAGGGTGTTGGTGATCAGGGCTAACTGCAATTCCATGTCCTTCATAGCTCCTAATAAATTCCATCTTTTTGCCATCTCTCCCAAACCCTGCTCCCCGACACATTCACTCAAGTTTGCCAGGTAGGTTCTGTTGCTTTACTGTCTTCCTTGCTTTCAATCTGTCCTGTGAGTATCAAATTTTCCAAGCCTGCTTTTCTCAATATGTCCCCAGAAAATTCAAATATCTATTCTTGATGTTAAGTATCCATTTTGTTGCCATTATCTCTAGAACTTAGTCATTGCTCACATGTTTGCTCTGTAGTGTTTCTGATGCTTCAAGTTTCTTCTTCATCTGCAAGAAGATTGTTCAGGATTCACTGCCATTTATGAGAAGTGATATTGCATAACAATTCAGTATGCTTTGTTTCTAACAATATTTTTTGTATTTCTTAATACTTTGCTCAGCTTTTGAAAGACATCTTTGGCTATCCCAATGCACATTCTGATTTCAGTGTCACACTTTCCGTCCTCTGTTAAAACACTTCCCTGATATCTAAATTTTCGTACATGTTTGATTTTATCTCCAATTTGTAATTTGTATTGTTGAACTGACCCCTTTTGTTAACAACCATACATTCAGTCTTCTACTAATTTACGTTTAGTCCTTTCTTCACTACCTGGAGGAGTCCTTGTAGTTTTCTTTCTCTGTTTGCTACCAACACTGTGTCATCAACATATCTAATGTTTTGAAGATTGTGACTGCCAATAATGAAGCCAACTAGAACTTCTAATTAGTGGAAGTAAAACAACTCCCCATAAAAATTCAGTAAATTTAATAAATACTAAACATTTCAAATACCTGAGTATATGGATTATGTCCCCATTCACATAAATACAGTAGTAAATACTATATTGGTCGGCAGTTGGAGATTCATTGTAGAATTCACTTGACTCACTTCTAGCAGTTGACTACTACTTCTACACACTGCTGGCAAATCCTATATATGCTGTTTGTGTCATAAGTATTATCATTGATTACCAACCTTTGTATGATTATTCTATTCAGTAATCGTCCCTAGGTTGCAACAATAGGATTAATACATATTTTTGGGATGTCAACTAATACTCGTCATCACTTTTATAATGCTCACTGTAGTAGAGACTTTGTAATCGCAGATACAACTATAGTAACGCCGTTGAACAATACTGGTGTCAGATGCCTTCAAATAACACTTGCACTAATAGTACTTGCTCGATAATACTCGCTCAAATAGTAACCACCGAATAGTGAAACCAAATAGTAATCCATACCACACTAATTCCCATGTATATATTTCCTTTACAATCACGTGATGTATTATTCAAAATGAGATTGCCTGTGTTTGCTCTCTGGTGATCCGTGTTCAAACTCCAGTGTTGGCAGCAACACTTTATTCCTATATAATATATATATATATATATATATATATATATATATATATATAGGAGGCACAGTGAAGTAATGGATAGTGGCTTGGAATGAGGAATCAGAGAGCCGAGTTTGAATTCCAGTCGGATTCATTACATTCACTTGGGAAAGGTGTGAATCCTCTATATCTGCCCACTGGCTATGGGTAAATAGCAGGACAGACTGAATGCTATAGCCTTAGATGGCAACCAGTTTAGGAGAAAGTAACTCTGAGTTCAAAACTATATAGCCCTGGCATAGCACATACTATACAGCTAAAGAAAGGATCATTTGCACTGGCTCAATGATCCTGACAATGGTTGAATGATGATGAAGGAAATAATTTACTTATGCTAGTATTTGTATTTTGCATGCAAGATCATTAATCATTTAAAAGTACAAGAATTAATTTTAAATCTGTTATTACAAAGATAGATTTGACTGACTGAGAAATTATTGAAAAAACTAGCACCTGAACAGGCATAAGTTCTATGAACGTAGAATAGACTGGCTCAAACTGTAGAATAGAATCCATTGTATTCACTTACATGCTAATACCCTTGGTAAAGGTATGAAACTACTTCTCTCCCTCCCTCCCCCCACTATGGATAAATAGTAGGACAGATTGGGTGGCAACCAGTCTAAGAGAAGGTATCTCTGAATTCAAAACAAGCCTGGAGAGGGTTGGGCTTCATCAGGCTCTCTTGCCCAAGATACACCACTTCTACTGCAGCTACAACCCTGATTGGTCAAGGGATTTGTGACTGATCACACTATGTGTGTGTGTGTGTGTGTGTGTGTGTGTGTGTGTGTATAAATTGTCATCAGTTAGAGTGTATCCATAAAATGAATAAAAAGACAAAAGAAAAATATTTCTTGAATATTGCTCACTCACTTTTGTCTTATCAGACTGAATTATACTTTGTGACCTTCACATGGTTTGACTGACCTTTCAATCACCTAATGAATATTTATGAACATTATCAAATTTAAAAGCCTGGATAAACCAAGGACATCCTTCCTCTCCTTCAAGACGAAACACATCACCTAAAAATTTTTTCCTTCTTATCTCTCTCTCTCTATATATATATATATATATATATATATATATATATATATATATATATATATATATATATATATATAAAGAAGAGACAGATTAAGAATCCACCGTTCCTAGCATTTACTTTTTTTAAAAACTGCTCGATACAATGTAGAGCAAAATATTGTAATAATATTTTTATTATTTTTTCACTACACAAAATTTCTATGTTTCAAAACTTAAAAATTGTTGAATCATCAGGCTCAATTTCCAAAATAGAAATTTTTGTGTAGCAATGTAAAATATTTTATAATAAAAATATATATATATATATATATATATATATATAGTTGCATTGATGATCCTGGGTTTCATGCCCTTTGCAATCGTCAGACAAACTCTTTATCTGACAATAACAAACTCAGGTTTACAAACTCACATCAACGCAACTAAATGTGTTAGATCTATCACTGATATTGAGCACTTTCCAATAAGTACCCTGCATATATATATATATATATATATATATATATATATATATATATATATATACACACACACACACAAATATAAACAAACAAATAAAATTGCAACATTCAAAACAGTAATTTAAAACAGTGCTCAATACAAAAGTACAGCAACAAATATTTATTATACACTGTTATATTAGAACATGTAAGTAACCACTACAAAATTGCACATTTTGTTTCAACAGTGAATGAACGTCTCATCACGTAGCTAACAATGATGGTAACTACCTGATGAAATATTGTTTATTCAATGTCGAAACGAAATATGCAATTTTGTTGTGGTTATTTAGATGTTCTAATGTAACAATATATATATATATATATATATATATATATATAAAGAGAGAGAGAGAGAAAGACAGACAGTTATTGCACTAGTAGTAGTTTTGTTCAACAACTTATGATGCTTTAAAACCAAAATATTAAACCTCTTAAAGTCATTTATTTAAATACTCATCAGATCTAGGCTCCCATACAGATGGCATGCATGACATCCAACTCATTCAGAAATTACTAAACTATCAGCTATATTCAACAATTTTCTTAGATCAATGATTAACAATGGGTTCAACTGAATGAACCTTGGAGGTTTTCAACAGGATTGTCCTTCATTAGATCTTGTGGTCTGGTGCTACAGAATCACAAAGAATAATAACAAATAACAAAAACCACATCACTTGAAAACTTCCAATTACAACAACAAGTAAAATGGGTAACACATTTCACTAAAAGGGAAAATAATGTCATAATCAAGATGTTAACATTCCATACTACCTTAAACAAAAGGTTAGGAAGGAAACCCCCATCAATATCAGAAGCCTATTTTCCTGAAAAACTGTTTTAAGATAAATATTTGATAAATTTTTGCTGTCAGCAATGCTATTTGGTTAAAGAATTCTGAATGTTAACATGGTTCATTTTTTATGGTTTATCAACCCATTGCAGTTTATTTAAAGTCAGAAAATATTTTTATATTCTAAGAATTTTTTTGGATATAATAATGGTTTAGGGATAATGTGTTACTAATTAACCCATAGTTGGAGAGACAGGAGGTAGATTCATACCTTTCCCAAGGGTATCTGCATGTAAGTGAATATAACTTAACAGGAATAGGAATTAGAACTCATCACTCTGATTAACAGTTCCATGCTATTATCCATTAGACCAGTGCTACTTAAAGTGGTGGTCCATGGACTGGTGCCAGTATGCAAACCATCAGCTACCAGTATGTGGCCAGTGGCCAGGCCATGCTAAGGAATCATTTATGAAGATTAAGTCCATATAATTTTTGTTTTTGTCTTAATAAACTGCTTATTTTTTATTACTTTTTGTATGTTTTGATATTGAATCATTTTTTGCAAAATAAATGGAAGATAAAAAATAGTCAACTTTTATTAAATTTATTACATATATCATTTCCAGTATAAATTAATATTACCACAAAATATTACAGGTATGTAACACATTGTGGAAAAAAAAAATGCCAGTCTGTCATAACGTATATTTTGAGAAGCACTGCATTAGACCACTTATTCAAGCTTACTCAGTACTCAGAAGTGGTTATCCATCTATGTACTGACCAGGCTTGACATTGCTTAACTTTGGAGATCATATGGGAACCGATATTTCAACAGGAATGTGGCCATAAGCCTTAATCATTATTAGACTAGTGCTACCGAATCGCAAAAAAAATAATAAATAAAAATAAAAAACGAATGACTTGAAAAATTCCGACAGCAACAATTAAAATCAGTAGGACATGTAACTAAAAGTAAAAATAATGTCATAATCAAGATACTGATTTCCTCACTACCTGAAACAAAAGGTTAGGATGGAAACTCCCATCAATATGAGGAAGAGTGGACTTGAGAAACCTGTTTTCCTGAAAAACTGTTTCAAGAGAGATATTTTATAAATTTCTCCTGTCAGTAATGCTATTTGGTCAATGAATGGTGAATGTTTCATGGAAGGAAACAGCTAACCTTACCATTATTATAAATACTGACTGCAGGCTGGTCTGCTTATTGAAGAAAGCATATATTAGGTTGGTGCAAAAATAATGTCGGTTTTTGACGTTAAAAATACGTCAAAAAACGACATTATTTTTTGCACCAACCTAATAACTTTTAAAACAAAGATGAATTATTTTCCCTTTGTATTCCATTGGTGAAACTTACGTTCCACTCAAACAGCTTCTTCTTACAAACTACTATAGATTGAGTATCCTTTATCGGAAATTCCAAAATCAAAGCTTTTCATGTGCTGACAAGACTTGCCACAAATGGAAAATTTCAGAAAACATTGGGAAGGTTCCAAGGTAATATGCAGCTGTTGTAAGAGACCTCATTGACCCTTTTTGGAGGTTCCCCAGCTCAGCTACATAGCCTACACCATTGGTACCAGATTTTTGTTAGTGATTGTCACAGCCAAACCTTTATGTGTATTTAACAAGTGTTTCATGCTCAGTAAAGATATTATTCGTCCTGCATTTATATATTTTTTCTAAGTAGAGATTATGTTTTTTTGTACATATACAGAAAGTACACAAAATTATTTTTTACATGAAATCTTAATTTCACCACTCAAAAATCCATGATAAGCATCATATGTAACTGTACGTATAAAAAATTTAGTAAATTTTATATAAAACTACTTTCAGGGTATAAGTTGTGTTATGAAATGTAAAGGGGTATCGTGTTTATGCTTGGGTTCCAATCCCAAGCTGATCCATTTTATAGATGCTATATACAGATTAAATACCTTGTATTCCAAAAAATCTGAAAACCAAAGCACTTCCAATGCCAAGAATTTCAGATAAAGGTTTCTCAACCTGTACTTCAGGAAACCTACTTCCAAAGGGATGCTTTCCCAATCAATACAATCGTAACCTGTTTAAGTCTAAGGTTAATTGTTATCTTCCTCACATATCCTCATAAACTGTGCTTCTTACCTCTTACTCAGTAACCCTCTACCTCCAGTGGCTCTTGGGCCTTAGACAAGGTAAACGTTATTGTTAAAAAAGAAAAAAGATGAAAACAAAGAGCCTCGCAAATGTCTTTTTGCAGGTTTTGTTATCAACAAAGAATTTCTTTCATTATCTAAAAAAAAAAAAAAAAAAAAATTCAAGCAATCTGAAAATTTTTCCTGGCTTCAAATAACCTGGGAAGGGTTGATAAGCCATAGAAAACCATTTAATCAATTTGACATGTCAGTCACAGCAACTGAGCATTGGTTTAGATGAGCTTATGGCCATATGTTCCTATACAACCACTGAAGTTAAGTAACGTCAAGCCTGGTCAGTATCTACTTAGTCTGGTTACTTGTTTCATAATTATTCTGTTACCTTGGTCAGGATTCTGCTGATATTGGCATTTGAAAAGAGCAAGAGAGAAAAGAGTCAAGAAAACAGCGTATATGGGCAAGTGGGTGAAAGCTCACTCTTCTATTTGTTAGAGAAGTGACATGTAGATTCTATTGGTCTTGGCAGATGATCCTAGCATGCAAGTTATGGCCATATCATCCTGGAACCAAAGTTAAGCAATTCGTCAGTACCTAGATGGGTGACCACTCAAGAATATCAGGTGCTGTAAGTTTGGGTGTTCAGGTAGTGTAATACTATTTAAAATCAGAAAATATTTTTAGAATGTAAGAATTTTTTGGGAGATAATAATAAATTATTCATGATGTAATGAATAATGGCTCAGAATTGTTAATCAGAGAGCCAAGTTCCAATTCCAGTTAGGTTCATTATATTCACTGATGCGCAAATACTGTTGGGAAAGTTATGAATCCACCTTTTCTCTCCCCAGCTATGGATTAATTAGCAAGATTTGTATCACTAAATCATTATTATAAAAAAAAAACATATTACAATCTAAAAATGTTTTCTGGCTTTAAATGACCTGCAAAGGGTTTGCTCATGAAATTTCATTTTTTTGCCAAGTTCTCAAACATGAAATAGGTGTATTAGCTTTATAGGTTACCTCCATATAGCTTTGCTAATTTCCCCATGAAGCCATTAGGTGGCGCTGTTAACCAACTATAAAAACACAACACTTCCTGTCTTCATTCTCTTTCTCTCTCATGGTAGCTTATAGCCATATATCAATCAATCACCAAAGTTAAGCAACATGGAGCCCAGTTAGTACCTAGATGAGTGACCACTTGCAAATATAAGTGCTTTAAGCTTGGATGTATGGCCTGTATAAAGGATTATTGCTCAGAATTGAAAATCAGAGAGCTGAGTTCCAATTCCAGTTGTGTCCATTATATTCACTTCCATGTAAATACCCTTGTGGGGAAAAGATATGAATCCGTTTTTTTCTCCCCTCCAGCTATGGGTTATTTAGTAAGACTTTCATGAATAATTCATTATTATCTCCCCAAAATTCTTACATTCTAATAATATTTTCTGATTTTAAATAATATGCAAAAGGTTGATAAGCTGTTAAAAAAAAACAAATCAATCAATCATGTCGTAGAAGTGACGACAACAACCACCATAACCTTCCCAGGCACGGTGATATCTTTCCCTTTAGTGACCAAACTGTTATGGTGACCTATCTACCTTAGAATGAACGCTTCCTCCTTCATAAATACTAACCTGCAAGACTTCCTAAGTGGGCAGTCGTAACACAATGTAAACCAACAGTTTGGATAGACACTTCTATCTGCTGACTAATAACACTCTTATTTTGTATATATGTTCTGTTATTTCAATACACTTATTCAACCTACCTTCTTTCCATGTCTTACTTTCTGGCCTCTAACAGGCCACAACACAAACTTCTTCACACACACACACCGAACTGTTAATGTCTTCCTTTTGTATTTTCTCTTTTTCACTTGGTTATATAAAAACTGAAAATATAAAATATCACCTTGTTAAAATTTATTTCAATTCTTTACACTTGTCATTTACATGAGTAAATTCGCTTTCTCCTGCTTTTAGTCTATGTTTTGACTGATTTGTTTTTGTGGTTCGTTAGCCTTTAGTCCAGTGATTCACTAACCACTGTGCACTAGTGTCCGATGTAATCCTCTTAAGTGTGTCACAAAATAGTACAGCATTAGTATTTGAATAAATGAATAAGTATTAAACTTTTTATCCCACATTAGCTAAAATGTCTTTATCAGTGTCATTTAGGAATAAAGTGTTACTGCCAACACTTGGGTTTGAACACAGGTCACCAGAAAGCAAGCATAGTCGACCTCAACTTGAAATAATTAGATCACGTCATAAAGGAAAAAATATATATATATATATATATATGTATAGGTGTGGCTTGACGATTGCATATAGCATGAAACAGACTGTCGCCTCTAAGTGTTGACTACTATGTTCACTTTTATATTTACACACGCTCTATCCCTGATATTGAGCACTTTATTCCATAAATATAGCACACCTTAAGACTATATTTATTTATATATATATATATATATATATATATATATTAGGTTGGTGCAAAAATAATTTCGTTTTCTAACATATGTTACTATGTGAGAAAACGAAATTATTTTTGCACTAATGAAAAACAAACCACTTTAAGGTACCATTACGATAATTTATTTCACCTAAATCTTTTTTTAAGGATTCAGGATCATCAGGTAAAACTTCCATATATATATATATATATATATATATATAAATTAGCAGCATCTGACTGAGTATTGTTTGAAGGCATTACTATTATTGTATCTGTGATTTACAAAGTCTCTCCTACAAACGAGCATTACAAAAAACAGTTTTATTGTAATTTTCTACTTCTTATTTATGTGAATTAGGCTTTTCAACCCTAAATAATATCAAAAATAAGAAAAGAGAAAGTCTGCGCTCAACAGAAGAAGAAATGAGAGACCGCTTATTGCAGATTCTAGAAAAATTTTTTAAAAATTGCGAAAAAAACACCAATCATAGATTTCACACCAAAAAAGCTCGCTTGTCTTGAGAAAAACGGCTCTGCTTTTAACCAACTCGTCAAATCAAATAAAACGCAGCCGGCGTAAATGACCAGCGACTGATATTTGTTTGATAATATGTTTTGTAGATGTTTTATATTTTTATACTTGTATACAATATTTAAACATCTTGAAGAAGACAGACATACTGTCGAAATGTTGTAGAACATTGCCAAACACTGTGTCTTTTCTGTCCTGTTCCTTTTATTAATAAGAATCTATCTTACATATCTACAAGACTAGCATTCGTCCATGATTCGAATATTGCTGCCACATATGGTCCTGCTATTTGTCTGTTTATTGTATCTGTTATTAGGCTGGTGCAAAAATAATGTCGTTTTCTCACATAGTAACATATGTGAGAAAACGACATTATTTTTGCACCAACCTAATATTTACAAATTCTCTCCTACAAACGAGTATTAGAAAAATCAGTTTTATTGTAATTTTCTACTTCTTATTTATGTGAATTAGGCTTTTCAACCCTAAATAATATAAAAAATAAGAAAAGAGAAAGACTACGCTCAACTGAAGAAGAAATGGAGGTCTGCTTATCACACATTTATCCAAACATTGAAGAAATTGTAAAAAAAAAAAAAAAAAAAAAAACAGGTTCAGGTTTTATACTAAATAAGCTGCACAAACAGTTGAATAGAAACATTGAAATAAAATAAATTTGTTTCTCTATGTGTAGTTTTTTTTTTTAAAAAAAACATGGTTTTATTTCACACCATTTAACTTTGTAAAGTTTTCCTTTATTTAAATAAATAAATATTAACCCTTTTTTGATACAACTGTATTCAATGATCTTTGTTTAATTCAAAATTTTTACAATGTTATATCAAATTATAAACTAATATTGTTGAAACTTCTCAACCCTAAATAACATCAAAAATAAAAAGTGACACTATGCTCCACTGAAGAAGAATTGAGTTTCTGCTTATTGCACATTTCACCAAACACTGAAGAAATTGCAAAACACCACCAGGCACACATAATAGTTGAATAGAAAGATTAAAATGAAGTAAGTTCATATTTCTGGGCAGAGTGTTAGTAACATAGAATACTGAGCTGTTACAGGACATCTGTCCTTCTTTATGGCAGCAAATGCTGGATGATTTCCTCAAAGATGAAGAGGAGATTCAAGGTGACAGAGATGTGATTCTACAGAAGGATGTTAAGGATATTATGACCGAGCATGTGGGCAATGATGAGGTCTTAGAAAGGATATAGACAAGAAGGAGGCTTATACTTAACATCACGAAGAGGCAGCTGAAGTTTCTGGGACAAACAATGAGGAAGCAGGGCCTAGAGAAATTGATACTCACAGGTCGAGCAGAGGGAAAAAGAGACAAGCGAAAACAACATGTGACATACCTGGAAAGCTTAAGCAAGTGGATGACAGAACATGGTCTGGGGGAGGAAGCAGAGGGAAGGAACTTGTTGAGAGCCACAAGGGATATAAGGAGGTGGAGAACAGAGGGAAAAGGAGACAAGGGAAAACAACATGTGACATACCTGGCAAGCTTAAGCAAGTGGATAACAGAACATGGTCTGGGGGAGGAAGCAGAGGGAAGGAACTTGTTGAGAGCCACAAGGGATATAAGGAGGTGGAGAACAGAGGGAAAAAGAGACAAGGGAAAACAACATGTGACATACCTGGAAAGCTTAAGCAAGTGGATAACAGAACATGGTCTGGGGGAGGAAGCAGAGGGAAGGAACTTGTTGAGAGCCACAAGGGATATAAGGAGGTGGAGAACAGAGGGAAAAAGAGACAAGCGAAAACAACATGTGACATACCTGGAAAGCTTAAGTAAGTGGATAACAGAACATGGTCTGGGGGAGGAAGCAGAGGGAAGGAACTTGTTGAGAGCCACAAGGGATACAAGGAGGTGGAGAGTCATGATCACCTACGTCCTGAAAGAACACAGCATATGAAAAGAAAAGATGGTTCTGTTTTTTTATAACATTTAAATATATATCCCTTAAAAACTTTGCTAAGTCATGATATTTTCATTTGTCCTAGGTGGGTCATTGCTTAAAAACGGTGAGAAACACTGCTTTAGTTTAACTAAAAGACATACCACAACTGATTATATTAAGATCAGTTTATATGTAGGTATATATGGTATCATGTATGTAAATTTTTTCCAGGAAATATTAAGATTTTTATTCCACTTTCAAAGGATTTAGTATGACACCATTATTGAATTTTTGACAAGAATAGATTGTGCTGCAGAAAATCTTTGATCATATGCAAAATATCTACCAAGAGGACTGTCTTCCATTTGTAGTGAAGTGTAGTCAGGTTATGTAAACAACATTATCTGGAAACTAAATGTATCTGTCAAAAAGTTTAAAAAAAAAAAAAAAATGTATTCTTTAGTGGCTGTCAAACACCATGAAACATATTATATAATATCAAAGATTAAATGTTCGCTTTCTATTCAAAATGATCTTGTTTTACATTCCACATTTTCTACACATAAAACCTAATCTTCAACAATGTGCTATTTTAATGACACCTCCACCCAGCTAACCTTGTCCACATGCATTCAATTTTGTAAAGTCAGATGAGGGGAGAGGAATGAGGGTTGAAAGACTGTGTAGCATCATTACTGCCAAAAGGAAAGATTTATGAGCCAATTGCAAAGATGGCTACCTTATACAATGAGGAGGTTACTCTTCCCCACTTATGAGAAAAATACATTATATTTTCCCAGGCTAAACTAAATAAATAAGAATAATGGACAATGGTGTAGACCAGTGGTTAGCAAGCTGGTCTTGGTGATCATTACAGATGTACTGAGTTATATATTCACTGAGTGCTCCAAATTTATTGACTTGAGCCAAACTAACTGAAGTGGCAGAAAGAAGCCATAACTTTTCCTTTTTTTCTTTATTTTTATTATTGTTCATCCAATACAAGTCCTAAGAGCCACTCAAGATAGAGGCTTATTGAATGAGATTATTTTAAGGGTATGAACAGAGGATGAACAGTGCATATTATGAGCATATGTAGGATAGATTTCCTTTTCTACTAATGTTCACTCAATAAAAGGCCCAAGAGCCGCTTATGGTAGAATGTTACTGAATGAGATTGTCCAAAAGGCATGAACAGATGTTTTAATCCACATGTTTTAATGCCCCATGACAACAACAAATTTGAGGACAATAGTCCAAGTATTTTAATGAGTGGTATGAAATATATCGGTTTCGTTTTGATATCTGAATGATCAAACTTTTGATTGCAGGAAAATTTTTCTGAAAGACTGCTTTAACCCTTAAATGGAAGGAAAAATTGCATGAATGTCTCATCGAAATGGATAAAAAAAAAACAAAAAAAAAACAGAAAATTCTATTCTTTTTTTTTTTAATGATAGTTTTTATGCTCATTTTAATTACAACAAAATAATTATAAAATGATATTTTAATTCATTTAGAACAGAAAAATAAAAAAGGAAATGAAAGTTTATGGAGGAAACATCAAGAGTCGAAAGAAGATGAGAGTTGCAAGGAACAAAATGGCAGCCCCGATCTCCCCCTAAAATCTGATTATCTTACCTGAAAGAGGTGAGATAATGAGAAAGTGTTAAGAACGCAGATAATTCAGATTCCTTTCAGAAAATTAATGAGGAGGATAAATAAGCAGATGACAATGTGTCAGCGTGGGGGGAGAACGTTAATAATGAGTCATATGGAGATAAAAATAATGGCCATCTTGTTCTTGATACTGATAATCACTCTATATAACGCATGCTAAATTTTGTCAGATTTTGTTCTATATTGTATGTAACAAACTGGACCAATAAATGTACAAATTGACTGGCAAGTAAACATGATATAAAATTATTTTTAAATTGTTTATCTCCCCCCTTCTGAATCATAGACATACTGAAGCAGGAGGTAAAGAAATAGTAACCTATTTAATAAGTTTGTGTGAATAAATAACAGAACAGGGATAAATTGTAAGAGGTAAACAATTTATTATTCTGTGTATCATATCCCTTCGCAACGTGGGAGATCATAGCTCTCCACAATTTCCTATCAGTAAAGAAATTATTTAAAGCAAAAAAGACAGTTGTGGAAAGCTATGAAAGGACTAAGAATATAAAAGAAGACTAAATACCAAACAGTTTACACTGAATTTTATTATAAATAGGAATTATTCTTACGTACTAATTTATTAGGACAGATATGTAGGTAGCATAATATTTATTGACAGTTAAAAATGGAAGCTTATTCCCTTGAGAAAAAAATTAATCTATCTTTTCCTTACTCCTCAACATCCAGCTGTAGATGAAATAATAGAATGGACCAGGATAGCACTGCAGAGAAAACAAGAAATGGTAAAGTGACAAATATTGCTTTGAGGATGTCGTGGAGAGCTATGAAAAGATTTCGGATATAAAAGAAATTTATACTTACAATAAGAGACAGTTAAAATATCTTAGAATAGCAAATAGCAAAAGATGCCTTCCAAGAGCTAAACAAAGTATTAAGAATTCTGTTAGAAAGGAAGAAAAGAGTACTGAACTCCTATGTGATAATCAATTCTCCTATATAGCCATGAATGTTGGACAATTTCTTAACAGATTAAGAGGAGATTTAAAACAACAGAGATCTGGTTCTGCAGAAAGATAGTCGTGAAGAATAAGATGGACAGAGAATATGAACAATTAGGAAGTTTTAAGGATAATGAAAACAGAAAGGATGCTTGAACTCAGAATCAGAAAGAAACTGTCGAAATTTTTGATACACATAATGAGGAAAGAGAGTTTGGAGAATTTAACACTGACAGGATATATTGAATATAAGAAGAGAAACATTGAGTAATCTAATAAATGAGGTTGTGTAAGTGGATGGTCGAATAAGGAGCAGGATTTATTTGATTGATTTTTTTTTTTTTTTAAGCATTTCACCCCAAGCAAGGTGGGAGTGCCACTAGCACACAAGAGATTACAGAGGGATGAGAACAAGTAAAGAGGCGTGTTTGAGGAAAGGATAAAGAGAAAGACAGGGAACAAGATCAAGGCAACAGAAGATGTTGATTGACATTATATTTGAATATTTGAAGATTATAGCTATCAGGGAAGAAAGTAAGAGGAAGTGAGTTCCACAAATGGGAAGTGGGAGATAAGAAGCTGTTGGAATAGAAGAGACAGCTACATGTAACCGTTTTGTTAGTGAAAGGGTGGACCGAGAAGCCAACCTAGTAGCTTGCTTAAATTCATGCAGTCTGGGAACCAGCGAAAGTAGCTCATTGGAGCATTGCTATGAAAATATTTGTAGAAAAGACAGAAGGAACCAATGGCACACCTGTGAAAAAGTGACTGTAGACAAGATGCCAGATCAGGACCCATCACATTGCATATCTCTAGATTTAATTGGTTCATTTACTACAGTTTATAAAACCTTAATTAACCAAGATTGATTGACTGATTTGTTTCTTACAGTTTATCAACCCTTTGCACGTTCGTTTAAGACAGAAAATATTTTTACATTGTAAGAATGTTTTTATATAAAAATAATGATTTATTAATACAATTCTTATCAGTTAACCCATATTTGTGAGGAGGAGGGGTGGATTCATGCCTTTCCCAAGGGTATTTGTGCATAAGTAAATATAACAAACCCAACTGGAATTAGAACTCAGCTCTCCAATTAACAATTCCAAGCCATTATCCATTGCACCACCAACACATTCAAGCTTACAGCACCTGTTATTCCCAAGTGGTTACCCATCTAGGTACTGACCATGCTCAATGGATATCGCATAGCTTTGGTGATAATATGGGAGCCAGTGTTTCAATGTGATATGGACAACCAGGCAGCTGGATAGGGAATAGGAAAGAGAGTGAGAGAGAGAGTAAAGAGATAAACATTACATAGAGCAACAAAGAATAGGAAGCTGTGGAGAGCCATGACTGCTCATGTACTGAATCAACATAAAAGCGCATAAACACTTCTTTACCATATATGCTATAAAACCGAGAGAGCTAATATTCTATTAAAATAAACACTCCTTTTATGACATTTACACTGGGTTTAATATAAAATAAAACAATTATAAAGAAAAAGAAAAATCCTCTGAGAGTAAAGCTTGCAAAAGATACAAATGTAATTAAGCCAAGGAGGACACGAATAACGTCATGAAATGGAAGTGTGCGAATGGGGATGTCAGAATCAATAATAAATAAAGTAACAGTGATTAAGGGTGTTAATGTGGACAATGCTTTCAGATCCGCCAGGACACACTTTTTTTTTTTTTTAATCATTTTGCCCCAAGCAAGGCAATAAAGCCACTAAGATACAAGTAGTTAGTAAATGTTAATGAATAATAAAAAGAAAAAAAATTAAGGAGCAAGAGAAATAAAAGAAGAGTAATCATGACAACAGTAAATAATAATTGACATTTCATTTAAATTTTCGAAGATCATTGGTTGGAAAACAAGAAGTCAGAAGAGAGTTCTGTAAGAGAAAAGTGCAAGAAACAAAACTGTTAGCATAAAACTTAAGTTACCTCTTCCCAATCCAACTTTAAAATAAGACTTTGTTGTCAATCGACTCAGTCAGATATGTTGTCAATCGACTCAGTCAGATATGTGCCATGTGTTATACACGATTAGGTGATCATGATACATGACTGAAAAGACAGATTTTTTCCTACAGTAGGTTGCCATTTCTTTCTGGTAGTTGCTATCCAAGTCTATAGAATCCACTCAGTCCAGCTATTTACCCATAGCTGGGAGGGAGAATAGGATTCATACCTTTCCCGAGGGTATTAGCATGTAAGTGAATATAATGGATTAGACTGGAATTCAAACTCAGCTCTCCGATTCCTCAATCCGAGCCACTATCCTTTACTCCACTATTCATAAATTCTTTATATCTGTACCCTAAAGCAAACACCACTATTTCCATGGCAAATAATGCCAAAGATCTTGTGGTTTCTATAACAAGCCAGTTCTTTTAAGCAAGTAGGTTGTTAGGCTACTGCACAACCCCCCAATCTGGAGGATCAGGATCTGAATTCAGAGTTGTCCTTCTCTTAGACCAGTTGCCACTCAAGGCTATAGAACCTAGTCTGTCCTGCTATTTACCCATAACTAGGGGAGAAGAGGAGGATTCATACCTTTCCCAAGGTTATTAGCACTAAGTGAATGTAATGGATTTGATTGGGATTCAAATTTGGCTATTTAATTCATAAAAGTCTAGTATTATGTATATGTGCAGATATATATATATATATATATATATATAATAATGGACACTCCTGTTGGTTTTAATGTATGAGGATCTGAAAACTTAACTGATTCAGTTATGAAATTTTGTGTGATAATCTTAAGGGGAACATAAGACCCGCTAGTGATTTACAAAGGAGGCCGCAAATAGAGTAAGAGTGAGGATTGTGAGATGAGATCACTGTTAGATTGGCTGACCTTTTAGATCTTGCTCTTGCTTCTTGAAGATGATTCAGACAAGCTGATTGAAAACTGCTGAGTCCACTAAACCACATTGATATATATATATATATATATATATATATATATATATATATATATCTGGTCACTCACATTCAAGGATACCTGTCTACTAGGGTGGCTAGCCAATCCCTATTGCAGACGCCCACTCAGGCACATTTTCTTTTGTTCAACACCCACAGATCCCACCTGTGGTTTATACTGCAACTATGCTGAGCAAACCTTAGTTACAGTTTCTAGGAGAGAATGTGTTATCTAGCAGGATTAACAATCTGAATCACACCAGCACACTCAAATCCTCAGCCACATGTACATAAGATTGGGTTGCAAGCCTTGAATAGCAACCTTCCTAGAGATGGTGACGCAACAAAACACTTGGTATACTTAGTCTACCAATAAGCGTCTGAGTTGGACATCAGAAAAAACCTTGCCTCAAATCATTATGAAAAATCCTTTATCAGACAGACTCATCTTGCTTTTGTTGAGATTAATACCCGTCCTACATCAACAAAAAAATATGGCTATGTAGAGTTAAGTTTGTATGTATGGAGCAGTCAATTTAAGTAGCACCTAACTTCCTTATTCAGTAGAATATGACATTGATATATAAACACTCTCAGTTTTCAATACCTGCCCCACCTCCTTATGCCTATAATCAAGTGTCAATTAAAGAGCAAAGATAAACACTGAACTTTTATAGATTACCATACAACGTGATGTTCATATTCTATACGGATTTGGAAGAGAATGAAAACCTGACAAGGTTGAGTTGTTAATCAATCAGGTCACAAAGCAAAAGCATTGATTGATAAATGCCATCGATATTGTTGTCAGGTGATTTTATTGATCCGCTTTGCGTAAAAGAGGATTTAGGTTCTCAATCAGTTCCTCCAATAAATAAATTTGTTTTTTTGTTTAGTTTTTTTTTTTTTTTTGTTAAGAGTAGAAATCTGTCCCATAAAAAGTACAACAATTCCTGGAACTAAGATAACATCAGGTTATATGTTTGCAACAGCTTATATAAGAACATTATATTTCAATTGATGCTTTTTGTGATGAGCCTAAAAGGGTGTAGGAAAACTCCATGCCAACGACGGAAGACTGAGACAACTCAGCACTAGAAAAACACAACATTTTTTTATAACCAAATAAAAGTGATTTATTACAGATCAAAAACCTTAATTAGTGAATATTTTTACTTCATTAAAGATAAATTTCTTTACGATTTAATTTATTAAAAATAATATTAAAAAATAATCACTAATTACGGCTTTAATCCTTAATAAATTACTTTTATTTGGTTATAAAAATGTTGTGTTTTTCTGATACTGTTTTGTCTCCGTCTTGAGTTGCCCTGATGTTTTGTCCTTTCTCAGATCCTAACATCCATTTAAAGATGAGAAATAATCAATATAAAGTGTTATTACATTTATATAAGCAAAAATGGACTATGGGAAAAACAGTTAAATGTGGAAAAAAAATTTTTTTTTTTTTTTTTTATACTAATGTTTCCATAATTTTATATGAGCTTCTTCAGAACATAACTGAAATAATGTAAGGAAGATAATTATTACTATGGCGATACTGCTACATAAAAATGCTATGGTCAATTTAAAAAATTTTAACACTTAATAAAAACTTTGGAAACGTATCCATAAACAAATTACAGAGATTTTTACAAATGAAATATGTTAAAATTTAAATTTGGTTATAACATGTCAGTAAAAAAATACGCTAGGTCTGCGGCTAGGAAAGTTGGTTCACTGTGTCATGCTAGACAATTTTTCTCCCTTGAATCGATTTTAGATATTTATCCTTGCTGTCATATCTGGTCCGGTGCTTCTGCTATATATGCAGAGATTTTTGATAAAATCCAAAGAATCTGCAATATTATTGCTCCTGACATGGCATCTCGGCTTCAGTCATTTTTTTCCATCACTGTTATGTAGGTTACCTCTGCCTTCTTTATAAATACTATTTTCTACTGTCTCAATACTAAGTTTTGACTGTTTTAATAAGGTCATATTGGAAGCTGATTTAAAAAATGACCTATAATTTGTTCTTAACTGGTGCAAGGAATGGCTTCTTAATTTTAATGCCTCCAAAACACAACTTCTCTCTTTTTAATCATCTAAAAGACCCCTTTCTGCCTTCCACCAGCATGGCCGATGCTACATTCTCTGCTGACATGAAATGGAAACATTATACTGAATCAATTGCTAGGTTTGGTTTGGTTTGGTTTGGTTTGGTTTGTTTTATGGTATATCAACCTCAATGGGTCATTTAATGCCGACAGCTTTTTTTTCTGGTAATATTTTTGTTTTGTCAAAAATCTATTTCTGCTAATATTTTTTTACTCAAAAATGTATAGCTGGTAATATTATTTTAAAAAAATGTATTGCTGGTAATAGTTTTTTTTGTTTTTTTTTCAAACATATTTCTAGTAAAATTTTTTTTTTCCTTCAAAAATTTATTTCTGGTAATAATATTTTGACATAGTATTTCTGGTATTAAAACCTATTTTTAAACTTTCATAATGCTTTTTATCTCAGCTTCGGGGTTAACTATTTGCCCATAGCTGAGACCCTAACAGGTGCTACCACCTCGGGTCAGGGTGGACCTGGGAACGCCAGCAATTAAGAGGTGGTTCCATGCTCCTCAAAGCCACTTGATCAGAGGCCTTGCTGTTGGACATTGTAGAAGTCAAGTGACTTACCAGCTAACATGGCTGCCTTTTTGTGTCTTATTGGAAAAGCAAGCCAGTTAATTTTACCTCATTTATAGGAGAGTACCTAATGCACCAGTTGGGTTGGTCCATTTTGCTAAAATAGACCTGCCCAACACATTTGCATGAGTGGTCTCTATTCACCCATATATCTTTCCATTAAATGACTCAGGCCACCTTTTACTTGGGACTACACTATTCTACTTGTGTGTCGGACAACTTGCAAGTTAACCGATATTCTACAGACATAGTTTATCGTCTTACACTGGACGCAGATGTAGTTTATCGTAATACCCAGGACAGACAACTGCTAGGTCTTCTGCTAGGAAAGTTGGTTCACTGTGTCATGCAAGACAATTTTTCTTCCTAGAATCTCTTTTACATATTTATAAGTTTACCATTCATCAATTCTTTGAATATTACTGCCAAATCTAGTGTGATGCTACTGCTATATATTTAGAGATTCTTGATAAAATCAAAAGGACAATTTGCAATGTTATTCATCCTGGCAAAAATATTCCAGGCATGGATGAATGGCAGGACTTGTAAATATGTAGGATAGATTCAGGTAAGAAACATTGACACATGGAACTCAAACAATCTACCCTGGTGGACAAAATAAAAGGTTCAGTTTGAAATTTCAATCATCTGAAGAAGGCAGGAAAGTACAATGAGTCAATATGACAACAACAAAAATGAGGCCAACAATCTGAACAATATAAATAATATGAAAGTTATGTTAGAATAACCTGAAGAAGGTAGAAGTGTACAATGGCCGAAGCATCATGAATATGGCAACAACAAACATGAAACCAAAACTGTGAATAATGTAAATAATATAAAAGTTATGTTAGCATAAACTGAAGAAGTCAGGAGCGTACCATGGCCAAAATGTCATGAATATGGGAACAAAGATGAATCCAATCATATGAATAATAAGAATGTTAGCATCACCTGAACGGCTGAAATGGTGTAAATATGGCAACAACAAATATGAGATCAACAAACTGACAATGTACATAATATGAAAGTTATATTAACATCACCTTAAGAAGATGGGAGTGTACAACAATCTGAATAATGTCAATAATATGAAAGTTAAGGTCGTATCACCTGGAGAAGGCAGGAGCATATAACAGCTGAAACATGACGAATATGGCAACAACAAACATGAGGCACAAATTCTGAATAATGTAAAATATGAAAGTTATATTAGCATCATATGAAGAAGGCAGGAGCGTACAATGGTTGAAGCATCATGAATATGGCAACAACAAACATGAGGCCAACACAGTGAATAATGTAAATAATATAAAAGTTATGTTAGCATAAACTGAAGAAGTCAGGAGCGTACCATGGCCGAAATGTCAGGAATATGGCAACACTGTAAATATGAAAGTTATGTTAGCATTTGTTCTGAGGAGATCTCATAATAATTTCATATTGATTTAATGAGCATCTGTCCCTGACAAGCATGTTGACACAAAAACTCAGATAAGTCAGTTGATTTACTGAATAAGTATTATCTCAGTTACAAATAACTATTTGAACTGCTAGTGTGGACTTCATTTACTTTGGAAGGATATTAGAATAATACAAAACTACTCAGAGCCAAGTAGAAAATAGAAAACAAATTCTAATATCAATGATGCATCTTCTCACAATGGACTTATTCAAACTTTACAGTGAGGTGATCCTGAAAGAATTAAACATCCTTATTGGCAGCATTTATTATTCAATAATCATTATTAACAGAAGATTAACACTACCTCCTCAACAAAGATGGAGGTCATTGAATCTGGTCTAACCTGAAGAAGGATGGGCTGCACCAGATTAAAATGCCCAAGAAACACCATGAGCACACCAAGAAACCATTCACAGAAACCCAGGTTCTGGCACATGTCCGTAACAGATCGAGAAGAATGGTTTGGTTTGTTTTATGGCATATCAACCTCAATGGATTATGTAATGCTGACAAAATTTTTATTGCAGGTAAATTTTTTTTTTTTGAAATATGTATTTCTGGTAATAAATTTTTTTTTTTTTTTTTTTACAAAGTATTTCTGGTATTAAAACCTATTTTTACACTTTCATAGTGTTTTGACCCAAGTTTGGGTGTAGTTTATCGCAATACACAGGATGCGGATGGAGATTATCGTCATACCCAGGACGTGGATATATGATGGGAAAACTGGATGTACACTATTAGCCCATAGCTGGGACCCTAACAGGTGCTACCACCCCAGGTCAGGGTGTACTTGGGAACACCAGCAATTAAGAGGTGGTTCCACACTCCTCAAAACCTCCTGAACAGAGACCTTGCTGTTGGATGTAGTTTATCGTCTTACCCAAATGTGGATGTAGTTTATCGTCATACCCAGGACAGAGGAGAATGGTGGATAGCTTAGCACATTGGCACACCAAGAAGATGCAGATATCACAGTGTTGATAGCTGAATCAGAAAATAAACTACAGGAACTCCTACAGAAAGTAGCAAGAAAAGAAGATTAAACATCAATTCTAAGAAAACAGGTTGTCAGCAAAAAAAAAAAAAAAAAAAAAAAAAAAGAGCCCAACATGTGAATTTTAAATTGGAAATACAAAAATCAAGCAAGTACAAACATTTAAATATCTAGCAAGGTTTTTAACAGAGGATTAAAAATGCAAAACCGAAATAGTAAAAGAGTCTTCCAAAAGCTAAGCATAGTATTAAGAAATAGGAAAATTTTGTTAAAAACAAAGAAAAGAGTACTGAACTGTTAGATAATATCAGTTCTCTGAAATGGCAGTGAATGCTAGACCATCTCCTGACAAACTCAGTGATAAAAAATGTGTTGCAAATTGGGTCCATGCACTAATAGAAATGCTCAGCTATTAGGTTGGTGCAAAAATAATGACGTAATAATGTTTTTTGACGTATTTTTAACGTCAAAAAACGACATTATTACGTCATTATTTTTGCACCAACCTAATATGTCTAAAAAAACTAAATATGAAAGCACAGATAAGGAATACACTTCTGATTGGGTTCTGACCATGGGATTCCACATCGTATGCCATGGTTTTGACACATTAAAAATGAAACTTTATTAGTCAAGAAAGTGATGAGGAACAGTCATTATTATACACCAATGTATTCAAATTATTATACATTCAGACTTATGTCCTTACACTGGTTGTTCCTGTACCAATTTTACACTTGACTAATCTTTGGGTTAAATATTATGGCCTGTAGAAGTCAAATGACTTACCTGCTAACATGGCTGCCTTTTTGTATTTATAGGAGAGTATCTAATGCAGCTGGTGGGTTACTCCACTTTGCTGGAATGGACATGCCCAACATATTTGCATGAGTGGACTCTATTCACCCATATATCTCTCCATTAAATGACTCAGGGCTAAATTCAGCTTGACTACACCAGTCTACTTGTGTGTCAGACCACTTGCAAACGAACCAATATCCTAAAAGTGGTTAGAACATTTGCTTTCTGACTATGAGACATGGGTTCAATTCTCACTATGGTCAATTTGTCAGGAAGGTATATTCTTGATGTTATAGGTCTGGAGGAAGCCATCTCAGCATGCTTCACCTCTGTAAAGTGCCTGAAAACCATACCACAGGTTGAAACAAGTCTTGTGAATGAAATTGGGCAGACAAAAACCTTGGGTGCTGTTGTTTGTTGTCCTAGCACAAAGTCACAAGTCATTGTGACCAAGGGTCTGAGCGTGCTGGCCTTGCTCAGACTGTTGATCACACTAGACAACGTGCTCTCTTCCAGAAACTGTAACTAAGGCTTGCTCAGCATTGTTGCAGTATAAACCATACTGTAACTAAACCAAGACAAGGACACTAGACCTGATAGATCAATATAAGGTAGCATGCACTTTAACAATATTTCAAGATTATTGTAGCATACCTACAGATGATAATGGGTATGCCCCCATTGACATAAATACAGTAGTAAATACTGTATGTTGGTCTGCAATTGGAGATTCATTGTAGAATTTACTCAACTCACTTCTAGCAGTCGACTACTAATTCTACGCACCGCTGGCAAATCTTATATGTGTTGTTCATGTTCTAAGTATTATCGTTCATCACCAACCTTTGTGTGATTATTCTATTCAGTAACCTTCCCTAGGTTACAATAAATATTCTCTTTACAGGTCAATGAAAGGATTTTTATGCAACAAAAAGAATCCAGTTATGTGGGCTCTGTAGGTGTTGAACAAGCACATATGTGCCGAGCAGGCATCTGAAACAGGGATTAGCTGATCGCCCGAGTAGACAAGCATCCTCAGATACAAGCATTGGTTACGTACACCTAGTTAACTAATGCCTTATTAGTTCAATCCCAGGGTAAGGCAGTGAAAAAATAAATAGTGTTGTCGCATCTCTTCTTTGTTAATTTATCCCTAACTGACAGAAAATACTTCCCAAGTATGAACACGAGAATGAAATCAATCCATGAATAAAATTCCTCAAAGTTAACCAAGTGTGACAGAAGGTATAACACTGTAACTAAACCAAGACAAGGACACTAGGCCTGACATATCAGCATAAGGTGGCATGTACTTTAACAATATTTGAAGATTTTTTTTACAGGTCAATGAGACGTTTTTTTCATTTTTTTTTCTGCAACAAAATGAATCCAGTTATGTCAAGTAGAAATTACCATGTTAGTTTCATTTTTTTAAAAATAGTGATCACTCTGTACAAGGCCTGAGAGCCACTCGAGATAGATTTACAAAGTAAGAGACACAGTTTATGCATATATGAGAGGAAGATAATGGTTTACCATAGATATGAATGGGTTATGAGTGTAGTGATCAATTTTGAATTTTGATTATATCATTATTTTTTTAGTTATATGTGCAATACATTTTACTTCAGAGTCTGTCTATATTTCTGAGATGAGGTATTATGTACATTATTTATATTATTCAAACTATTGTCCTCATCTTTGTCGCCATATTTATCACAACGTTTTGGCCGTTGTATGCTCCAGCCTTCTTCAGGTGATTGGAATGTCAAACTAAACCCTTTATTTCGCTCACTGGGGTAAACTGTTCTAGTTCCACGTGCCATGCCTAATGGATGTCAGTTATCAGTTATTTCCTGTTAATTCCCCTCTGAAAGCATACAACGGCCGAAACGTTTTGATAAATATGGCGACAAAGATGAGGACAATAGTCCGAATAATGTAAATAATGTACATTTTACTTGTTGCTACTGTTGAAAGTCTTCAAATGTTGTAGTTTATATTATTTGGTAAAACTTTGAGAAAGATAATTTCCTGGAAAATGATATTCAGGCCAATAGTGTCAAAAAGTCACTAATTCTTGACTCTTTTCTCTCTCACTCTTTTCAAATACCAATGTCAGCAAAATCCTAATGAAGATAGTAGAATAATTCTGAAGTGAGTAATCAGACTAAGTACTAACCAAGCTCCACATTGCTTAACTACAGTAACTGTATGAGAACTGTTGTTTGAATGTGATATGGCTGTAAGCCATTGCATGCTAGAAAGAAAAGGAGAATGAATATTGGAATAATCCTGTTTTTATAGTTGTTTAACAGCACCATTGAATGGCTTCAAGGTCAAATTGACAAATCTCACACTCCTATTTTATATTTGAAAACTTTGCAAAAACTCTATGATCAAATCCTTTCCAGGTTATTTAAAGCCAGAAAATACTTTTAGATAAGAATTTTTTCTATATAATAATTATTTAGTGATACAAGTATTGTTAATTAACCCATAGCTGGGGAGAGCAGAGATGGATTCATACCTTTCCCAAAGGTATTTGCGCATAAGTGAATATAACAAACCTAACTGGAATTAGAACTCAGTTATTTGATTAACATTCCAAGCCATTATCCATTATACCATCTGAACAGCCAAGTTTACAGCACCTTGTATTCCCAAGCAGCCACCCATCTAGGAAGTCACTTAACTCGAAAACATATGAAAACCAGGGTTTCAATATGATATGGCTGTAAGCCGCTGCACTCTAGGATCATCAGCTCAAGCCAATAGAACAACATCACTTCTCTGATAAATAGAGAAATAGTGAGGTTTCATCCACTTGGCCACCTAATCTCCGTTTTCTTGACTCTTTTCTTTCTCACTCTTTTCAAATGCCAATGTCAGCAGAATCCCAATCAAGGTGGCAGAATAATTATGAAGCAAGTAGCCAGAGTATTGCTACAGGAGTTCCGATTAAGGCCAGACATCTGAGTCGGGAGTGGAATGACAGGACACACCTTAATCAGAAAGTAATTACAATCGCAAGCTGTGAAAATGTGAACATAATCCTTTCTTGAATCTTTGAAGAGGCAAATATAGAAAGATGACAAACACTGCCAACTCAGCTGGAGGGAAAAGCAATAAATAATAAGTAATAATTCTGTCCTGCTGCACGAACACCTCCCAGCCAATGAGAATATATTGAATATGTTTGTTTTTTTTTATTTATTTATTTATTTATTTTTTTTTTTACTTCCTTATTTTTACTTGATAAAAGATAATTGGTACCTTAGTAGCAATAATTAAACCATACAAGATTTTCCAGGGGCTTGTCATAAGCTGAGACATTTGCAGAGTATTTAAATGCAGACGCACAAACACTTATATATCAAAAAAATCTCTTTCAAAATACAGGCATTTTTTATAGAGACATATACAGTGCACAATGGGTAAATTTTTGCCATTTTATATATTGATTTTGTATATTGTTTGTTTCGATTTTGTCTACTGCACAGTAGAATAAGAACAACTGGGCACTGTCAGTGAGAAAAAAAGAAAAAGAAAAAAAGAGTACCATGACTGTTGTAACCTAGGGAAGGTTACTGAATAGAATAATCACACAAAGGTTGGTAATTAATGATAATACTTAGAACAAGAACAGCACATATAAGATTTGCCAGTGGCATGTAGAAGGAGTAGTCAACTGCAGACCAACATACAGAATTTACTATTGTATTCATGTGAATGGGGACATACCCATTATCGTCTGTAGGTATGCTACAACAATTATACAGGAACATTTCAATGTTAAGTGGCGATAAGCTTTGTCCATCGTTAGATCAAGAAATATGAGAAGAAACTTAGCATAGAATTTAGGGTCACATCTAGCCAATTCAACTGTAAAATGAGGAGAGCTTGATACCAACCTAGCACTGTGCTAAAATTCATAAAGTCAAGGTGCCATAGAGGAAAGTTCATCAGAAGAATTACCATGAAAATATTTATGGAAAATGTACAGAGAAGCTACATTATGGTTGTGGGAAAGAGAGTAAAGCTGAGATGTCATGTCATGACCATTAAGATTGCAGATTCTTCTCTGGATTTTATCATGAATCTCTAAATATATAGCAGGAGCACCAGACCAGATGTGGCAGCAGTATTCAAATCAAGGATGAATGGTAGACTTATAAATAGGGGAAAGTGATTCTGGTAGGAAAACTGTCTAGCACAATATAGCAAACCAACTTTCTTAGCTGCAGACTGAGCAATTGATTCAATATACTTTTTCCGCTTTATGTCAGCTGAAAACATTAGTCTGAGAAGGTGTAATGAGGTACTCCTCAGGAGGTTAGTATCAGCCATACTGATGGAATGTTGAAGTCATGTGAGTAAAATGGCAGAAAGAAATAATCAATGCTGTTTCATTTAATACTGACAGCTTCAAATAGTTCAGGAGACGTTGAAAATCTTTCCTAGTTACTTTATATGCCTTCAAGATCAAAGATGATCTAAAATCACTTTCAGCTTAGTTTGTTGCAATATCTAATATTCAGTGCAGCAAAGGATGTTGGGATGAAGGTCATTGACAAGTTGAAATACACTTACACATTGTTATAGTGGAACGCACCTATTCAATAGTTAATAGACTCTCCTACTTATAATAAGTAGGTGTAGTAAGAGTAACAAGTCAGTCGCTCAGTGAGTTGGTCAGTCAAGCAATGTCGGACGACAGTTAGTGGAATACTAAAGCATCAGCAACCACAACTAGATTACTCTGCGTTATACCTATTATATCAAGTTCCTAACGTTTTGTACGTTGAACCTATTTTAGGACCAACTTAGTACAAATACAAGCCTCCACTGTGAAATCACTCCACAACACACATTAGATTGCATTTGCCTTAATCAAGTAAAAGAACAGAGATGTGCATCTTCTAATTCCACGTGATTCATCTCCAAGAGCAAATGTTCCTGAAATTGTAAGGAAGACAAATCAAAGGTAAGAGTAAATGTTACTTTATGAATTTTATTCTAAAAATGGTAAGAAATAATTCTTGGCACTACAATTATTCAACCAGTAACAGTCAGTAATCCTATAAAGAAAATCAGAGCAAAGTTGAAATATATTTACATACGAGATGGTAATTGCATTAATCAAGTCAAAGAACAAACATCTTTATCTCCAAGATCACACATTCCTGAACTCATAAGGAAGGCTAATCAAGAATAGGTATGATTAAACATTACTTTATCAATTTTATTTCACAAAAGTTAAAAAAGAAACCATTTTATCCTACTTTTATTTAACCAGTCAAAAGATGAAACGGATGAATACTTTGTGAAGATCAGAGGCAATTGAAATACACTTACACATTAGAAGGAGTTTGCCTTAAGTATAAAGAGTCGCAGAGGTTCTAGTTTTACATGATTTAACTCCAGGATCACATATTTCTGAAGCTGTAAGGAAAGTGAATGAAAAATTGGCCAAAAGTAAATATGGCTTTATGAACCTTGCTCAAAAGAGGTGGAAAAATTTTGCATTATATTTATTCAAAAGATGAATCAAAAACAGTTATGATTAAACATTACTTTACTCCAAAAACGATAAGAAATGTTTCTTGGCACTACATTTATTCAACCAGTAACAGTCAGTAATCCTATAATGAAACAGAAGAATCCTTCATGGAGATCAGAGCAAAGTTGAAATATATTTACATACTAGATGGTGATTGCCTTAATCAAATAAAAGAACAGAGATCTGGGTATTCTAGTTTTACATGCTTCATCTCCAAGATCACATATTCCTGAAATGGAAGGCTAATCAAGAATAGGTATGATGAAAGATTAATTTATGAATTTTATTCTAAAAAGGGTAAAAAAAAAGAAACCTTTTTATCCTACTCTTATTTAACGAGTAACAGTCTCTAATCGAAAGATGAAATTGGTGAATCCTTCATGAAGATCAGAAACAATTAAAATACACTTACCCATTAGATAGAGTTTGCCTTAATCAAGTATAATGTGTCATAGGGGTTTTAGCTTTACAAGATTTATCTCCAGGATCACATATTTCTGAAGTTGTAAGGAAGGTCAATGAAAAAAATGGGTAAAAGTAACATGGCTTTATGAACCTTGCTCAAAAGAGGTAAAAAAAACTTTGCATAAAATTTATTCAAAAGGTTAATCAAAAATAGTTATGATTAAACATTACTTTACTCTAAAAAACGATGAGAAATGTTTCTTGACACATCATTTATTCAACCAATAACAGTCAGTAATTGAATGACAAAAATGGAAGAATCTTTAATGAAGATCCGATGAACCTTGAAATATATTTACACACAAGATGGCTCTTACCTAAATGAAGTAAAAGAACAAAGTGTTTTGCTTATTCTAGCTTCACATAATTTATCTCCAAAATCACGTATTTCTGATATCGTAAGAAAGGCGACTCAAACAAATTGTAAGAAATATTTCTTGGTATTACATTTATTCAACCAGTAAGAGTCAGTAATCAAATGACGAATTGGAAGAATTCTTAGTGAAGATCAGAGCAAAGTTGAAATAGATGGCGTTTGTTTTAATCATGTCAAAGAACAAAGAGATCTGGGTATTCTAGTTTTACATACTTCATCTCCAAGATCACATATTCCTGAAATGGAAGGCTAATCAAGAATAGGTGTGATGAAAGATTTCTTCATGAATTTTATTCAAAAAAAAAAAAAAAAAATGATAAAAAAGAAACCTTTTTACCCAATTTTATTTAACCAGTAACAGTCACTAATCGAAAGATAAAATGGATGAATCCTTCGTGAAGATCAGAATTAATTAAAATACACTTACACATTAGATAGAGTTTGCCTTAATCAAGTATAAAGAGTCGTAGGGGTTTTAGTTTTACATGATTTATCTCCAGGATCACATATTTCTGAAATTGTAAAGAAGATGAATCAAAAAATAGGAATGAGTAAACATTGCTTTATGAATCTTAATACAAAAAGGTAAAAGAAAAAAACTTTTACAGGTTATTTATTCAAGCAGTATTCAAATATGAGTTTGCTATCTGCAGCCCAGATTTTAACTTATTTCATTACACTAATGTCCTAATACCTTTAAGAAAGGTATGAAACCATCTTTGCTCCCCCTCACTCCCAGTTATGGTTAAATTTTAGAACCGATTGGTTACTATAGACATGGTTGGCAACTAGGCTCAGAAAAGGAAAAACTCTGAATTCAAACCAGCCTGGAGAGAAAGGGGTGGGATCCATCAGGCTATCTTACCCAGAAAACATCACTGCTACTGCAATTGCATCACATGTGGTGCACCTTAGATCCTAATGGATTACAGGATTTATGTTCATGTCATGAATCTGCATGCATAATCCTCTGAACTTCATTTCTTGCCTTTTCTTATGCTTATATAACACAACACTGTAACCCTCTACCTTGTGTGGTTCTTGAACCTTAGTGAACATTAGTATAGAGAAAAATATTCATGGACATAATATATATTTCAAAGTTAAACTGACATTTTGAAATTGTCCACTGACTGAAGAAAATTTATTTTACACAGCCGTTGTTACATTAAGAAATTTATATTTGCTATTTGCCGACTTACTGCTGCTAAATTACATTTCACTCAAAGACTGAAACAAGCAGCAGCTCTACCGAAATGAGGTATGCTTATTCGTATGTATTGCATCAAAGCCTTACATTATTTAAATTCGTCACATCATTGACATGTACTGAAGGCCATCCTCACTACGAAAGCATGGCTCCTTTCACTTCAGATTTTTTTGTTTTCTTTTTCTATTTTTGCCTGCAATTTTTCTGTTTTTAATTAAAACTGGATGGAAGATACAATAAAATATTTTTGAACTTTAAACCAATACAAAAGCCAAGAAAGCAAAATGAGAAAAAAAAGTCTATTTTTAAAATTTTTTATAAAAAAATGTCAAAAAAAAAAAAAAAAAAAAAGCATTTTTATAAGAACGATAAAAGAAAATGAAAGCATTTCAGAAATTGATTGCAGTTTGAATAAACAGCAATTAATTTCTAAAATGCTATGATTTTAAAAATTACCTCATTCTGAAAATTAATTTTCTGAGTTTGATTAAGGTGTTTTTCTTTTTTTCACAGCTTATCAACCTTTTGGAGGTTAATTAAAGTTATGAAATATTTTTAGAGTAAGAATTTTTTCGAGTTAATGATGATTTACTGATACAAGTACTACTAATTAACCCATAGCTGGGGAAGAAGAGGTGGAGTCATATCTTTCCCAATGGTATTTGTATCAGTAATTCATCATTATCTCACAAAAATTCTTACATTAAGTTAAACAATATCAAAACTGATCAGTATCAAGATAGCTGAACACTTAGAAATACTAAGTGTTATAAGCTTCGATATGCTGCTGTTGTAATAGATAACCACTTGCAATTGGAATTTGGAGAGCCAAGTTCCAATTCCAGTCTGCAAATTTATTGTTACAAACTTGACCAGAATTGAAACTCAGCTCTCTGAATTCCAGATCCAAGTCATTATAAATTACACCATCCATACATCCAAGCTCTACTGTTTCATCTGATTTTTGTAGGATGAATAAAAATGAAAAATACAAAGGGTTTTCTTTTTGAAAAATAAAATTAAAAATCTAATATTAATAAATAAATTTGTAAGTTTTAAAAAATGAAATACGAAAAAAAATACATTTCATTTTCAGCAAACGAATAAAACTATTTAATTCACAAAAATATTATGACTAAAACAATAAACTCCTTGGAGTTACTTGACAGAGGTATTCAGAAAGCTACTTGACTAATCATGAAAATTTGACTTGTCAAAGTCTTTACTTTACGATCATGTGTTAGTATTTGTTTGTTTGTTTGGGTTTTATGGCATATCAACCACTGTGGGTTATTTAATGCCAAATCCAGTTTATATGAATTTTAAATGCCTATCTTGTATAGAATAAAAAAACGTATAGCTGGCAACATTATTGTTTAAAAAAAAAACATATAGCTGGCAACATTATTCCTTTTCTACAAAAAAAAAAAACTTAGAGCTGGCAACATTATTGTTTCAAAAACTTAGAGCTGGCAACATTATTGTTTCAAAAACTTAGAGCTGGCAACATTATTGTTTCAAAAACTTAGAGCTGGCAACATTATTGTTTCAAAAACTTAGAGCTGGCAACATTATTGTTTCAAAAACTTAGAGCTGGCAACATTATTTTTCTGAAAACATTATCTGAGACCTTGCTGTTGGATGCAGTTTATCGCCATACCCAGGACGCGGATGTAGTTTACCGTCATACCCAGGATGCGGATGTAGTTTACCGTCATACCCAGGACGTAAAACATTATCTGAGGCCTTGCTGTTGGATGTAGTTTATCGTCATACCCAGGACGTTCATGTGTTAGTAATTAACACAAACATTATGACTAAAACTAGAAACTAGTAGTTACTTAACTGAGGGATTCAGAAACTTACTTGACTAATCATGAAAGTATTGACTTGTCAAAGTCTTTACTCTATAGTCATGTGCTTGTAAATCATGCAAATATAACTAAAACCAGAAAATCCTTTTAGTGACCTGACTGACATATTCAGGAAGCTACTTGACTAATAATGAAAATTTGACTTGCCAAAGGCTTTACTATATGGTCATGTGTTTGTAATTAACACAATTATTATGACTAAAATCAGAAACTAGTAGTTACTTAACAGATGGATTCAGAAACCTACTTGACTAATCCTGAAAGTTTTACTTACTAAAGTCTTTACTTTGTAGTTATGTTATGACTAAAACCAGAAACTCCTTTTAGTTACCTGACAGAGGAATTCAGAAAGCTACATGACTAATCATGAAAATCTAACTTGCCAAGGTCTTTACATTACGGTCATGTGTTTATAATTAATACAAATGAATAAGACCAGAAACTTGTTGTAGTTACTTGACAGAGGCTTTCAGAAAGCTACTTTATTAATCATCCAAATTTGATTTACTAAAGTTTTTACTTTATGGCCATGTGTTTGTAAATTACTCAAATATTATGACTAAAACCTGAAACTACTTGTAGTTACTTGAAAAAGGCATCTAGAAACCTACTTGACTAATCATGAAAATTTGACTTCCTAAATATTAATGAAAAACATGTAGTGTGTTTAAAGTCACTAAATGGAGATTTTTAAAAATCAGAACTGATATTTTTCATTTTTTAAATTTTCCTTTTGATTCTGTTCACTTTTAAATTTTATTTCAGATATTCTGACTTTTATTCAATACTAGCAGGAGAGCCCGGCATTGCCCGGGGATGTAACAGTAAGAGATAGATCAAGTATTGACCATCATAAAGACTGAAAAATAAAATTGACAAAGATTATTGTTTAAGGTTGACGGACACGCATGTCTTAATTAGTTTTTTTTTTGTTTTGTTTTTATATACAAATTGGTCAAACCCAAACAAAAAACATTGTTTTCAATCGTTATGAGTCTATCAAATGAATAGAATTTTATTATAAACAATTGTCTTGTAAATGGAATTTTTAAAGCATTCTGAATGTAAAAATAAAGAAAAAAGTGTGCAAGATAATAAGAAACATTATCTGCCAAAAAAAAAAAAATTGAAGTTTTGTTGAAATCGGTTGAAAAATGTAAGAAATCCAATCCTATATATAATTGAACACACACACACACGCACACAAACAACCAACCTGGGTTTTATAATAAGTATAACTCAATAACTCAATATTAATAAGTATAACTCGATATGAGTTGTCCCCCTTTCATTAATGCCTCTTAATCGTTTTTTCAAATTGATTTCATGCAAAAACAATTGTGTTTTTCCAATTTTTGGTACTGTCAGAACCACCGCAAGGTAATTTTACATAGTCCTGTGAAGTTTTGTTGAAATCAGTTGAAAAATGTAGGAATTCCAATCCAATTTATAAATGTACACACACAATCCACATTTCATAATAAGTAAGATGATTTATGTGAAGATTTCAAATCAATTTTTTTTCCAATAAATTTATTAATCTCCTACTTTTCCCCACAATAATTCTATTAATTTCTATATCTCTGCAAAGACATTATGATTACTAGAAGTATTTACATTATTCAGACTGTTATCCTCATCTTCATTGCCATATTCACAACGTTTTGGCCGTTGTATGTTCCGGCCTTCTTCAGGTGATTGGAATTCGTTCTTGAAGATGACTGGTGCATACAACAGCTGAAACATTGTGAATATGGCAGTGAAGATGATAACAGTTTGAATAATATTAATAATTCAAGAAATCTATTAATTTCCTACTTTTGTCTAACAAATCTTTTAATTTCCCTCGTTTTTTTTATTAAATCTATTAATTTCCTACTATTTTTCTAATTGAGCTTTTAATTTCCTATTTTTTTCTAATTGAACTATTAATTTCCTACTTTTTTTTCTAATAGATGTATTAATTTTCTACATTTTTCTAATGACTTTATGTCTTACATTTTTCCTAATGAATCTAGGAATTTCTTACATTTTTTACCAGAAAATTTTATTGATTTTACAGTTTATCTCAGAACTGTTAATTTTATTGAATTATAAAATTTCTGATACAAGCAAACATTGACCGAGATAAGAACAGCAATTCTCTTGTTCTTGAGGAACACAATCTGCCAAACTCCGAAAATTAAACCCACAGTCTCATACACACTACTCTAACCAGTAATCTCTTATCATGAATACTTGTTATCTTTCAATAACTTTAACAGCTGTGTATTTTTACACATCAAACTCAATTATTTTTTTTTTTAGTGTTTTTTTCTTCTCCGCTTGACAAAAATCATAAAACATTTTTTTTTTTTTTTTTTTTTAAGTAACCTAAAATAAGCTGGCAACACCATTTCAGACCAATTTGGAATTGTTCAAAATCCAAAAATCCCAAAATGATTTATTGGGAAAATCTGTCTGAGATAATTCAACAAACATGTTCCATTGATCTAACATAGTTATCTTTATAGTTTTTTTTTTGTTTGTTTTGCTTTCCCTGGAATGTCTTGCCAGTAGACTCTGTAAAACCAAGCATTAAACTTACATAGCATATAAATCTATTGTTTACATACACTTGCTTATATAAATCTAATGTTTACATATACTTGCTGATACAGACCCAGGATTTTAGAACATGCTGCAAGTTCTGGATTTATAAATTATTTTAATACTAAAAATTCGCTCAATACAAGGCTGAAGAGCCACTCAAGATAGAGTATTACTATTAAAAAGTTATTCATGAATGAGGTGGGTGAAAGAGAATCTGGTCGGCTGTGAAGATAAGTAAGATAGATAAAGACTGACTGTTGACTTGAAGAGGTTAAGATTCTCGTGTTCAGGAAAGCATCTATTCAAGTATCTGTTGTTGGCAGTTTTTTGAAATTGTATGGGTGAAACTTTCTTTTTACATTTGTAACATGGGTAAATGAGGGTGATTTGACTCTGTAGAAGTGGCATGGTATGTATTAGCTGTAAAGGTCTGAACTGGTAGAACTAAAGAATTGTGTTATTTTTTATTCAAATGTTTAAAATTGCCATATGACAATTTTAAAAGTTTTAAAGTGAAGTAAAAAAAATTCTTTACAGAAACATCATTTATTATGATGCTTCTGTAAAGGATGTTTTTACTTCATCAGATTTGTAGAGAATGGATTTATATCTTCTTTGTCTAAATTCAGTTGCAAGTTAGAAAGCCTACAGTATTCCTAATAGTAAGCATTATTGTCATCTGATATATGTTGCAGGACTACAAATTAGTTAAACAGAGTTCAAAAAATGTTATAAATTTTTAAAATTTAAATGCAACATCAACTGCCATGTTAACCCTTATTGAATCCTGTTCTTTTATTGTCCTTTCTCAGTCTCTTCCACTCCGAAGTACTCTTTTATCTTAGTTGCATTATCCTCTTGCTTAAGGTGAAATGATAAAAAAATAGACAAGTGAAAATCAATTTAATTAAATTTTCTTAAAACTGTATTCACTATCATCATCATCATCCCCTTGACTTTTGTAATCATAGGGAATATCTGAATGCAGAAGCCATATTGAATCTCCTCCACAATGGTCTATCAACAGCAGCCATCAGCAATTCTGGTATAGTCATACCTGTCCATTGTTTGACATTGTCCAACCAGTTTTTGCATTGGTGTCCTCTACCATGTCCACCTTCAACAGTGCCTGGTATGATGGTCTTGCACGGGCTGTTGTGCCTTGTAACATGTTCAAACCACACCATTTTATTCATTAAAATACTAATAGAAGTTTTTGTCATATGTTAGCAGTATGGGCTGTTTTTATTTTCTACAAAATTATATTGAATCAATTGCTAGATCTGCTATTAAAAAGGTTGGTTTACTGTGTCGTGTTAGACAATTTTTCTCACTAGAATCTATCTGACATATTTATAAGTCAACCATTCACCCATGCTTGGAATATTGCTGCTGCATATGGTCTGGTGCTCCTGCAATATATTTAGAGATCCTTGATAAAATTCAAAGAAAAAAAAAAAAGCAGCATTATTGGTTCTGATCTTACATCTCACTTTAGTCACTTTACAATCATCATGATGAATTCTTGGTAATTCAAAAGCTTTCCTGTGCCTTTTGTATAAATACATACATGGTAATTGTTTAGATGAACACTCCACTAGACTAAATTGCTAGCAAGGCCTCATCATTTTATAGATTAAATTACTAGATGCAACCCAAAGTTCTCTGCTAACAGTTGCTTTACTTGCTTGTGGAAACCTCTTCTGGCTTTTTGCTTTCCAGACAAATTTGATCTTCAAAAATTTAAATGCAATGTCAATCATTATCTATGGTCTTCCTGATTACTATTCTTTTATCGTTCTCACTCTTTAATAATGTTTCTCTTTTTCTTATTCTTTTGTGATCAGTAACCCCTTGTGCTTTAGTGGCTTTATTGCCTTTCTTGGGGAAAAAATGATTAAAAAAAAAAAAAAAAAAGGAAAATGGGGAGACAGAAAAATTAAGCCTTACACAAATTTATAAAATATAATATTAACATAATTAGAGTTAGATTTGTTAACTCCAACAAAAAAAAGTTCACCCTGAGAATGTGAGGTGGTGGTAAAAAGATGGTGAAGAGTAAAATGTCAAACTATTGTTTTGGATTAAATCTTACCTCTCCTTGGCAGAGGAATATCCATCTCAACGGCAAGATGATAATGGTTCTCCTCAATTTTCTATCAAATGCTGCTTTTAATAACATGTCTTTTTACCAGCCCTCCCACTACTCTTTCAGCCTCTATTCACATAAACTCAATCAAGCAGGTGGTAAACTGCTTCCCCGGTGTCTCTTACCTTTGAGATACCATCTCTAAAAATGCATAACATTATGAATGGACACAGCACAAAGAAGAACTGAAATAATTTACAGGTGTTTCAACAGAATAAAAAAATTAGTACACAGTTAAGAATACCTTTAATAAGATTTGGTTTGGTTTGGTTTGTTTTATGACATATCAACCTCAATGGGTTATTTAATGCCGACAAGATTTTTATTGCTGGTAATATTTTTTTTTTTTTTTCAAAAATGTATTGCCTATTTTTTTTTTTTTTTTTTTTTTTTTAACAGAAATGCATTGCTGCTAATTATTTTTCAATGTATAACTAGTAATTTTTTTTCAAAAATGTATAGCTGGTAATATTTTTTTTTTCCAAAATATATTGCTGGTAATAATTTTCCTTCAAAAATTTATTTATTCACAAGTATTTCTGGTATTAAAACCTATTTTTACACTTTCATAGTGTTTTGACCCCCAGTTTGGGGGTTAACTATTTACCCATAGCTGGAACCCTAACAGGTACTACCACCCCTGGTCAGGGTGGAGCTGAGAACACCAGCAATTAAGAGGTGGTTCCATGCTCCTCAAAACCTACTGATCAGAGGCCTTGCTGTTAGACGTAGTTTATCGTCATACCCAGGACAGCCTTCAATAAGAGATACACCCACTAATTGCACCAAGTCGCTTGTAATATAAGTGAAAAACATTTCAATGACTTGGCATAACGATTTAACATAAATGTTTATCTGAGTTAATTCCATGAGGATATTTTTTTTAATCATTTCATCACAAGTATGGTAATAATGCTACAAGGACATTAGGGATTACTGGGAATGAAAGAGAATGAAAAGACTTAGTCAAGAACTTAGTAGAAAAGACAATAAAAGAACAGGATGCAGGAAGGCAAAAGATGACATTGCATTTAAAATTTTGCAGATTATAGGCAGCAGGGAAGCAAGAAATCGACAGGTGATAAGTGCAAGAAAAGAAACTATTAGAATTGAGCATATGGTTGCATCTAGCTAGTTCAACAATAAAACAATGAGACCTAGTTGCCACTCTAGTCATTCAGTCAGTTAAGTGCCATCCATGATACAAACTTGGTCCATTATGTCTCTTTCAATTCATGACTAACTAGGCAGAAGATTTTCTGGCAGTCAGTTGCCATTCCTTTCAGTGGTAGGCTGTGGGGGATCCAGTCTATCCTGCTATTTCAACCATATCTTGAAGCAGAAGAAATGGATTCATAGCTTTCTCAAGGGTATTTGTGTTTAAGAGAATGTAACAAACTCAGCTGGAATTTGAACTCGGCTCTCTGATTCCTATTTCTGTGCCAATATCCATTGCCCTACAATACACCAGTCTGTTAGCATGCTTAAATTCATGCAGTAAGACAGATCTACCAGCCTATTTTATATTTAAAATATTTCAATAAAATGTAGCCAGTTTAGGCTTTAAAATATAACTTAAATGATAAAACAGAATATCAGTTTCATTGACTAAAAATTACTGTTTTCTTTTTAGAAATAAAAATGACAAGCTTTCTAGGGAAAAGCATTTGTCTAAAACCAGAAAGATGATACATGCAGCTAAAGAGTTCAAAAGAGCTTCCAACACAGACTTTGGATGGCAAGAGAACCAACACAAATTATTGTCAGAGTTCAAATTGTTGCACAGTTTGTGAAGTGAATGGATGAAACTGTTTAGAAGCCAGCCCAAGATGACAAGGATAACTATTGCTGTCAATACTTTAGAAACGGACTGATAATATGGCAATTCTTTAGATCAGCATTTCTCAAACTTTCCAGAATGAAAATTTGCTTGCACCTCACCAAATTTTACGTGATAAAAAGCACATTTAAAAATAAAAATCACAGAGAGAGTTTAAGGGATATAACTGTGGATTCGAAGTCAAAACATTATCATTGATAACTCTCAAGAACACATGGCACAGTGGATAAAGGTGTTAATTAGATCCAGTGACAGGTCCCAAAGAGCACGAGTTCAATACCTGGTTAAGGCGGTGGAGAAATTTCAGAGGGGAACTAACAGGAGATAACAGACATCCATTAGTCATGGCACATGGAACTAGAACAGTCTACACCAGTGAGCGAAATAAAGGGTTCAGTTTGACATTCTAACCACCTGAAAAAGGCTGGAGCATACAATGGCCAAAACATTGTCATAAATATGGCGATAAAGATGAGGACATTAGTCCAAATAATGTAAATAGTGTACATAATACCACATCTCAGAAATATAGACAGAAACAAAAAATTTTAATGTGGACATAAAGTGGAGTATCAATTCCATATTACAATCAATATATAAATTGATCCCTCACTTTGCGACCACGGTAGTTTCTATACATTTATACACTGGGTAGACTGTTCTAGTTCCATGTGCCATATCTCATGGATGTCAGTTGTCACCTGTTCATTCCCCTCTCCAAGCTCTCCACAATCTTAACAAGGTATTGAACTCACAATCTTTGGGTCCTGTCACTAGATCTAACTAACACCTTATTAAAGAATGGTTGCTGTCACTAGATCTAACTAACACCTTATTAAAGAATGGTTGCTTCCCCGGACAAAAGGGAATTCAGTTTCAATACCTGTGCCAGTGAGCGAAATAAAGGGTTCAGTTCGACATTCCAACCAACAGAAAAAGGCTGGAGTGTACAACGGCCGAAACGTAATAAATATGGTGACAAAGATGAGGACAATTGTCCAAATAATGTAAATAGTGTACATAATACCTCATCTCAGAAATATAGACAGATATTGATAACTCTCTCCTCCAATTTGCAGACCCTAATTACTATATATTTTTTTGTTTTTGATATAATGCAAAAATATCACAATGATAAAATCAGTCAATAATTGTTTATAACTATTTACGGATATAAGACAGCAAATAAAACCTTGGTAGGCAGATACCAACAGCATCACTAAGATATTTTTCTGGAAACATGGAAATTAATGTCTACCAGCCAATATCATAAAATTATTAAAGAATGGTTGCTTCCCCGGACAAAAGGGAATTCAGTTTCAATACCTGCTGAATAGTACAGTTTCTTTACTCAGGATTTAGATGTTCTATCCTGGTAGACGTTAATTTATAAACGTCTTTATAAAAAGTAATGTCCACTCAAATAGCTTAATTTTGCAGGTTTGGTTTGTTTTACAGCATATCAACTCATTAGGTTATTCGATGCTGAAATTTAATCTTTTTTTGAAAATAAAATCTTGCATTCGGACGGTCAAAAAGAAAAATTATTTTTCGTAGTAAGACAGCTGTTAGTTATGGTCATATTTTAATTATATTTTTGAAATCAGTTTAATTTCCTCTAGAAACTGCAATATGTAAAATGAATCAGTATTTTGAAAAAATACTTCTAATTTTGTTGCTTGGTAATATTTTTAGCGGATTGAATTAAAATTGTTGCAGTTTGTCAGTAGGTGTTTTATACTTCCGCAAGTCATTTTAAACCAGAATGTATATATTTAGATCATTACATTTTTTTCTGAAGATAATAACAATTTACTAATAGAAGTCCTACTAATTAACTCATAGCTGGGGAGAGAAGAGGTAGATACATACCTTTCACAGCGGTATTTTTGTGTAAGTGAATATAAATGTAGCCATCTCTTCTATTCCAAACAACTTCTTACCTCATACCTCCCATCAGTGGAACTCTCTTCCTATCACTTGCTTCCCTGATAGCTATAATCTTCAAATATTCAAATGTAATGTCAATCGACATCTGATGCCTTGACCTTGATCACTGTCCTTCTCTTTATCCTTTTCCCAAACACTTCTCTTTTAACTTACTCTAACTCTCTGTAACACCTTTCATGCTAGTGGCACTCACACCTTGCATGGGGTGATTTGCTTAAAAAAAAATAAAAAAATAAATAAATAAATAAATAACTCAACTGGAATTGGAACTCTGGTCTCTGGATTCCAATTCTGAGCTGTTAGTACATTTAAGCATACAGCACCTTATTAGGTTGAGTCATAATTAATTTCAATTTCTGGTGAAACAACTGTAGTGATGATCCTAACTGAATGTTCCTTAAATATATCATACCAGGTTTAAATAGGTTATATATGATAATGTTCCATGCAAAAGGCTGACAAGTATAAATGTTTACAACCAACCCCTAAAAGGAAGGTAATATTGTGTATGTAGGAGGTTTTAAGGGTATAAATTAATTTAAAGTTCTGTAAGTGCAATGAAACACTAAATGCACAATTATATGTACAGCAGTTTCAATGTGGCCTTAAACGTTTCCATGAAAAGTTCTCTGCATTAATCAATAAGAAAAACGTTTTTCTCCTCTATGACAATGTAAGGATGGATACAACAAAAATAACACAGAAAAAAAAAAATCTTAGAATTCAATTGGTCTGTCCTCCTCCACATGCTATATTCAAGTGACCTTGTTGTTAAGAGTGAGTGGATTTACTCCACGTGATAGGAAGATGCTATCAATGAGATTACCACGAGGGAACATGAGAAAATGCTATTGAATTGGAAACAGGCAAAGTGAGAAAGGTGTTGCAAGATTAATTAACAATTGGTAGCAAACCTTAGCTTCCATAGCAACTAAGGTTTTATGGGATGAGGTTTCTAGCTCCATGCATAACTGGATTTGTACCCAGTTTTGTAGAGCGTCCCCAAGCAGTCCTACCTCTAAGTAGTGACTGGGCTTGACTTTAGTATTCAAATGAAAATTGATGCCATAGGCATATATAACAGAAAACCACTTATATATACATCTTAATCTGACATATTCCACTTTATTAAAGTTTCGCTAGAGATCAAGATAAAAATGATAAAAAGCAAAGAGACACATATTAATAGTATGCTGTGTTTGGCTATTTCTTATTTGGTTAGATACATGTCACATGTAATGAAGTAACAGAAAATATTTAAATAAGGTAGCAGATTCAACTAATCTCCTGATTTTTAAAGTTACTACTTGTTATTTTTACATTTTTTCACACGTGCATTGAGCACTTTTTAATACTACTGTTTCATTCAACTGTGACCATTAACCTTTTATATATATATATATATATATATATATATATATATATATATATATATACCCAAGTATATGATTGGTGTATATGGAATGAATTCCAATAACCAACAATTACTATTCTTAAAAGAGTGCTCAATACAAAGTAGAGCAGATATAATTATTTATTTTTAAAGAAAAAAAAATTTATAACATAAATAAAAAACCATTTATTTTATTTATTTTAAAACCATTTATTTTACATTCAACGTCATCACTTGATAAGACACCGAGGGTGTTGAAACAAAATGGCTATTTTTGTAGTGATTTTATAACATATTTATGTTATAAATTTTTTTTTTCTTTAAAAATAAATAATTATATATATATATATATATATATATATATATATATATATATATATAAACAGAGAAACAATAATATATATAAGTTTCAATAAAAACGACTTATAAGGATACTGTGGTTAAGTTCTTATTTAATTTTTCATGTGTCCTCATAACTTTCTTCTTTTCACGACATAAATTATATAGAAATTGTCCAAATGTTCCGAGTGCTTTTGGCTATACTTTTAGCCATTACCAAGGATGAATTTTATTTTCACTTTTAATTAAATGTATAGATTGTTTTATGTATGTATCTAGATTTATAGGAAGATCTGCAACATACTTGTCGATAATACAAATATAATAGCCTCATCAACATGTAAAAAATGTCTAAAAATAATGGAAACATTATTAATAAAAAAAGAAAAAGCCAACCCTCAATAATATAAACAGTGAACACAGCCACAATGTGCTGACCTTGTTTGGAAAATAAAACGTATCTATAGCTCTAGATATACACATAAAAAAAATTCATACATTCAGTTAAAAGTAGAAAGGAATATTTCATCCATGATAATGGCTATAAGAATAGCCAAAAAGTGCTCAGATCAACACAACATTTGGACAATTTTTACACACTTTATTTCCAGAAAAGAAAACACTTATGCAAACAAAAGAAAAATTAAATACAAAACTTAATCACAGTACCTTTAATGAAACTTCAGTATGGGGGGGGGTCGCATGGCCGAGTGGTTAGAACATTTGCTTTCTGACCATGAGACCTGGGTTCAAGTCTCACCACAGTTGATTTGTCAGAAAGTGGCTTTCCTGATGTTATCACTCTAGAGGGGGCAATCTCAGTGTGCAGCACCTTTGAAAAGTGCCCGAAAACTGTAACAAGGGTTGACCCAAGTCTTGTGAGCGAAATTGGGTAGACGGAACCCTTGGTGGTCATTGACAGCTGTGCTAGCACAAAGTCACAAGTCATCGTGACCGAGGGTTTGTGTGTGCTGGCCTTGTTCAGATTGTTGATCACACTAGATAACACACTCCCTCCCAGAAACTGTAAGTAAGGTCTATTCAGCATAGTTGCAGTATAAACCACAGGTTGGCTCTGTGGGTGTTGAACAAACACAAATGTGACTGAGCAAGTGTCTGCAACAGGGATTGGCTAGCCACCCTAAAAGACAGGTATCCTCAAATACAAATGGCCAGTTTTATATATATATATATATATATATATATATATATATATCCATCCAAGTACAGGGTTGGTACTGCTGGAATTAAATCCCAATAACCAAAAACACTATTCTTAAAAGATTGCTCAATACTGAGAATATATATATATATATATATGAATTGGGATAAAAAATATATAGGTCAAATATGAAAAGAATTAAATCAATCTCAGCCGCTATCCATGCCTCATCTTGAATTACCTTTTCTTTTCTCACTAGGAGTAGATAGGTTTACATATCATCCAGTTCACACTCCTCCCCAGTCTTTTGAACAAAAATAGAGTTTTTTTTTCCTTTGTTTATGTTTATGATTGGGTTTCCAGTTCCTTCAACACTATACTTTTAATGTCTGCTGCTAAAACTCTGAACTTTTTACTATTGAATTACTTTTACTTTTCTCAATAGGAATAGATAGGTTTGCATATCGCCCAGTTTACACTCCTTCCCGGTCTTTTGAACAGGAATAGAGGTTTTTCCCTTGTTTCTTATTTAGGACTGGGTTTCTGGTTCCTTCTAAAATCTACCTCAACTATAAACTTCTAACATCTTCAAACAAATGCAAATAAGGAGAAAGCATAAAAAATACCAATATTGGTATTGGGAGGGAGAGAGAGGGAGAAAGGAGTTGGAGAGCAGTCGTGAGAAAAGGTGATATTGAACAAGAAGAACGAGAGAGAAAACAAAAGTAAATGAACCTAACCTCGAAGGAGAATGGATTAACTCATGATTAGTTTCTGAAGAGCTAATCAAAGAGAAGTGGAACAGTTGCCTCTTCAGGAGGTCCTTTCATGTCAGCTCAGAGAGAAAAAACAGCCAGTTCAGAGAAATGCATTAATGTCTGAGCTGAAGCGCTCGAGTTTTTGCAATAATGACTCCTTAATTTTCCAAAACACAGGCGAAGAAGCCTAACGGAAAAATTTAAAAACCTCTTTACTCACTTCAACAGATGATAGCAACTAATTCATTTTTACATGCCATATCCCTTCAAGACATTGGAAATCATGGCTCTTCACAACTTCCTATCCTCCATAGTTCTAAACAATGCTTTTCTCCTGATTATCCCAGCAGGTCCATTACACAAGTTCATTTAGGCAGGTGACTTAATATATCTCTATTCCCTTTTGTCTTCAGTATCACCTGTGAGTGTCAAATTCTCTAAGCCCTTTTTTCTCATTATATGTTGCTCACTTTCTCGGCAGTTAAATCCAGAAATTATTTTGAGATCATAAGAATTTTTAATAATAATATTTTTAGGTAAGAATTTTTTTTAAATCTGAAAATGATTTACTTAAGTCCTACTAATAAATATTTACTGATATAAATCCTACTAATTAACACATTCCTGGTGGGAGAAGTATACCAGTTATACTTGGAAATTAAGAAACTTTCAGCAACATTTATGTTGTGGTAAACCCTCCTACAGTATAATGAACTCTTCCTTCTCTCATAAATACAAACTGCAAGAGTCAGATACTGAGCACAGAGTGTGAACTGGAGTGCAGTAGTAGATGCAGTGCTAATCTACTTATTACTAACACTATACTTTTTTTAACCAACCTTCATCTTCCGTGTCTTTCTTTCTGGTCCCTAAACAGGCCACAACAGGTTATACCATCCACAACAGCACTTACACACCGTTTATTATAATAGGGTAAAAATAAAATAATTCTTTAAAATGACTAACAGTTTATCTGAAAGTACTTGAAAATAACAAAATTTGGGGCAATTTTTACATTAACAGATTGCGACAGATATTAGGGAGATGTGATTAAATATACTTTAATGTTTAAAAAAAATTTATCCCACAAACAATATTGGTGGACTCAATGTGAGTCCAGGTAAATATAACTAACACAAAGAAATGAAGATAAACAAACAAGTCATTAACAACAGGAATTACAGGTGTGTACAATTGTAATGAAATAAAAAAAATCATTAACAGATCGCAACAGCTATTAGGGAGTACGCGTGTTTTTATACCCTTTGAATTTATGTGACCAATAATTTGTCCTCTGTAGAAAATAGGGGTAAAAAGAGCATTTACGCGAGATGGTGACAGAAAACAGGACAACAAACTGGAGTGAAAGAAAAAAAGACTTTATATCAGAACGAGGAAATTAAGAAAAGGGAAGATAAAAAAAATTGGGTATCTGTCTATATTTCTAAGATGAGATATTATGTACACTATTTACATTATTCGGACTATTGTCCTCATATTTGTCGCCATATTTATTACAAGATTTCGGCCTTTCAGTATCTGTCTATATTTATGAGATGAGGTATTATGTACACTATTTACATTATTCGGACTATTGTCCTCATCTTTATCACCATATTTATTACAACGTTGAAAAATCCTTGCAAAAAACAGTGGTATTTGCGAGGACTTAACTGGTGTCAGTAAAGTTTGTTTTGTTAACAGTTCTTCTCATTTTTGTTGCAACGTCGGAATATCTTCGTCTTCAGGTCGAAAAGGGATTCAGTTTTCGGATGCTTTGCTGCAACTGTTGGGACATCCCTGTTCCTATGTTGTATTCTTGGCCTCTCCATTTTCAGACACCATGTGGTTGCTGGTTGAGTTTTACGGAGCTAAATTAGTTCATGTTGACTCGTTGGTGACCCAGGAAAAAAGAGGCCTTGATAGGCTGTTTTCACCCCAACCCAGGAGCTGGTGATAACGACCCTTACAAAGGCAGGCAATTCATTTATCTATATAATATTTTCAATAGATGTGACTATACTTTAATTTTTAAAAAACATTTATTCAGTGTTATTATTGTTTAGGTAATAAGTATTATAACATAGAACAAATAGATATATTGTTGAAAAAGAATTTTTGACAATATATGCATTTTTTACTTATTGATAGTTATTTTTTAAAAACAAGGAATAAATTACATTCTTAGGTATAATATAGCCCTGTAGGACAGTTATCCTTACATAATTTAAAAAAAAAAAGGTGTACCATATTATCAATTAAATATTCAATGTTGTATCCACATAAATTATATTAACAAGTTGTGATTTCAAATTACAAATACCAGTGGACACTATTTATAGCAAGATAATTATAAATTATGCCAGGGTTATTTACATATCTATTTTGTATTAATTTATTTTTCTCAAATGATTTAAAGTTTTCAAATTGGATACTTTGTGTCTATTAGACATTTTCATGATGGTCGTCTTAGAGTATAGAATCCAGAGGTTGGCAGTGAATATTTCGGAGACAGTAGGAAAGCGTAGTTCAGGTTCGCAGTGGATATCTTAGCAGAGCGTAGTTCTTCCTTCTGTCATCTTTGCCTGTCAAGTTAGCACTGGTCCTTCCGGTAGGGTAAACAAAGATGGCCGCCTTTATACACGACGAATACAATGTTCTGCAGCTTCTGATTGGTTAAGCTTCTATTGATAGACTATAAAGGAAGTTGAGTCATTTCGATTGTCTCACTAGTTATATATAATATACATAAAAAACCGTAACAGTGTCAACAAACAGAAGAATATGAAATAGTAACCTCACTGTATCAGAATTATCAGTCCATTTTTCAAGCGGTAAAAAACTGACAGATCACGACAGCTATTAGGGAGATATGATTAAATATACTTTAATGTTTTAAAAATATTTATTCAGTATTATTATTGTTTAGGTAATAAGCATTATAACATAGCACAAATAGCTATATTATGGAAAAATATTTATTCAGTATTATTATTGTTTAGGTAATAAGCATTATAACATAGCACAAATAGATATATTATGGAAAAATATTTATTCAGTATTATTATTGTTTAGGTAATAAGCATTATAACATAACAGAAATAGCTATATTATGGAAAAATATTTATTCAGTATTATTATTGCTTAGGTAATAAGCATTATAACATAACAGAAATAGCTATATTATGGAAAAATATTTATTCAGTATTATTATTGTTTAGGTAATAAGCATTATAACATAACAGAAATAGCTATAATGTGGAAAAATATTCATTCAGTATTATTATTGTTTAGGTAATAAGCATTATAACATAACAGAAATAGCTATAATGTGGAAAAAGGAATTTTCAACAATATATGATTTTTGGTTTTTTTCTTAACATATTTATGGTTATTTTGTTAACTTTTATCAAAATGACATTCTTGTACATGCACTTATGAATAATAATTAAATTAATTACCATTTTTTTAATTAATAACTATTTGCGCTCAATTGTTGACATTAACAGCTATCTGATGATCTGTTAAAATTTTGGAATAATGCATAAAATTTTAAATTTTATCTGATAGATGTCGTGCTCTTAAGTCTGGAAAACAAGACACTTTCACATATACAAGAAAAACATTTGGATGTTATGCATTGTACCAAATATAATTGCTGATTATTGTTTTATTATACTCCTTATTCAAATACCTCGGTGTTTGGTTCATTTGTAAAAAATTTAGTATAGAAGAAAAAGAAATTGAACATAGAATTTCAAAGTCCTCATTTCTGAAAAGTACATTTTACAGTAAAATATACTTTTCAGAAATGAGGACTTTGAAATTCTATGCTCAATTTCTTTTTATTCTATACTAAATTTTTTACAAATGAACCAAACACCGAGGTATTTGAATAAGGAGCATAATAAAAGAATAATCAGGAATTATATTTGGCCCCATGCATGATATCCAAATTTTTACAAGACTGCTTCATGAGAGGAAAAAAAAAAAAAAAACAAAAAAAAAAAAAAAAAAAAAGCAAAAAAAAAACAAAAAAAAAAAAAAAAAAAAAAAAAAAAAACAAACAAACTTTTCTTCCATCTAAAATCAAAACTTTACAATACTTACTCAGCAACAAATGAGTCTGAATGAGTGTTGGAAATATTGCATGGATGTTGTATACTTTTTTTAATTTTTTATTATTTACGTAATGTTTCAGTCAATGAGAAATCTGGAAACAGAGTTCGAATTCCAATCATGTTCACTGGATTGACTTACATGCAAAAATACCTTTAAGAAAGATATGAATCCATCTATTCTCCCACCTTTGAACAGCATGACAAACTGGGTTCTATAGCTTTGGTAGCCAACCACTCCACCACAAAAAGAATTGGCACCCAACTGCAGGAAAATCTTCAAATGCTCTTTTCCAACATGACTTGAGCCAGCATGGAAGAGTAGGCTTATAAAATTAACATGAAAATAATATCTCATGTTGATGCACCATCTGCAAAAAGCAGCGCAAGTGTTTTTAGATATTCAGCCAATTATTACCCTTTGGCCATCTGATATCATTTTAGATGATATGGGATAACTGCTGATTATTGTCTTATAAGGCTCCTTGTTCAAATATTTAGGCATATGTATCAGTTATAACAAATTTAGTATAGGAAAAAAGGAAATTGAACATAGAATAGGTTGCAATGGAGGTAATTTCATCCAACACAATAAACTGCTATAAACTGTCATAGGGTTGAATGTTTCACTGAATGCAACACTTACTTTGGTCCATGTCTGTCCGTCCGTCACCAGCAAGTAAAATCTGCAACAAGTCTGTGCACCCACATTGTGTTTCAGTATATGCAGGAATATAGATGGAAAACTGGCGAAGATCAGGCTTGACTCCTCTGTCCTGGCTCTGCTTGAAACTTAATTAACTTCAACAACACTCATTTAAATAAATAAAAAAAAAAAAAAAAAGAGCATTAGAAGATTTTCCTGCAGTTGGGTGCCAATTCTTTTTGAGGTAGAGTGGTTGCCTACCAAGGCTATAGAAGCCAGTTTGTCATGCTGTTCAAAGATGGGAGAATAGATGGATTAATATCTTTCCTAAAGGTATTTTTGCATGTAAGTGAATTAAAAAGGACTTTAGCTCATTGAGGGTCCATTGTCATCCAACAAGGTGTGTTGGTCTAATAGCATTAAAACCAGTTCAATCTTACATCTAATCTTTCAGCAACTGCTTTTATGGAAGTGCAAACTCTAACTGTACTGTTCTGATTGGCTAGCCAATAATAATGCTTGACCAATGGTCTTGTATCATATGCCTTGAAGGGAAGGAAGGAAAGCCCAAAGAACACAATATGATTGATGGTCCAATCAAAATAATGGCTTTATGTTCGTAAGTATTGGAGAGGGAGACAAGAAGCTCCATCCCAGCCCTTCTCTCATTGGCTTGCCAATCAAAATTGTGACCTAGCATCACTCATATCCACCTTCAATGGATCATTTTCCCTTTTCCAGAATTCCACCCTCATTTGTCCCGATTATCATACGCGTCATCACCAATTCTATATGAAAGTGTGTTATATCCCTGATCAAAACAAACCTGACATGTAAAGATATGTTTTCTGTCACACATGTCAACAAACAATATCTTTATCAAATAAAAAAAAAAAAACTCAAGTTAAACAAACCTATGACTGTACCTAACAATCAATCCCACCCAAGCTTACAATTTCACCTCTCACACTATACTCTATAAGCAACACAAACCAGATAATCCATGTTATCGTATTGTTTTAACATGAAAATAATTTTTCTTCCTTCAGAAATAAAAAGTAGATCACTAGTCAACCTTTGACACCAGTCATGGTGTCATAGACAACCTGAAAACTCAGTCATTTTCTTGGATAATCTCTTCAAAACGAGACTTTTATATAGCTTCCATGCATGGTGTCAAACCCATTCAGAAATATCTCAACCACCAGCTGTATACAACCATCTTCTAAGATCTATGGTTAAAAATTTTTTTGAGTAAGTGAGGCCTGAAGGTCTTGGCAAACAAAGAACTGTACCAAATAATGGAAACCAAACAACTTGAGAACTACCAAAAGCAGCAACAACTAAAATGGAAAGCACATCTAACTCAAAGAGAAAATAATGACATAATCAAACTGTAGACATTCTACACTATTTCAAACAAAAAGTTCAGAAGGAAACTCCCATCAATACTGGAAAAAAACAGAAACAGCTTGAAAAATTAGCTTTCCTGACAAATTGTTTTAAGAGAAAGATTTTATGAATTTCAACTGAAAGAAGCACTTGGTCAATGAATGCCAGTTGTTACCTTATAAGGAAATGGCTAATATTACAATTACCATCACTATCTCAGTCCTTCCATATATCTTTATCTATTTTAAGCTGTTCATATCTAAGTATATTTCATTTATTACTCTTTTACATCTCATCCATCTCTCCCAAAACTCTTTATCTCTACCATTCTTACACAACTCTTTATCTCTCTCACTCAATATATATATATAGTGTGTGTGTGTGTGTTTGAAAAATTCTGAGAAAGGTTTTACAAATTTCAACCAAAAGCTGCAGTGGCTGCTCAATCAATGAATGCCAAATGCACCTTATAGGGAAATGGCTAATACTGTCATTACCTACCTATATATATATATATATATTTGAAAATCTTCACTATGATAAATACTTGGATCATAATTTAAGCATCTGTGGGGATTTCCCAGAAGATTCAGTACCCACATTTAATGGAAAATGATTTTTTTTTCTCTGGATTTTCACAACAGCAAGCATGACCTTGAAGAAAGTTTTTATCAGGATTTATAACAAAAGTCATTCAGAGGTTTGCTCGTCCTACAGCTGTAAATATTTTTGTACAAATTGCTATTCAGAGCAGCATGCTCAACTGGGTGTTCATATTTAATAGTTCAACTGTTAAACTCTTCATCCTGTTTCAGGTGCCCATTTTCATACTTGGTATCTTTTTGGGAAATATGAACTGAACAATTTATTCAATGTACGAAGCAGATAGTTCTCAGGGATATTTCATATCAGTTAATACTAATCAGTCCTATTCATCTTTGGTTCACTTGTCTGTTTCTTCAACAGACTATGTATAGAAAGCAGAATGTGAACAATCAACTCACATATGGGGTTCATCTCAAAGATAACTGAAGAAGGCTGGAGGGTACAGTGGTCGAAAAGTTATAAATACAACAACCAAGATGAATGATTTTGATCAATTTGTTTTACAGCAGATCAACTCCTTATGGATCATTTAATGCCAAAATTTGCTTGGGAGATTTGAAGTAATAAAAATAGGATATAAATTATTCTGCTTTCACAGTTGAATACATGGTAGATGATACTCAGCTTTTGTGTATATACATGTTTGTGTCGACATGATTACTGCAGGCAGTGGTGTGTGTGCACTTTATATTCTAGTTTTGTTTGTTACATTTGGGTTTCTTTAAGAAATTCTAAGATAGTATATGAACTAATGTCATGAAAGAGGTCTTTCATGCTCGTTCTTTGGTTGGTTGATTTTGATTGGTGGCATATCAACACCTCTATGGGTTATTGTTATGGGGTCCTCCCCTTTTTCATATAAGTGGACTCGATTAGAGTGTTACTTGGACTGCTGCCGTAAAATACCAAGAGTCAGTCAGAATACAGGGATAGTGAGCAGAGATTGTGATCGAGTTGGAGGTAGAGTAATAGTGTGAGGTAACCGCTTGTAGAAGTCAGTTACAAGCACGTAGACTCTAAGGAAGTCCTACTTCGAGACTGTACATATATATATTATTATTGCTACTAACATTCCTGGCATTTACTAACAGTATTACCCATTGTATCATTCATTGGAGACTGAATTTCATCTCTGAATCCACAACAGTTATTTAATGCCGAAATCTATTTTGTATATAATTTTATGCTTTCAACTAAAGATTTTTTGGACATAATTTTATATTTTCAGAGTAAAGGTATGCTTTTTAGATATATATTTTGTATATCATAAATGTGTTGTTGGCAACTTTATTATAAAGATGTCTTTTTATAATTTTTTAGTGTTATGTTGATTGTCATTTTGTGATAAACAATGAACTGTTGGTTATTTTGATTATAAAAATGCACTGTTGATTTTTGTTTAGGAATTCACTATTTACCTACAGCTGGGACCCTAACAGGTGCTACCACTACAAGTCAGAGTGGACCTGGAAACAGCGGCAATTAAGAAGGGGTTCCATGCTCCTCAAAACATCTAATCTCCTGGTCAGAGGCCTTGCTGCTGAATGTAGTTTATCTTCATAGTCAGGATGAAACCAAGTTGGACATGCTAGTCTGAATAGTAAACTATATAATAAGACAGGCATCTGAAGAAGGTTGGAAAGTACAATGGCTGGAAAGTTGTGAATATAACAACCAAGATGAAAATCTTATGTGCCACATACCTTCATGACATAGGTAATCATGGCCTTCCACATCTTCCTCGTTTTCTCTCTGTTATTTCTCCCAAACCCTGTTCTACCATCCATTCACACAAGCTTATAAAGCACATCATGAGTTGCTTTCCTCTTTCCCTCAATCTGTTCTGTGAGTATCAAGTTTTCCAAGCCCTCCTTCCTTATTAAGTGGCCCAGAAATTTCAACTACCTCTTCCTGATGTTAAGTATAAGTTTCCTTTTTGTTTCCTACAATGGTAATAATTATTATCTATGTCAGTTTGGATTGTTTTCCCTCAAATCAGGAAAATCTTGTCTGTTCTATGATTCATTTGCTCAAGCCCTTGAAGTATGTTACACACTACTTTCGTCTTTCTCTCTTTCCCCTCAATCTGTCCTGTGAGTATCAGATTTTCCAAGCCCTCCTTCCTTATTAAGTGGCCCAGAAATTTCAACTGTGTCTTCCTGATGTTTAGTATAAGTTTCCTTTGTGTTTCCACTTTCTTCAAGACCTTGTTCTTGCTTACATGTTTGGTCCATGGTATTCTCAGCATCCTTCTGTAGAACCATAATTCCATTACTTCAAGTCTCTTCTTCATCTTTGATGAGATTGTCCAGCATTCACTGCCATACAGAAAGACAGATATCACATAACAGTTCAATACTATGATTTTAGCATCGGCAAGATGAACATGCTGTTCCAAATAGTAAAGTATATAACAAGACAGGCACCTGAAGAAGGTTGGAGAGTACAGCAACCAAAACACCGAGTTTATATACCAAGATCAGCATGCTGGTCTCCATAGCAAAGTATATCATAAAGATAATTCCACAAAAACTAAAATTCATCTCAGTACTGCAAAGCAAAACATCAAGAATTGGGTTTAGCTAATCTAATGGAGACAAAGTTAGGGTCAACTTTACTATTATACATTGACTGTAAATTAAACTACTGGCTAAAAACATAAAATTAAAAAGCATGTGAAATTTGATGGCCATAGCTTTGTTCTTGGATTATGTGATGACATAGATGGAGAAAAATAAGTATTTTCATTATTCCATACATTTACTTGATTAATATCTTCTTCTTATTTAGCCAAATGCTTTCAGTCATATACAGACTCTATACATACTGAGTCCTTCCAGCCCTCCCTTTGTAAGCAGAAAGAGTAACTTTTAGGCCTTAAAGTTATCAGCCTTTGGTGATTAAATATTCAATATACATGGAGTCCTCAACTTAAAACAGAGTGCCATTCCTATGATGCATTGTCATGTGATCTTCCGTGTAAGTCGGAACATACCAGTGAGTTTCCATAAATAAGCATGCAATCATCAACAATCCCATATAGCATAAGACCAGGAACTGGCCTGTACCATATGGTGACACATTCTTCCACTACACAATGTATTCTTCTGCCATCCCACGTATTCTCTTGCTACACTGTTTTTGTTGTATGTATGAAACAAATGGCATAAGTCACACCAAAATTAATGGAGACATTGTTATAGGTTGGGAATTATAACTAGTGAACTGCATATAAGATCCTGTTTTTTTCATTTTCTATTTAGTGTACATTTTTTTTTCAGTCCTTGAAAGAGCTCTTATAAAGGGGGAAATTAAAACCAATTAAAATTTCGTTTTTATTTATACTTTTTTTTTTTGTTTTTCAGCTTACCTCTTTACAGTAACTGAAGAAGTTTTTGTTCTTCCCTGTTCTTTGATTTTAATCTCTTTAGGTAGCAAACACAGAAATAGCAATGTTGAAAACAACAAATGATTGCGCTAAAAACAAGAAAGATGAGGATACTATTCAAAAAAACTTTCAAATAATCAGATGCAGAATTTATTAACAATTTGAAAGCTGTATCCTCACATGATTAGCTCAACCAATAACACACCTGCTGTGGGTGCAGCAATGGCAGTACACACAATTCTTTGCAGCCTCGTCTGTGGTTTCTTCCTTTTCATAGCAACCTCTGTCTTTATAATTGTTAACAAGAGATGGCCATGACAGCAGACCTTGTTTGTAGCATTAATAATGACCCCAGCATGTGAAAAACATGAACAAAGATGTGTGCTGAAAAGCCCTTCCTGTATATGATATACATGCCAGCCTGAGTAAAACTAAGAATTGGTGCATTTAAACTTGTATTAAATAAGCATAGCCAAAAAAGGTAAAATACTACGGTCAATTTGTAAAAATCGGTACATTTAATCTTGGATTAAATAAACATAGCCAAAATAGATAAAATTCTACAAAGTTCGTAAGAAATGGTACGTTTAATCTTGGATTAAATAAACATAGCCAAAAAAAAGATAAAATATTACATTCAATTTATAAGACAGATAATTTTCTCAAATTATATTTACTGTGAAAAAGTCTCTTTTGAAATACGAGGAAGAGAACCAAACAAATTGAATCTAAGTTGGAAAATAAAACTGACAACCAATGTCAGTGTCCCAATTGATGAGGCTCTAAAGAAATGTAAGTCAATCAAAACTGGTTTAGAAGAAGTGTTTTCTGTTGGATTGTCATTAAAAATCTAAATATAGATCAACATCTATGTATGCTTTTGTGGAGAAATGACAGAGTGGTATATCTCTTAATTAACAATGTATTGCACTTTCGTTAGGTACACCTACCTAACGAAGACAAAAAACATTGCCAAAAAAAAAAAAGAAAAATAAATAAATAAAAGATTTTCAACTGTCTTATCTGTCCACTTTTTCTGTATGAATTTCTGGGATGAGGAGTTTATTATTAACACTATTTACATCCAAACTATTGTCCTCATCTTTGTTGTTGTTATCACAACGTTTTGGCTGACAGCACATTTTTGCCTTTGTAAAGTGGGCACAGTGATGTAGCTATAGTTGCGGGGAGGGGATCGTCTGACCAGAGATTCTTAATTTCTTAATCACTCATCAGGACACTCAACAATATATATATATATATATATATATATATATTATTACTTTAAAAGTGATATTTTGTGGATAAATTTGTTTGAGTAGCCTGATTTTTTTAAAATTGTGTACATCTAATTCTACCAACATGTCCATCCAAGAGTCATTATAAATAGAAATTTATGTTGGATTATAAATTAAATATTCATTATTTTCTTTATATATATATATATATATATATATATATAGAGAGAGAGAGAGATAGATAGATAGATAGATATATGCCAATGTGAGTGTTTCACACTTTTTCAATTAAATAGACAACTCTCAATAGCTCATCATCTTTGTTGAACTTTTAAAATGTAACCTTAAATATTAATACATCGATCAATTGAGTTATTCTGTAGTTTATTGTTGCCTATCTCATCTACTCCTCCCTACCTATTGTGATGAAAACCTAATCAAGAGCCCTCTGTAGGAGATAGCTTCAATTCTGCCTGATAGGGTGGCTTTTAAGCTAGTATATATAATATAAACAAGAAAAATTTGTTTCTGCCAAAATATATAATAAAATATATGGTTTTGTTTGTAATAATTGTAATGTATTTGTGGCCTCTATATTTATGGAATAAAGTGCTCAATATCAGAGAAAGCGTGTGTAAATATAAAAGTGAACATAGAAGTCAACACCTAGAGGCGACAATCATCAGGCCATGAGTGCTGTCATTTTTCTCGGCTATTTATATATACGGGTCAGTGGCGGATTGTGGGTAGTCTATTTTGGCGGTTAATTTAACGGAAGTTGTTTATTTGTTTATTTATTTATTTGGGTTAAATTAGTTTGCTAGTTTTTATTTATTTTTATTTCTTATCTTATATATTTATTTATATATATATATATATATATATATATATATATAACGAAAGTGGGGGTATTGGTAGTAATACTGATGCCAGTGGGAGCTGGGATATTTTTTTAACCTGGTCCACATGCTTGGGCTCTCTACATTGAACTGACCTTGTGTCACATCCTGCTAGTGTGGTACAGCAAGAAAATAAATTTGCTTCTCAGCCTTTTGGCTAAGATCAAAGTTCTTACCAGCTTAATCTGATTTTCTCTCCACTTCTATCTTCCTTCCTTGCTTTCATTTTCTTACTGAAACCAAAAAGTGTCTTTTCCACTCTTTCTACATGATCAAAATGGAATAGTCCATTATTTATAAGGTACACTATTTATATTATTCAGACCACTGTACTCATCTTTGTCAACATACTTATTATGTTTCAGCAGTTGTACGCTTCAGCCTTCTTCAGGTGATTGGAATGTCAAACTGAACCCTTTATTTTGCTCATTGGGGTAGACGGTTCTAGTTCCACGTGGCATGTTTAATGGATGTCAGTTACAGTTAATTGCCCTCTCCAAGTTCTCCACTGATTTAACCTAGTATTGAACTCACACTCTTTGGGTCCTGTCACTGGATCTAACCAACACTGTTATCCACTGTGCCACTCAGTCCAGAGCATTAGAAGCCAGTTCAAGCAAGGATATGTAGATAGAAATAATTAGGGGGATTTGAAATAATTTTGGACTGAGCAGATTGGGGATAGTAGTTGTAGCTCGTGAAGGCACAGTCCTATGGGTAAAGAGAAAATTGGATGAGTTCCACCACTGAATATGTGATTGAGTGGCGCTATATTGAGTAATTCATTACCTCTTCAATACCGAGGTCCATTGGTACAGTTGTTATGGTGTTTAACTCCTATTGTAACTGTTCAGGTTTCAATTCTCAGTAGCAGATGCTCACTGCTGATGAGTCCCAAATATAGAACGAAACGGCCATCCAGTGCTTTTTACATTCTGTTGAGGTTTCTTCTAGACTTGATGAATTACTTATATATATATATATATATATATATATATATATATACAGAGAAACACGGATATAAGAGAGATTTTCTCTGGTCCCAAATTAGAGCCTGTGTTAATGTAAACAAAATAGACCAAACCCGGATATAAGAGACTTCTCCGGTCCCAACAACTCTCATATCCAGGTTACGCTATATATATATATATATATATATATATATATATATATAGATATATATATATATATATATATATATATTATACACAAATGTTCCTGGGTTCTTACAAAATTAAATTTATTTAATAACTGTGAGAACTTTTCTTCGAATCTAATACATTCAAAGCAAGTTTAATGTGGTGTTCCATACAAACAAGCCAAGAACAAAAATTGCCCAATCTCAATGACCACATTCATGTTGGCAGAAGGAAGGTGCTGCTGCTGTAAGGGTTAGAATCACTAAGACTAGGCTTTCCTCATAATTAGGAAACAAGAACAGATACAGTTTTGATCCAAGTCCCAAGTTTAAAAATCTGGGAAATATTTTCAAAAGATGTAAAATAAAACATGGAAATTCAAAGGCACATTGAATTTGTTAAAAAAAAAAAAAAAGTCAGAAGCTAAATAAAATACTAAGAAACAGAAAATGTTGATACCAATCTATACAGTACCAATCAATATAGCTGTGAATGCTGGACAATCTCCCCACAGATAAACAGAAAATTAGAGACAGCAGAAATATAGTTTTATAGAAGGATGAATGCACAGAGCAAGTAAGCAGAGATCAAACCTCTTACTTTTTAAATTATTTCACACTAAGCAAGGCAATAAAGCCACTAAAGATGCAGATGGTTAGAGAATGTAAAAGAAAATAACAAAAGAGCAAGAATCAGTAAGAAAGAAAATAACAAGTGACATTGCTATCTCTCTATATTTCTGAGATGAGGTGTTGTAAATAATTTACACAGTTCAAACTTTTGACCTCATCTTTCTTGCCATAGTCACAATCTTTCAGATGTTGCATGCTCCAGCCTTATTCAGGTTACTGGAATTTCAAACAGAAAACCTTTATTTCCAATCACCTGAAGATGGCCAGAGAATCATGAATAAGGCAATAAATATGAAGACAACAGTTTGAATAATGTAATCAATTGGCATTGCATTTAAATTTCAGAATATCAAACGGAACTGGAAAATGAAGCTGAAAGAAAGTTCTACATGCGAGAAAATAATGTTAACAAAGCATTTATAGTTACAGCTATCCATTTCAAATATAAAACAAAAGAGAACTTGTTGCAAATTTAGTACTGCGCTTAAATTCATCAAGTCTAGGGTACCATATCAGGGAAGTGCAGCAGAACAATTAGCATCAAAGTATTTAAAGAAAAAGCATAAGGTAGCTACATTACTGCAGTGGGAAAGTGACCAAAGCCAAGATGCCAGGTTAAGACCAATGACATTGCAGATATCTATATGTGCGTGTGTGGGGGTGGGGTATATATTGATATAAGAGGAAAGAACTGTTAGATTGATGATTTCAAGTTCTTTAGTATTTTTGTTTTTAAAACCCATGCTCAATATACAAGTAGAGCCTAAATAAGAATTATATTTTTTTAAAATATGATTCCATCGTGACACAGAATTTACTATGTTCCAAAACTGTATTTAAGTTTAATTTCAATATTAAACCTTAAACTTAAATATTGCTGACCAGTTTCGAAACATAGTAATTTCTGTGTCACAATGGAATCATATTTAAAAAAAAAAAAAAAAAAAAAAAAAAATATATATATATATATATATATATATATATATATATATATATATATATCTCCAGTTATAAAATAAATAGAAATGAAGTATAATTCCAAATGAATTATATATATATATATATATATATATATATATCAGGTCATCCCATAAGTTCTGTCCAAATTTTAACTTTTTGTTAAAATGAATGAAATTTAAAGAGTATTTTATAATGTCTAATGGAGCTGAACATTATTTTTATGTTTAGATGCATTTAAACTGATCAAATTTTATTTCAGAGAATAAAATTAAATTTTGTTTGATTAAAACCCTGCTAACATGGAAATACCCAAGAATCATTTGAGGCACATAATGCTTCATGAGTTCAAGAAAGGAAACTCAGCAGCCGAAGCGGCTAGAAACATTCACTCAGTTTATGGAGAGGAATGTGTGAATGAAAGAACTTGCAGAAGATGGTTTGCAAAATTCAGAGGTGGAGATTTCACCCTTGAAGATGAAGATCAAACGGGACGCCCAGTTGAGTTTAATAAAAAGCTTCTTGAAGCAGCCCTTGAAGAAAATCCTGCTTTATCAGTTGAGGAATTGGCAGTGGTTCTCAGTTCAAACCATACAACTGTTCATCGTCATCTTCAACAACTTGGAAAAGTTCCTAAACTTGGAAAATGGGTGCCTCATGAATTGTCTGAAAACAACTGCAAATCCCGAGTTGACATCTGCTCTTCTGTCTATTCTCACCTACTTTTTTCACCTTTTTTGGATAGACTTGTGACTGGTGACAAAAAATGAATCTTTTATCAAAATGTTAAGCATCGTACACAGTGGCTTGGTAAAGGGGAAGGACCCCAGCCACAGCCGAGAAGGGAACTTCATAGGCAAAAGGTTCTTCTTTCAATCTGGTGGGATCGCCAAGGAATAATCCACTTTGAATTCTTACCACCTAATGAAACAATTAATGCTCAAATATACTGTCAGCAATTAGAGCGTTTGAACCAAGCTTTGAGGAAAAAAAGACCTTCTCTAGTGAATCAAAAAGGGGTGATGTTTCATCAGGACAATGCGCGACCACACACAGCAAGAATCATGTCACAAAAGATCGAAGACCTTGGTTGGGAGAAAATTCTTCATCCACCTTATTCTCCTGATCTTGCTCCTTCAGACTACCATTCGTTTCGTAGATTACAGAATCATTTGGAAGAAACAGCTTTTGTAACACAGGAAGAGGTTAAAACTGACATTTGTGAGTTCTTCGAATCACAGCCAAAAGAATTTTGCAGTAAT
>OZ010613.1:35527612-35650112 GCA_963932145.1 Acanthosepion lycidas
TTAAATTTATATACATACACAGACACACAGATGTGGTTGTAATATATATGTGTGTGCTTATATATATATATATATATATATGTATTCTCATATATATATATATATTCATATATATACACACACACAAATATTCCTATAGAGATATACACAGATATTAATATATATATATATATATATATATATATTACTATGTTTTGAAACTTGACTCAAGTCCTAAATTTTAATTAAATAATATGCACACATATATACATGTATGTATACACACAGTCATGCACATATACTTACGCATATACGTATATTCATATACATAAATTCACACACAAACATATACATACATATATATATATATATATATGTATGTATGTATGTATGTATGTATGCATTCTGAATCTAAGCTAGCTTCCAGTGTTAACTGTTTTCATTTTATTTACACACACATACACATAGAAACAAGTCTTGCAATTAATCATAATTAAAAATCGATCCGTTAAAACAGCACAGGGACTAAGGTGTTGTAAATTACTGGGAAGAAGAAAAAGATCAAACAAAAAGGGGGTAGTTGTTATTGATAGTATCTTGATCTGAAGGTTTGTTATTTTTCTTTTCTTTTTTTTTTTTTCCAAGGCTGGGGTGTTTAAGTGTCTGCTGAGGGTGGTCTCATGTCTCCGTTAATTTCCAAGCAACTCTTGTGACTTCATTATTTCTTTGTACCTTTTATTACCAGCTGCAGAACCATCATCCATTGAGTTGCTTGCAAATAAGTATTGGAGAAAAAGAAGTAGTAATCAGAGAAGAAGAGACATATTTATAGTTAGTAGCAGAGAAAACTCAACAACAACAACAACAACAACACCAGTTTTTCTAAATGTTTAAGCTCTGTTGTCTTCTTCTACTACTACTAACACAACTGCTGCTTTAGCAATTGCTACAAATACTACTTTCTTCTTCCTCCCCCTGCATCATCTGAGAGAACCTCCCCCACCAAGTTTATCATCAGCATCATCATTCCGACTGATCCTAGAACGAAGACTCCTACTGCTGCTGCTCTTGCTGCTGCTACATCTCAGAGTTGCCGCTTCTGCACGCATACTGATTTGAAGCTATCCTTTAAGAGACTCCAGTCGAAACGTTTTCCCTTGTTGCATGCTGTTCTTAAATTTAGTCACATAAAGACGAAAACCTGAATTACATACATTCACAAAAAACTTGCTTTCCTCACAGAATTGCCAATTTAGAGTAAAACAGACAAAAAAAAAAAAAACCTAAAAAACCTTTATTTTTTCTTTAGTGTCTCTCATGAAACTTATTAAATAAGAACTTTAAAAAATGTAAACGTTAACAACGAAGAAGAAAAAAAAAATAAACAAACAAAAAAAAGTCGTCTCTTCTGACTGACTGTTTTCATGGATAATTATTAACAGAAAAAAGAAACGGCAAAGTTTGAACCAAAAAGCAACAATGTGAGTTTTTCTTTGTTTTTGTTTTCATTTCTTATTCATTTTTATGATTTTTTTTCCTTGTTGAATATGTTGGTCTTTTAACTACTCCCCCTCCCCACCATCAAACAACAACATTACCCTTTTTGGAAGAATTTCTCACCTGACAATGTATTATTTCATGTCTTTTAAATGATTCCACACATTTTCTTCTTTTTTTTTTTTTGCGTTCATTTGTTTTGGGTTTTTACTTACCTATTTCAAAGAGTTATGTTCATCTATGTCTTTTAAAGTGAATTTCTTTCTACAAGATTTAATCTGAATTTCTGAAGAATTCAGCAGCTGATAAAGAATTTTTTTATTAATTACATTATTGTTCAAAATTATTCTTTTTTTTTCATGCACAACTGACTATAGTTTAAAAATATATAACATAGATTGACTTCACTGTTTTATTCAAGCTTTTGTCCATGTTGACAGGCTTTTTTGAAAAATGACATGCTTTTCTTTAAAGTAAACATATTACTCATGAAATCAATACTCTTTTGTCAGTTAGAAATGTGCTTTTTGCTATAAAGTATTTTTCTATTTTTGAAAAGTATTGTGTTCGTCAGCTTAATTTTCAGATTCCTAAGTTTTTATTCCAAACTTTTGTTCAGGTATAAACTTTTTTTCTTTATTTTTTTTAAGTAAGAAAAAATATCAAGCACTAGCTAAAAGAAAAAATACAAATTTGATTCATTAAACATTCATCTTATCTTTAAAAACAAACTTTTGTTTCTGACTGGGATTATTGGCTTAAGAACTATGTAACAGCTAACATTTTTAACATTAAGGCAAGTTTGAATGCATATGTATTCAGTATACCTAGATAGATGGTATCAGACTGAGGTTGACAGAGAAATGGGAACAGACTGAGGTTGACAGAGAAATGGGAACAGACTGAGGTTGACAGAGAAATGGGAACAGACTGAAGTTGACAGAGAAATGGGAACAGACTGAAGTTGACAGAGAAATGGGAACAGACTGAAGTTGACAGAGAAATGGGAACAGACTGAGGTTGACAGAGAAATGGGAACAGACTGAAGTTGACAGAGAAATGGGAACAGACTGAAGTTGACAGAGAAATGGGAACAGACTGAGGTTGACAGAGAAATGGGAACAGACTGAGGTTGACAGATAGAGAAATGGGAACAGACTGAGGTTGACAGAGAAATGGGAACAGACTGAGGTTGACAGAGAAATAAAAACAGAGTTTGAAAGAGAAATGGGAACAGACTGAGGTTAATAAGCAGGATCAGACTGAGGTTACTGGATAGAGAGACAGGGAACTGACTGAGGTTGATAGATACACAGGGACAAATGGAGGTAGGCACTAAATTAACAGAGAGATCATGATAGGCAGAGATGAAAATAGTATGGAGATAAACTGAAATATCCTTTGAGAATAAGGTTAACTTGAATTACAAACAGAAAATAAAAAATTTAATGGAAGAAATGTTCAAGTCAAGTGTGAGTCAACAGAAAAAGTGTGGTGCATATTGATAAAATTAGTGGAATCTCCAAAGTGTGTGTGTGTATATATATATATATATATATATATATATATATATATATATATATATATATATATATATAAACACACACACACACACACCTGACAATGGCCTGAACATCATCTCTTTTTTAGTTGCGGAGTAGTGTAATTGCTTTGTTGTGGTCATTTAGACAGAGAGCACTGTATATTACCGTTTCGGTAGATTTATGTCTTTTAGTCTTAGTTTATGTTTCCTTTGACCTTTTTATCCATTTTTCTCTTAGGTTTTCAGTTTTTCTTTTCAATTTTCTTTGCTAACTTGGATTTGTGCTTAGTTTAACAATACTTCGGTTTGTTGTTGTAGCATATATATATATATATATATATATATATATATATATATCTTTCTTTTATACACATTTAATAGAATGTGATAAATTAAGAAAATACTAATTTTTTTCATTAAATTTTCCTACAGAAACTAAAAAAAAGATTTTTTTTTTGTCTATCACTGTTGATTAATCGACTGATTTGTTTTTTATGGCTTATCAACCTTTGCAGGTTATTTAAAGCCAGAAAACGTTTTTATATTGAAACATATATTGGAGATAAGAATAATTTTACTGATTACTGCTAATTAACACATAGCTGGGGGAGAAGAGATGTTTTCTTGCATTTCCCAAAGGTATTTGGGTGAAAGTGAATAGAATGAACCTAACTGGAATTGGAAGTCAACTCTCCCATTTCCAATTCCGAGACATTACCCACACATCCAAGACTACAATACCTGGTATTCCCAAGCAGTCACCCATCTAGATACTAACCAGGCCTGACATTGCTTAAATTCGGTGATCATGAGAACCACTGTGACATAGCTGTAAACCTATATTTAATGTAAAAACTGGGCAGAAACATGTAGTGTGCACTTATTGGATTTTAATTTTCATGCAAGATGACAGAATGCATCAATATTTTGGCAAAAGCTTGATGATACTCAAGTTCAAACCATCCAAAAGATTCAGCAGGGCTTTGGTGATAATTCCATGGGTAAAAATTAGATCAAGGAGTGGTACAACCACTTCAAACCAGGCCTTGCCTGAGGGAAAGATGAGGCAGGCTATCCACATCTAAAAATTCAGAAAACTGATCACATAGGGTTAATAAGTACAAGATCAGTGCATTCAATTTTAATGGTGGATTTGTTCACGTGGAGAGTGTCGGCAAAATTTGTCTGCTCATTCTGTCCATATTATCCAAGCTTTCCTAGTCAAGAACAATACACCACTTGTTTGACAGGCTCATTATCCAGCACTGTATGATTTCTGGCTCTTCCCCAATCTGAAAACCATCATGCTGAAAGAGAAGCAATTTGAACTGCATGAAGAAATTATGAAAGAAAACAATAACTGAGCTCCATGGTATTCCAAAGGTGTTACCAGTAGTGGCAGAAGCACTGAGAGAAGTGTGTAAACTCCCAATGTCTAAGAGGCACAGTGGGGTAATGGATAGTGGCTCGGATTGAGGTATCGGAGAGTCAAGTTCAAATTCCAGTCAAATCCATTACATTCACTTACGTGCTGATACGCTTGGGAAAAGTATGAATCCTCTTCTTCTCCCCCTAGCTATGGGTAAATAGCAGGACAACCCAGGTTCTATAGCCTTGAATGGCAACCAGTCTACTGCAGAAAGTAATGGCAACCTCCTGCGGGGAAAAAAAATGTGTCTCATCAGTCATGAAAGATACATGATCACCTAAGTTTGTATCATGCATGGCACATAATTGATTTAACATACCACTCCACCACTCCTTTTCTTTGTTTCTAAAGAAATTACCTGTTTCTCAGAATGTGGCTTAACTTTCAGAATGCTTCTTTCACTAGTCCAATGTTTTTGCTCGATTCTGGCTAGAAATGTTCTTTCTGTGGCCATTTTCTTTAAGACTTCTTTGTTACCTATTCACCCCAATCATTGGATTTTCTGTAGAACCAAATTTCTGCTGCCTCCAGTTTTCCTTATCTGTGGGGAGATGGACCAACATTCATTGCTATATAAGAGAACATATATCACATACAGGAGGCATGGTGGAGTAACGGATACTGGCTCAGATTAAGGAATCGGAGAGCTGAGTTCAAATTCCAGTTGAACCCATATCATTCAATTACATGCTAATACCTTTGGCAAAGGTATGAATTCTCTTCATCACAAAGCTATGGGTAAATAGCAGGAGAGGTCAGGTTCTATAGCCTTGGATGGCAAGTGGTCTACTGCAGAAAGAAATAGCAACCTACTGTAGGGAAAAAAAATTTGCCTTTTCAGTCATGTATCAAAAGATACATGGTCACCTAAGTGTGCATCATGCATGGCACATAACTGACTGATATTTTTGGGTAAAATGCTCAATATCAGGGATAGAGTGTGTCTAAATATATGAGTAGACATTGAGGTGGGCACAGAGTGGCAAGAGTTTGGTACATGCTTGAATACAACTATCGGGCTATCAAGAAGATGGCATTCAAGCATAAAACAGACTGTTACCACTCAGTTTTGCCATCAGTGGCTGCTATATATATATATATACATATATATATACACCATCCAAATTACCTGCACCTTGCTGCATGTTTAATTTGGAAGAAAATGATGATTGATTTTAAATCACTGTTATAATTTGTAGAGAAAAATGATGCATTTCATTATTACTCAATGATCTTGCCAATGTGACCTCCATTCTCTGGCTTTCTCCTTCTCTATTTTGAATAGGAGTCATTCCCTTGATCAAATTCAAATTGAATTTAAATCAAAGGGAAAAGAAATTTCAGTGGGGGGGTATGCAAAAACAGCTTGATCTGACCCCTTTGACATGTATTTGATGCTTTATTGAATGAACTGACGAGTAGATTTCAACATTGATAGAACAGTTGAATTGTCACAACAAATATGTATTGTAAGGCAATCACTGATTGGTGATTTCTTGCTGAACTTGACATCCATATTGTCTCATTTTGATCTTGCCTATATTTTATATAGGAGTCATTCCCTTGGTCAAATTTAAATTTATTTCAAATCAAAGGGGAAAGAAAAAAATTCAGTGAGAGATTTGTGCCCTCTAAAGACCCTCTTTGATCAAGATAATTATCTACTTATCCAAGTATCCTGGATAGTAATGTAGTTTCAGAATATGTATGTGTTATGGTCCAATATCCTCGCACCACAGTTATGGTCCAAGGTTAGAACCAAGGAAGAACAACACAAACACAAGAGTAGAATAACAAAGATATATTACAACAGAAATATAGTACAAGAAGTTGAAGGTGTTAGTAATGACTGTCCGTCTGGTTTAGAATGAACTAATATTGTCTCGACTCGTTACACCATTCATTCATTATACCTCTTGAGAGGCACAGTATTTATAGTGTCAGGAAGAGTCCATTATCGTTATAGGTAAGTTCCCATAGCAATATGGTTATGGAGGTCTATCTCCAAAACCCTAGGAGTTCAATAACAAACAAACAAGCAGACACACAGAGGTTTCAACTTTTATACATATATATAAAAAATGCTCTTTCTCTATATAATATATACCCAGATCAGCGATCCATACTTATGGTTTTGTGCTGTACAAAACTAATCAGTATGTGTGTATATAATACAGAAAGAGATCTATTTGGTAAGCCAAGATGCTATAAAACACCCACAAGTGTTGTCATGTGAAAGACAATTGAGTTGTTCAAAACCTAAAATTGACAAGTGTTAACATAAGAGGTGGCAGATCGGGTGAACCCTACTCCCTTCCAGTATGAAACAATTTACCTGGTTGAAGTACACAGAACCTCACTACCAACTAAAACAATCTCCCCTCACCCACAAGAAATTAATGGAAAAAAAAAGAAATTGATATTTAATTAAGAAATGACAAAAATATGGTATAGTTTCAGAAATGTAAAAAGTATTTTATTTGCATTATTCAGACTCTTGTTCTCATCTTTGTCGCCATATTTATCACATCGTTTCAGCCGTTGTACGCTCTGGCCTTCTTCAGGTGGTTGAAATGTCGAACTGAAACCTTTATTTCACACACTGGGGTAGACTGTTCTAGTTCCACATGCCATGTTTGATGGATGTCAGTTATGAGTTAAATCCTGTTAATTTCCCTCTGAAAGTTCTCCACTACCTTAACTAGGTATTGAACTCACACTCTTTGGGTCCTGTCACTGGATCTAACCAATGCTTTTATCCACTGTGTCATGTGTCCTCAAGGTATTTGTATTACATCTGTTCAGAGTCCCTAATTTCTTTGCAATCAACATCTTCTGTTTTCTTGAGCCCTATTCCTTTTGGTCCTTTCCTCAATCCCCCCCATTCTCAGTTTTCTCATTCTTTTTCACTCCCTGTAACCCCCAGCATTTTAGTGGCTTTATCACCTTGTGTTATGAAGTAATTTCACAGTGGGGTCTTGTATTTTGTACTAAGTCAATCCTAAAATAGGTTTGACGTACAAAATGTTAGGAACTTGATATAATAGGTATAATGCAGAGTAATCTAGTTGTGGTCGCTGATACTTTAGTATTCAACTGTCGTACGGCATCGAGTGGCTGAGCCACTCACTGAGTGACTCATACTACTCCTACTTATTATAGGTGGGAGAGTCTATTAACTATAGAAAAGGTGTGTTCCACTATAACATCAACATCCCCCACCCAAAACTTTACTCCGTAGGAGTAAACAATTTTATTTATTTATTTTTTATAGGAAATACGAAGAAAAAAAACCTCATTTTTTTTTTTTTTTAGCAACATCGTAGGGTTTTTTGATCCATTTTTAAATGATCAGTTGCCTTTCTTTTTTCTCCTGGATCAGCGTAGCTCAGGTAAAATTGTTGCAGGCACTGTTAGATCAAACGTATTGAAAATCACTTCCATCAGCATTTCTTACGCGGGACCACAGTCACCCATGTCTGAAAAACGTCGTCTGATCTGGTTACTGCACGTGAATTCTTCGCCTTTCACCAAGTACATCATATTGCCAATCTGCTTTTCTATTTGTTGGTACCTCCAAAGTGTTACCAGAAACAACTTTCTGCCTTGAACTTCTTAAGGATGGAGTCACAGTTTCTGTAGGTTATTCTTGTGGTTCTATTTGTTCAGCCTCTAGCTTTACTTCTGTTGATCTTGTGCTTCTTAACATTTTCAGTGGTGACTTCAGTTGACTTCAATCATTTAATAATACTGCATGTCCTTGGCTGCGAGTAACTCACCCCCCAGTTTTTCTCGGTGTCGGCTTCATCGTTACTTTCTGGAGCTTTTTTTTTCACATATATCGTCGGTGTTACCCATTCAACTTTTTTAAATACACCGGTTTTCTCTAATCTGTCCAATTCTTTATCTATCTGTTCAATTGAAGCAAACAACACATTCCTTTTCTTTTTGAATACCACCTGAGCGTTTTCTTTGAGCTGGAATTTTGCCTCCATCTCGGTACACGTTCCCAAACCTGGAGAAAAAACAGTAGGAAATTTTTCCTCAAGTTTCTTTACTAATTTTTGGGCTTCTGATTTTAAACTTTCAACCTTGTAACAGAAAGAATTTATCAGTAGATTCCATAATTGGAATTCTGTTATCCAATTTGTACCCAGTAAGTTCGTGGTATTTTCTATGACAAATAGTTTAACTTTTCGTCTTTTTTTTATTTAACGTGATATTTGTAACAAATTCGCCAATAAATTGTATTTTTTCTCCCATCACTGACCTCACGATTTTTTTTGTCTTCATTAATGTTCGTTTCCCCAACTTCTTCCACGTATACAAATTTATGATAGACAGGTCGGAACCAGTGTCGAGTTGCATTTTTATTTTTTTATTACTTATTTCGACGGTAACAAATTTTCTGGTTATTCCATCATTCACCTTGTTGGCCTTTAATTTTCTTATTTTAAATTGTCTTTATTTTTTGACCTGCAGTGCGAGCTTTTATGACCCACTCTTTTACAGTTGAAACATTTTTTTATTCCTAAAATTGCAATATCTGTACCAGTGAAATTCACCGCAAGCAAAACATGGCTTCGGGAGTTTTTGTTTATTTTTCTCTGGTATTTCACTTTTTGTTTGATAATCCGCAATTTTAGAATTCTTTTTGGTAGACTGACTTTCTTCTCTGTAGCATATTTTCCTTACATGCGAAATGCCAGACTGTTCTTTTTTGAATCTTTCTTTATGCTAACATATCTTGTGCAGTCTGCTGCCAACTTCTGTATCGTAATCCTTGGTTTGTTTTCCAATTTTGCCAGCACTAATTTTCTCAACTCTGTGTCTCTTTCTGATACCAGCCCTTGAACAAACACAAAGCACTTAAAATTGTCAGTGCTTAACTCTGCTAGCTTGAATTGTTCACAATGCTTATTCACATTGGCTGCGTACGTTATATAGTCTTGTTCGTCATCTTTCATCAGATTCAAACATTTCCACCTATTGTGAAAGAAAGATGTCTTTTTACTAAATAATTCACGTAATATATTTACTGCCTCAGTAAATGTCAACTCGCCAGTTTTTTTCAGTAAAATATAGTTTACCAATTTGTTATGATCAGCAGTTCCTAACTGGCTTCAAACCTTGAGTGGCAGTCCTCGTTATACACGTCTGTATATTTTTTATAATAATCCTCAAAAGTTAACTCTTCATCTGGACTGTACATGAATATTTCAATTGAATTCCATATTGTATTCTCTGGAAAGAATCATTTTATAGATTTTTCTCTTTCCTCTTCTCAGTTATTTCCAGAATTTTGTTTTGAAACTCCCTATGCATCTGTTCCATTTTTTTATTGAAATTGCATCTATTAAAAGTTTCCTCCTGTAGCTGCATGTGGAATCTTTTCTGTTGCTCTAATATTGTCATCTGTTGTTCCGACTGGAACTTAAAAAATTCCTGGAATATATTTTTGCATTCCTCCATCTTTGCAAAAATTTACACAATGCCTGAATACTGTAGAGGTGGGGTCCAACAAATTTGCAATTCATGACCTATTTGAGCAAACTGTATTATCGAGAAAAAAAAAATTCTTTTCTCAGTTGAGAATACAACTGATTTTTTTTGTCACTAAGTTGACGTCTTGTCTTTCAAAAAACTTGAATTCAAGATTTTGCCGCCAAAATTATTGTGGCAAGCAAGGTTTCTTTTTCCTCCATATGAGTACGAATTTCGTCACCAAATAATGTTGTGGCGAGCAAATTTTTTTTTTTTCTTCCACCGTATGAATCCAAATCCCTTCACCAAATTATGCTGTGGCGAACAAAAAATTTTTTTTCCTCTCCTACCATATGAATCCAAATCCCTCATCGCCAAATTTGTTATGTGGCGAACAAATTTTTTTTTTCTTCCACCGAATGAATTCGAATACCTCATTGCCAAATTATACTGTGGCGAACAAATTTTTTTTTCTTCCACCAAATGAATCCGAATCTTCATCGCCAAATAATTGTTGGGGAGTGATTTCACAGTGGAGGCTTGTATTTTTACTAAGTCGGTCCTAAAATAGGTTCAACGTACAAAACAGTAGGAACTTGATATAGTAGGTATAACGCAGAGTAATCTAGTTGTGGTCGCTGATACTTTAGTATTCGACTGTCGTACGGCATCGACTGACTGAGCCACTCACTGAGCGACTCCTACTACTCCTACTTATTATAGGTGGGAGAGTCTATTAACTATAGAATAGGCGTATTCCATTATAACGCCTTACTTGGGGATGAAACGAAAAAAAAAAAAATACCAATAAGGAGAACCAGCCAGTTGACAAAATATCTGGAATCAAGAAAAGTAACATTTATATGCCTTTTTTCAGCTCCTATTGACCATATATTAGTAAAAAATTTCTTCATTCACATCTGAGGCATTGAGACATAATAACGAGGAGACATTTTTTTTCTTTCTTTGATGAAGCCATTTCCTAAATTCCTTTAATTTTTGTGTCAGGTGTCTTTTATGAGTATCAAACACATTTACTATGTAGATGTTTCTTGAAGTTAGTTTAGTGAAGCACTCATGGAAATGTAGATATTAGGTTGGTGCAAAAATAATGTCGTTTTCTCACATATGTTACTATGTGAGAAAACGACATTATTTTTGCACCAACCTAATAGAAGGATTCTACTGCAACTGTAGAACTCCCTTCCAATTTCTTGCTTCCCTAACAACTACAATCTTCAAAAATTAAGTCAATCGTCACTTTTTGTTTTTTTTGACAAGGAACAGCCCTTTGGTCCTTTCCTCAATCACTCCCATTCTCAGTTTTCTCATTCTCTTTCATTTCCTGTCACCCCCTGCATTCTAGTGGAATTATTGCCTTGCTTGGGATAAAAGGATTAAAAGAAATATATATATTCTGTTGTTCATACATCTCAGCTGATTCCTTCTTCAGCCATCATCAGGTGTAATCCATGAGAAAATTATGGAAAACTATTAACTCCAGAAAACTGACAAAATTTTGTTAGTATTCCCATGAAATTATCTATGTATTTATTTATTTTTTTTACAATTATTTTCACCCTGTACTTTGTCCCAAGAGCCACCTAAGGTAAAGCATTACAGCAGTACAGTTTATGGAGATATGTGGGGAAGATAACAGTTGATCTAAAACTTAAACAAGATTGTAATGATTAGGGAAGCCTCTTCTTAGGAGTCAGTTCCAAAAAGCAGCAGTTTGTACAAAGAAGCTACACAAGTAGAACTTACATCTCAATGATGGAATACAAAGGTGTTGTAAACTAGGGAAGATTACTGAATAGAATAATCACACAAAGGTTGGTAATGAATGATAATTAGGATAAGAACAACACATATAAGATTCACCAGCAGTGCATAGAAGTAATCAACTGCTAGAAGTGAGTCAAATGAATTCCACAATGAATCTTCAACTGCAGACCAACATACAGTATTTGCGACTGTATTTTTGTGAAAGGGGACAGACTCATTATTGTCCGTAGGCATGCTACAACAGAGGGGGATGAGGTTGTTTCACAACAATGGGCATGACATGGCAGGTCTTTGCCAAAATGGTTAGAACTGATAAAGAATACAAGGTATACAAAGTGCTTTGGTGATTCTAAATTGCACAGCTTCAATGCACCGCATCCCTTCAAGACATAGGTGATAATGGCTCTCCACAACTTCCAATCTCTTCAGGCTCTAGGCAGTTTTTCTCCATTTGCTAAAGCACCACTCCACTGTTCCACTATCCATTCACAGAAGCTCATCAGGTGACTGACTCACTGCTTTCCCCAATCTTTCTTTCCTTCAATATACCCCCAGGAGGTTTCAGGCAAAAAATAATATAAACAATAGCAACTATACAAAAAAATGTTGGAGGTATTGCTGAGTCTTCCCAAAGTCAGTTTTTATATACCAAGTTGTTTCATGATGCTGTGGGTGATTATGGTTATCCACAACTTCTTCATGTAATGTTTGTCTCCTTACTATCCTTACCAGTCCCTGTTCTATCATACACAAGATCATTAAGTGACTGTTTCCCTATGTCCCACTTCCTTTCAGCATGTTCTGTGAGTTTCAAATTCTCAAAGCACTCTTTCTTCATTACGTGTCCCTTTACGTGTGAGTAAAGTGAATGAAAATCTGACAGAAGTGTGAATATATAAGACTATATATATGTGTGAGTGTTTAAGCATGTTCTGTTAAATATAATAGACAGAGAACATAAACCGTTTTACTAAGTTTCTCCTGGAGTCAAATAAGTCAGTTGATGTAACACTGTGACTTATAAATCGACTCAGTGAAATTAAATTTCCACCTGACATCAAACAATTTATTAAGCACAAGAAGAATCTCATTAAAATGAATGCTTCCTGCATAAATATTCTTCTTTCTTATGAACTGTGTCTCTTCAGGATGTAGGTGATTATGGCTCTCTGCAATTTCCTGTCCTACTTAGCTCTTAATAAATTTTGTCTCCTAAACCCTGTTCTGCCATCCATCAGCTCAAACTCACAAAGTAGGTTATGTATTATTTTCTTCTATCCCACTTACCTTCAGTCAGTCCTGTGAGTATCAGATTTGCCAAGCCCTCTTTCCTCATTATGTGGCCTAAAAATTTCAGCTATCACTTGCAGATGTTAAGTATAAGTTTTCTTTTTGCTTCCATTTTCTGTAAAACTTTGTTGTTCACATAATCAGCTCGTGGTATCCTCAGCACACTACTGCAAAACCATTTATCTGTTGCTTTAAGTCTCTTCGTCTTGTCCAGCACTCACTGCCATACAGGAGGACAGATATCACGTAACAGTTTAGTACTCTTTATCTTGCTTGTAGCAAAACATTTCAGTGTCACACTTTTCGTCCTCTGTTAAAACAGTTCCCAGATATTTAAATTTTTGTACGTGTTGGATTTTGCTATCTCCAATTTGGGCTCATCATTTTGCTAACAACCATGCATTCTCTCTTCTTGCAATTGATATTTAGTCCTTTCTTCTCACTTTCCTTCACTTTGTCCTGTATGCGTTCTTGTGGTTTCCTTTCCGTGTCAGCTATCAACATGGGGTCATCACCATATTAGGTTGGTGCAAAAATAATGACGTAATAATGTCGTTTTTTGACGTTAAAAAATACGTCGAAAAACGATATTACGTCATTATTTTTGCACCAACCTAATACTACTTTAATTAAAGGAGAAAGCAATATATTAGGTTGGTGCAAAAGTAATGACGTAATAATGTCGTTTTTTGACGTTAAAAAATACGTGAAAAAACGACATTATTACGTCATTATTTTTGCACCAACCTAATACTACTTTAATTAAAGGAGAAAGCAATATATTAGGTTGGTGCAAAAATAATGACGTAATAATGTCGTTTTTTGACGTTAAAAAATACGTGAAAAAACGACATTATTACGTCATTATTTTTGCACCAACCTAATACTACTTTAATTAAAGGAGAAAGCAATATATTAGGTTGGTGCAAAAATAATGACGTAATAATGTCGTTTTTTGACGTTAAAAAATACGTGAAAAAACGACATTATTACGTCATTATTTTTGCACCAACCTAATACTACTTTAATTAAAGGAGAAAGCAATATATTAGGTTGGTGCAAAAATAATGACGTAATAATGTCGTTTTTTGACGTTAAAAAATACGTCGAAAAACGATATTACGTCATTATTTTTGCACCAACCTAATACTACTTTAATTAAAGGAGAAAGCAATATATTAGGTTGGTGCAAAAATAATGACGTAATAATGTCGTTTTTTGACGTTAAAAAATACGTCAAAAAACGACATTATTACGTCATTATTTTTGCACCAACCTAATACTACTTTAATTAAAGGAGAAAGCAATATATTAGGTTGGTGCAAAAATAATGACGTAATAATGTCGTTTTTTGACGTTAAAAAATACGTCGAAAAACGATATTACGTCATTATTTTTGCACCAACCTAATATTTTATGCTGTTAAGGTTCTGGCTACTAATAATGAATCCTGGAAGGTTTTTGGATTCTCTCAGAATTACTTCATGTTTAAAAAAAAGAAAAATTAACAATATTATCAGATTCAGTCACTTTCCCACAGCTGTAAAGTTGCCTCCCCGTGCCTTTTCTATAAACACTTTCATTGTAATTGTTTGGATGAGCTCTTTGCTGTAGTATCTAGACTTTATGAATATTTTTTTTTTTTTTTTTTAAGCATTTTACCCCAAGCAAGGCGGGAAGCCACTAGGATGCAAGGGGTTACAGAAAATATAGAGCAAGATCAGATAGGAGTGATAGATGAGAGAAGCGCAGTACTAGATTGGCAATGAGGTTTCATCAATTTACAATTGAGTCAGTGTTGTGTTATAAGAAACGTTGGCACACATATAAAAAATAAATAATTTATTCCAGAGAATAATATGGTACACAATCGAGAATACAGACTAATGTAATAAACAGTTAATCACTAATTCCTCCCCCTCTTTAAATAGTTTTCAACAAGTCCATTTTGTGGGGTGTTTAGCTACTCCACAACAGTTAAATGTAACTGCTAGTTTTATGCTAACAGTTTTTCTTACATTTCTCCCTTGTGGAACTTTCCAGACTTTTTACTGTCTTCCTGATTACTTTTCACTTGTCCTTGCTCCTTAGTAATATCTGTTTTCTAATTCTTCCATACTCAGTAACCTCTTATGACTTAGTGGCTTTAGCTACATTAAGTTGCAGTGGTAGACAGTCTTTGACTGTCGGCGCCATCTGTCGAACTCTCTGCATTAGCAGAGAGGAACCCGGACGAGGCTTTGCCGAAGGGCAAGGTTTCATTTGGGGAGGTTGACAGGCCTTGAACACACCTAGGAGGGTTCGATGGCTATATTTTTGGCCGAGCCTACGGGCTCAGGAAACCCACATTAAACTCGGCCTTGTGAAACATTCAATCCTCGTGGGGGGATTGCTAAATATTGTGGCTTTACTGCCCTCCTTGAGGTGAACTTGATTAAAATAAAAAAAAAATGTGTAATACAAAAAATAAGCTTAAAAGAAAAAAAAAAAAAAAACAAAAACAACTGGTAATCAAAACTTATAAACATGAAAGATAATTATTTACATTATTTAAATATGGATTGCTGTCCTAATCTTTGTTGTTGTCCGAACATTTCAGCTATTGTGCCCTTTGGCCTTCATCATATGCTTGTTGATGTGGCTAATCTTCAGGGAATTTCTGAACACTTTATTTAATCTGTAGAGTTAGATTATTCTTCTTCTGCTGACCATTGTCAAGGGATATGCCACATATTTCTTATTTTGTACTGTTCAGTTATTGCTTGAGCAGTTTCCACTTGAACTCAGCAGAAATCGACAACCAATACCTGAGCAGTACTAAAGTAAGAATCTGTTGTGGGAAAAATTTAAGAAAATGAATAAATAAAATAATAAAGAAAAAAAATTAATTTTCCCATGATGCAATTTTATGATTCCACTTCTGGAAAGGATAAAATTTTTCCCATTTTTCAATGGGATCATTCTGATATGCTTTCAGCAGCCCTACTCATAAAGTAGAGATTTGGCCATCCTAGCTCAGTGCAAGGATGTCTTGAATTAAACCATCTTTACCTGTTTTTAACCTTACTTCCCATAAATAATTTCTGAACCAAAAAGAAAAATGAACATCCTCAAGACACACTTAATTTTGTTTCAATATACTCAACATAAATGAATTAAACGTCCATAGCAGAAACAAAAGTTTTTTTGTCTGCTTCTTCTATCTTCTTTGTTTATATATTGAACACACACCTTCACCTAAAAATACACACAAAATCCACAACCTTGTTAACATCCACACCATAAAATAAAATACCTTTCCTCTTCCCATACAACACACAAACAAACATTGCAATTGAGACAAGCATACAAACAATATCTAATAGAACTTCTTTTTTCACAAGTCCAATAAAAATTTACTATAACAAAAGACCACTAAACATGTTTTCAATTATGGTATTTTGTTTTATCTCATTATTAAAATACACCTTTAAGTGCCAAATCTAAATGCGTCATCAGTGTTGTTGCTCCCATGTCACTAGAAGTTTCGGGTCTAAATAAACAACAGACTTCTTCGATGGGCGACCCGACCGAATATGATCAGTATTTGGCCCGCACATAGAACAAAATTTGCCACTAGCTTTAGGACGTGGATTATATAAGTTGCCCCAGTAAACAGCAACCAATCAAGACTTCACTTGGGCTATTCGAAGTTACAGATTAGGTATGCATGGTTGTATTGATCTTACCCATGGAATGAAGTCATTGGTCTATGTTACCTGCATATGTACCTTGGATTATAATGCATATGTCTTCATCAAAATCACACCAAGCTTTCTTGTTGCTTGCTGGAGGCCAGTTAATCCACTTAGAGACTACTCTGTCCAGCAAAAACAAAGGAAAATATTAATTTTTATAATCTATTGAAACCCACCAAAATTCACAGTTGATTTTGTTAACATTATTTTTAATCATTTCACTCCTCTCCCTGCCCAAGCAAGGTGATAATGCCACTAAGATGTGGGTGGGGTTTTACAGGGAGCGAAAGAGAATGCAAAGACTTTCGTGTGGAGAAGTAGGGAAAAGACTAAAGGAACAGTGTTCAGGAAGACAGAAGATGGCGATTGACATTGAATTTAAATTTTTGAAGATTATAGATGTCAGCGAAGAAAGAAATTGGGAGGGAGTTCCACAGGTCTGAGAAAAGGAGCTGTTAGAATAGATGTGGCAGTTGCATCTAGCTAGTTCAACAGTAAAACAATGAAGACCTAATTGCCAATCTAGGCATCACAGAGATTTACTTGACAGACATATTTATGAGGGGATGCTAAAAATTTTTAACCCTAACCTACTTTATAAATTAAGGCCAAACAGTGTCCTGGGTATGACGATAAACTACATCCATGTCTTGGGTATGACGACAAGGCTTCAGATAATGTCTTCGGAAAAATAATGTTGCCAGCTATACGTTTTTGGGAAAAAAAATAATGTTGCCAGCTATGTGTTTTTGAAACAATAATGTTGCCAGCTATATATTTAATATATGTATATATATGTGTGTGTGTGTGTGTGTATGTATATATATATATATATATATATACACACACACACACACACCTTAATTTGGCATGAATTGACCGACAGTGGTTGATATGCCATAAAACCCAACCAACCAACCAACTAAGGCCAAACAGAATTTATTTGGTTCTCTTCTTTGCTCAAGCCCAAAACTTTTAAGCAGCCTTCGTAAATGGTAGAGTACTAGACTGTAGGTTGGGAGGTCTATTGTTTAGTTTTTAGATTCTTCAAATAAAATTTAATGAAAGAACTAATTTCAACTCACTGCATTGAAAAACATTCCTATTGTCTGTGTTTCATCCTTAGTAGATAAATTTACATGATAGACTATTAGACTGTAGGTTAGGAGGTCTACAGTTCCACTGTAACTATTTAGTCCAGGGGAGCACATTAACTATATATATGATGGATATGATATGTCATCATTTTTAATATACGAGGGATTAATGTGTTCCACCCCCGATACCCTACTTTGTGTCTTCGATGATTTTTAAGACCAGCTTCAGACCCATACAACATTTCACATACATGACAAGTAACAGCACCCTATGTAAATGTTGCATGAATATCAGTGCAGTGTTCAATTGTAATGTCTATGCACAGTTTCCTCAGTTTGGCATGATGAGAAGCCACTTCCACAAAGGATGACAGAGATATTAACAATATTTCACCTTTGCTTAACTTTATTCTTGGACCTCAAGATTAGATTTTCCCAGTTTCAGAAAACTGTCATGCAGTTGGGTGTAGAAGACAATTTCCAGTGTCCTCTCATTACTTATTAAAAATTTCAGTATACATCCAGTTTTGAATTTTGAAAACAATACTAGATATTTCATCTCCTAGATTACAGCCACAATTTGTACAAAGGCACCTTTGTCAGATGTAGTGAAGTAGATCATATTGATAACATTTAGTACAATCTTTATATATATATATATATATATATATATATATATATATGTGTGTGTGTGTGTGTGTGTGTGTGTATATATATATATATATATATATGATTCTTGTTTATGGAATAAATTCCAATACCAACAATCACTATTCTTAAAAGAGTGCTCAATACAGAGTAGAGCAAATTATATATATATGTGTGTGTGTGTGTGTGTGTGTATAAATAATATATATATATCTGTGTGTGGCTGTGCATGTATAAATAATATAAATATGTGAGTGTGTGTGTGTGTAGACATAATATATGTACATTACTTAGTACATATGTGTGCACCTACATTTTGGTGAACCACCCAGCGAACCATAGTTGCACACCAAAATGTAGGTACATGTATATGTACTCATTAATATTCATCTTTGCTCTGTATAACTGCATCAAGCACTATCGCATTTACACCTCGTGTATAAATGTGACAATTTATTTGCTTGCCTGTGTATGCACACCAGCACATGTGTACATGCTCGCTTATATCTGGTCATTTCATTTGTCTACCCTACAACTATATATATATATATATATATATATATATATATATATATATATATATATATATATATGCATATGCATATATTAAATCTACAGTACTATTAAACATATAGCTGGCAACATTATTTTTTTTTCCAAAAAACATATAGATGGCAACATTATTGTTTCGAAAACATATAGCTGGCAACATTATTTTTCCGAAGACATTATCTGAAGCCTTGTTGTTGGACGTAGTTTATCGTCATACCCAGGACACTGTTTGGCCTTAATTTATAAAGTAGGTTAGGGTTAAAAAATTTTAGCATCCCCTCATAAATATGTCTGTCAAGTAAATCTCTGTGATGCCTAGATTGGCAATTAGGTCTTCAACCCTCACTACTAGCATGACTGACCATTAAACCATTTTGTAACAGTCAGTTCATATTCAACACCTGACAATTGCATTGTGCATAAAACAGTTGTGCTAGTGGTGAGGGATAATATATATATTTTTTTATATATACTTAATAGCTCTATTACATTACACTGACCACCAGTACTATATATGCACATACATATGCAAACACACAGTCCAATGACCAGCAAAGAGAGAGGCACTACACTACTCCTTGAAAAGACTCTTGTCTCTTGAGGCATCAGCTATTGCCATTGGCAACTAAAGTGTCCAACAGGCAGATTGTGCAACAACAAAAAAAAAAAAAAAAATCATCCCAGTCACATCCATTTCAGAAGAAAACTATGGAGCCAAAGCCGAGGCAAACAAGAAGTCATGCAATAAAACTAGTTTTATTTCAATTAGCAGACTATTGCCTGCAGCTCCTAAATCTGGCTGTTCTCTGTAGACCTTATCATATATCAGTAGGCCTGCAGCAAACACGGTACACTCTCCAAAATCTTTGCATTTAAAGCTAAACCATGAGTCTCTGAATATATATATATATATATATCTTACTTATTATAAAACGCAGATTGTGTGTGTGTCTGTACGTTTATATATTGGATTGGATTTCCTACATTTTTCAACCGATTTCAACAAAACTTCACAGGACTGCGTAAAATTACCTTGCGGTGGTTCTGACAGCACCAAAAATTGGAAAAATACAATTGTTTTTGCATGAAATCAATTTGAAAACACGATAAAACATGATTCTGTCACCAGAATGAAAGGGGGACAACTCATATCAAGTTATACTTATAAAACCCAGGTTTGTGTGTGTGTGTGTGTGTTCATTTATATATGGGATCAGATTTCCTACATTTTTCAACCAATTTCAACAAAACTTTTTTTTGGCAGGTAGTGTTTCTTATTGTCTTGCACACTTTTTTCTTTATTTTTACATTCAGAATGCTTTAAAAATTCCATTTACAAGACAATTGTTTATAATAAAATTCTATTCAATTGGTAGACTCATAACGATTGAAAACAATGTTTTTGTTTGAGTTTGGGTTTGAACAATTCGTAAAAAAAGAAATAAAAAACTAATTAAGACATGCGTGTCCGTCAACCTTAAACAATAATCTTTGTCAATTTTATTTTTCAGTCTTTATGATGATCGATACTTGATCTATCTCTTACTGTTACATCCCTGGGCAACGCCAGGCTCTAATGCTAGTATTATATATATATATATATATATATATATATATATAGGATAAAAAACAGAGTAAATATTTATTAATCTATTATGATTCTCTTTTATTAAAGTTTCTTCAGATAATGAAATATGGAGACAAAATTTTTCATTATTTTTTGCTTTTGTGTTGCTTGATTCTCATTGGTTAATTGGACACCACCTGCATCTGGCTAGTCAAGGAACGTTCATGTATCATAATTCTAGTTTGTCTTTGCAGGATTCAAATGATAATGGTTTTGTGTGTCTAATAGACATTATTTATATTTGGAGGTTGCCTGCATGTTGATTTGGGGATGCTGAGATAACCATTTAAATTCACTTTCAATACTCACAAACAAGACTGGCCATAAATTTGATTTTACAAATGTCACTAATTAAAAAGGAACATAATTCTTTATGTCAAAAGTACATCAAGAGAAGCCTGATAAAAATTTTACCAACTATAAACATATACTATATTACATCACAAACCTTTATTAAATCCATTCTTAAAGAATCTTAAAGTCTGTTCTTCATCTGTAAAGAGATTGTTCAGCATTCACTGTCCTGTAGGAGGCCAGGTATCACATAACATTTCAGTACTCTTTTCTAATAAAATATTCCTGTTTGTTAATATTTTGCTTAAGGTTTTTGGAAAGCAATAATATAAACTGCAAACAGTGACTAGTATTTCTTGAAATACTTATAAAAAAAAAACAAAAAAACATCTGTATTAAATAAGTGACCAAGTCTAAGAAACATTGTTTTGAATATTTTCTATAACTCTCTCTCATATATATGATTGTGGGTACACCTGAAAAGTGGATAGACATATCCGCCAATGGAACTCTTGAGTCAGGAGGCTGAACGTAACATCAATCAGCTATGTCACAAACTTTAAAATTTTTACTTACATTAATACTATATATATAAGCGAGCTACCAGGCTGGCATCTCTGTCCTACCCTTTCACTGTCAAAACGGTTAAATGTAACCATCTCTTCTACTCAAACAGCTTCTTCTACTGCACTTCCCATCAGTGGAACTCCCTTCTGCCTGCTTGCTTCCCTGATGACTATAATTTTCGAATAGTCAAGTGTAATGTCAATCGACATCTGACACCCCGTGCTTGTTCCCCATACTTCTCTGTATCCTTTCCTCAAACACACCTCTTTACTCTTGTTCTCAATCCTCTGTAACCCCTTGCATTCTAGTGGCACTCCTGCCTTGCTTGGGGTGAATTGCTTCAAAATAAATAAATAAATTTGTGTAGCAATCCTTCTTTTATACAAGTTTCATTATAAATGACTGACATGTTTTTAGTTTTTCTTACGTTCTTATAATTTTCTTGCTTTCTGGACATAAATTATGTAGAAATTTTCCAAATATTTTCTATCTCTAAGCGCATTTGAGCATTCTTTTAGCAATGATCAAGCATGTACTCTCAATACATACATAAAGCAATCCATACATTCAGTTACAAGTAAAAATATAATCATCCTTGATAAAGGCTAAAAGTATAACTGAAACCGCTAGGACATCCAAAACATTTCAGATAATCTTACTTATTATAAAACGCAAATTGTGTGTGTGTATGTGTGTCTGTACATTTATATATTGGGTCGGACTTCCTACATTTTTCAACTGATTTCAACAAAACTTCACAGGACTACGTAAAATTACCTTGCGGTGGTTCTGACAGCACCAAAAATTGGAAAAAGACAATTGTTTTTTGCTCGAAATCAATTTGAAAACATGATTAAGAGGCACTAATGAAAGGGGGACAACTCATATCGAGTTATATTTATTAATATTGAGTTATCAAGTTATACTTATTATAAAACCCAGGTTGGTTGGTTGTGTGTGTTCGTTTATATATGGGATCGGATTTCCTACATTTTTCAAGCGATTTCAACAAAACTTCACTTTTTTTGGCAGGTAGTGTTTCTTATTGTCTTGCACACTTTTTTCTTTATTTTTACATTCAGAATGCTTTAAAAATTCCATTTGGAAGACAATTGTTTATAATAAAATTCTATTCAATCGGTAGACTCATAACGATTGAAAACAATGTTTTTGTTTGAGTTTGAACAATTCGTAAAAAAAATAAAAAACTAATTAAGACATGCGTGTCCGTCAACCTTAAACAATAATCTTTGTCAATTTTATTCTTCAGTCTTTATCATAGTCAATACTTGATCTATCTCATACTGTTACATCCCTGGGCAACGCCAGGCTCTACTGCTAGGTTCTATATAATTTATGTCCAGAAAAAAAGTAAGTTATTATAACATAACAAAAATTAAATAAAAAACTTAAATGTCAGTTGTTTTTAATGAAAATATATATATAAAGAAATATAGTTTTAAGGTATGCTATATTTATGGGATAAAGTGCTCAATATCAGAGATAGAGTGCATGTAAATATAAAAGAAAACATTGAAGTCAACACTCAGAAGCAACAGACTGTTTCATGCTAAACGCAATCATGGCCTGATGATTGCATTTAGCATGAAATTGTCTGTTCCCCCTCAGTGTTGACTTCAATGTTTACTTATATAAGAAAACAAAATCATTAGTTGAACCAACAGACTACTTGCCAAAACCTAAAACTCTTATCCAGATGCAGTCTCGGATAAAACTGACAATATGAAGAAATAGAAAAAAGCCTAAAAGCAAACTTACCTATTTAGTAAAGAAAAATGCTCAAAGCCAAGATTGCCTAGCCTGAACAAAAATGCTTAACACTGTTAAATCCTATTAAAAGGATGGCTCTAGTCATAACTTGAGTTTCATGCTTATGCGATCTTCAGATGACTCAAATGGAAATGAAAGAAGGGATGGATGGGTTTCATATAACCCATGAATCACCCTAAAGCATCATGGGGGTTAAAAAAAAAATTCCCTTAAAAATAAATTAATGGTGCTGACTGGCCATGACATAAATTTTGTTAAATATATTGGTATATTTAAATATGTATATTTATTAATATATTGTTTATAGCTCCATTATACATCAAGCACTATTTTATTAACACCAGCACTCAATCTGATATATATATATATATATATATATATATACACATATCATCCACAATCAGACTGTTTCACTGTATTACTGCTCTTCAGTGTGGCTAGACATCCAATTGCCTCAAGCCAGGATCAAAATCAGAGCAATTTGACATCAGTCAATGATCTTACCCCTAGCCTAACATTGCACGGCAGAGGGGAAAGGAAATTTTAACACATTTTTCTATATGAAATACGCCAGTGGCTCAAAGAACACAATTCATACTTGAAGAGTAATACATTATATATCTTTATTATAGGGTATTACATTCAAACATATGTAACTGCTATATAAATGTATTCATGCTTCGATGCATATCAGTGCAGCTCATCAGGGGGTGGTAAATTTACTACCCCCTGATGAGATCAAAACATGAATGCATTTATGTAGTGATTACATTTTTTGAATGTAATATCCTATAATAAACAATTATCGCTCTATTGTTATATTGAGCCCTATTTTTAAATTAATGTTATGAGCATTTGAATTTATATTTGATGCCTGCCCGCACACACAATTCCGTAAAATACTTGTCAAAAACACAATTATACTTCGACATGAAAACAATAAACAAAAACTAAAAATCCTTGAAGCATTATACATCAAACAGTGGAAACCCAACCTAAACAAAATCAATTATGGCATCTCTACAAATATTCTTAAATGTCTATAATTGGTAGCAGAAGCCATTGGTTTATACCAATGGCTTTCGATTCATACTTCTACAATTCACTCTCGTGTAGTCATGTGTGACGTCATGAGATGTGGTGCGATTTTCGCTTCTAGCGTCTTATATGCGCGTGTTTATCGTTGCTTAGAAATCTTCTATGTAAACATTGACAGACTATCATCACTGTCGTGTCCGTATATTGTTTAATATGTTGTAATTGACATCTTTGATAATGGCTTAAGTAAGCCGAAAGCTTAGATTGTATTAAAAAAATATGGATCACTATTGTGAATTTCTTTCTTCTTTCAACGATAATGTTATTAAACTTATCAGATGTTACGAAAAAAATTTACATAAAATAAATAGACAACACTTGTCTATATTATTTAATGAAACGTGTATGAATGAAAAGATGCTGCCTAAATACACACTATATATATATAAAAATTGTTGATGGCTTCATGAATATGTTTTACATGCAAATTGTACAAGGAGATATAACAAAAAATTCAGTAAGAGTTATGAAGGACTGGAAATTGTGAGGAGCCATATCAACCTATGTCCTAAAGGAACATGACACATATAGAAGAAATTTTTCTAAGGGCTTTCGTAATTGGCTAATAGTATGCTTCAAACATTACAGTCTTAAATACACTATAACATTTTTCCTGAATAAACTTTGTTAATATGCCGATGCATCTCTTATACTGTCAAATATGGTAATTTACAGAAATCACTGAATCATATTATAGATTTTACTACATTGTACATAGAACAATTTTACTACATAGGGACATAGAATCCAGATCTAAAAAGCCATAATGCCATTTAGAAATATTAACCCTTTCAGATGGAAGGCACCCAAATGCACCTGCTAGATTCACCTGCTTAAAGTCCAGGAGTTCCTGAATGCACCTGAAATCAAGTAGGACAGAATTTCAATACACAATTTTAACAGCCATCAAATGATTAACTTAAAGGTGCTGGAAATCTACTGAAGTTGTTGATTTTCAAAACCATATCTGAAACCAGTAGTAATGATAATAGTAGCTGTTTCCTTATAAGGAAACATTTGGCATTCATTGACTAAGCAGCCAGCACCGATTTCAATTGAAATTTATATTTATTTTCTCTTAAGACAATTTTTCTGGAAAACAGATTTCTCAAGTCCAGTAATTGTTATTGCTCTTTCCAGTATTGATTAGAGTTTCTTCCCTAACTTTTTTTCTAAACCCTTGCTCTGAATCTGTGCCAACTACTTCAGCTGTGATTTTTCCCTTTTTGACTCTTAAATCCCTTTTTACACAAAACAAATGAAACAAAAACAAACAAAACAAAACACAAAACAAAACACAAAACAAAACACAAAACAAAAAACGAAACAAAACAAAACAAAACAAAAAAAAATACAAATTAAATAAACTAAAAAACTACTTGTAATTCACAGAAATATTTTGACTAAAACCAAGGATATTCATAAAATTACTTGACCAATCATGAAAATTTTGCCAATTGCTCAATATTCAGAAAAAACATTTTGTGGGATGTTCAAACACACAAGAGTACTAACAGAGTGTAAATTCAGTGGTGGCATCCTCCCAGCATGAACCAATTCTTAAAATTATAAAAGCTTCATGAACCAGTTGTTGGATTATCCAAAAATAATCTTATACATTAATAGCCAATATATAACAGCTAAAAATATAATTAATATCATTGCTGCAAGTTCTGCAGAGGCTGAAAGCTGAAAGAGGGTTTTCTCTCATGAACATAATTTATTCAGGCAAAAAAAATCATCTTGAAGATAAAAATGTGGCAAATCTATTGGATCTTTGGGATTACAGTGATTCCGTTTGAATGCAGGTAAGAAACCATGAAACAGCTGATGACACAAAAATCAAAAAGCATACTTCTGAACAGAAATATGATAAGAATAGAATTTCAATCTGGAAATATCTTCAATAAATATTCTCTATTAAATTATCAAAATGGCTTAATTCTTTTCAATACTATCAAGAGATTTGTTCCCATTCTCAGATTGAAAATAAACAAAATAAGTCCCTAAAGATTACCTGTTTTTATAGAACCAGTTCCTGTTTGTTTGTTTGGGTTTTATGGCATATCAACCACTGTGGGTTATTTAATGCCAAATCCAGTTTATATGAATTTTAAATGCCTATTTTGTATGGAATAAAAAACGTATAGCTGGCAACATTATTTCTTACAAAAATGTATAGCTGGCAACATTATTTTTTTTTTTTTTACAAAAAACGTATAGCTAGCAACATTATTTCTTACAAAAAACTTATAGCTGGCAACATTGTTTCAAAAACTTATGGCTGGCAACATTATGGTTTCAAAAACGTACAGGTGGCAACAGTATTTTTAACAAAAAACATATAGCTGGCAACATTGTTTCAAAAACATATAGCTGGCAACATTATTGTTTCAAAAACGTATAGATGGCAACATTATTGTTTCAAAAACGTATAGATGGCAACATTATTGTTTCAAAAACGTATAGATGGCAACATTATTGTTTCAAAAACGTATAGATGGCAACATTATTGTTTCAAAAACGTATAGCTGGCAACATTATTGTTCCGAAAACATTATCTGAGGCCTTGCTGTTGGATGTAGTTTATCGCCATACCCAGGACGCGGATGTAGTTTACCGTCATACCCAGGACGTGTGTAATACTTGGAAAAACTAGGAGTTCACTATTTTCCCATAGCTGGGACCCTAACAGGTGCTACCACCCCGGGTCAAGGTGGACCTGGGAACACCAGCAATTAAGAGGTGGTTCCACGCTCCTCAAAACCTGATCAGAGGCCTTGCTGTTGGATGCAGTTTAATGTCATACCCAGGACGAAACCAGTTCCTGGAAATTTGGGATGCCATTATTGTTTAAATGGTAATGGTAATATGAGGCATATTCTTATGGCGAAACGTTTGGCATTCATTGATCAAGCAGCCAGCAGTGTATTCGGTTAAAATTTATAAAACAATTTTTCAGGAAAAACAGATTTCTCAAGACCAGTAACTTATCACATTTTCCAGTATTGATGGCGGTTTTCCTTCCTAGCCTTTTATTTGAAGTGGTATGGAATGTCAACATCTTGTTTATGTCATTATTTTCTCTTCAAGTTACATGTGCTAACCATTTTAGTTGTTGCTGCTGTTGAAAGTCCTCAACTGATGGGGCTTCTCTTATCTGGTACATTTCTTTGATTATGATTCTGTAGCGCCAGTCCACAATGGCCACATGTTTCTCCAAGTCCACTAACTCTTACTTCTTTTCCTTCCTTCTAACCTTTTCTTTGAAGTAGTCTGGAATGTCAGCATCTTGATTATGTCAATATCTTCTTTTCGAGTTACATGTGCAATCCATTTTAGTTGTTGCTACTGTTGGTACAAGGAGGCTAAATTTCATATCATTTGATAGAGAAACCAATTTACTTTCATATAATAAATAAACTTCACCACTTAAACATGGTATAATGGTTAGAAAGTTTGTCTCACTAAATCAATTCAGACAGAATAGTGAGTTTGATTCTCACTGGGTGCTCCATACTTTTAGCTTTATGTTACATCTAAGCAATGCTTAGAAAAATCACCATATAAATATCAACTTGTGATACTTTATTGTCAATAGCTTTTGAGATGTATCAATTTAATTGCACTAATATGACATTTTTAACAGAGGACAGAAAGTGCAACAATTAATTCCAAAGGTACATTGAGATAGCCAAAGATGCATTCAAAAAGCTAAGCAGTGTATCAAGAAATAGAAAAAACTTTGCTAGAAACAAGGAAAAGAGTACTAAACTGTTACAGAATATCTGTCCTCCTGTATGGCAGTGAGTGCTGAATAATCTCCTCAATGATGAAGAGGATACTTCAAGCAACAGAAATATGGTTCTACAGTAGGGTGCTGAGGATATTATGTGAGCAACAACAAAGTTTTAAAGAAAATGCAAATAAAAAGGAAACATAGTTAACATCAGAAAGTGACAGCTGAAATTTCTAGGGTGCATAATGAAGAAAGAGAGCTTGGAAACTGATACTCACAGGACAGATTGAAGGCAAGAGGAACAATGGAAAACAATGTATAACATACTTAGTGAGCTTGAGTAAATGAATAGTGAATCAGGATTTAGGAAAAATAACTAAATAAAAGATAAAATTTATTAAGAGCGTTATAAAGGAATAAAGTCTCGCTGCTAACACTTGAGTTTGAACATAGATCACCAGTGAGCAAACAAAGGCAATCCCATTAGTGAATTAAGTATACCACATGGAGGAAACGTAAGTAGAAGATTGTGTAACATCTAATTGATTGCCATTTCTAGTCTATCCTCTATTACTATACGGACCGCTATTCTCTACTCTATTCACTATATAGATTACTATTCAAGCAAGTATGATTAAACAAGTACTATTAGTGTGCGATTATTCAAAGGCGTCTGACACCAGTATTGTTCAATGTGAATACATGGTCTCTACTACAACAAGCATTTTGAAAGTGATAATGAGTATTCATTGGCATTACAAAAGTAGCAATGAGTGTTTGTTGACATCACAAAAAAGAGCTACAAAGAAAAGAAATTGTGGAGAGCCATGTTCACTTATGCCTTGAAGGAACAAGGCACATAGGAGGACAATAAAAATGGAGAATTTTGTGTAAGAAATGAAGGAGTCAACAAGGAAAACATTTAACTATATTCCCCAAGAATTAATGACAGTTGATTGCCTGCATCCCGTAGAGGCACAGCACACAAAGAAGAAGAATATCACATATTAAGATTTTTCAGCAATTTGGTTGAGACTTCAGTGATTTAATAAATAAAATCTCTTCAGGGCTAATAGGGTAAATGTGCTTTGGTTAAAAGCCTTTCTCAGAGAATGAACCCAAGTCCTCAGAGATTTCAATCAAACATTTTTCGAATGCAGAAAGACTTCTGATATTTTCCTTTTTATACATTATTTACATTATTCGGACTATTGTCCTCATCTTTGTTGCCATATTTATTACAACGTTTCGGCCGTTGTATGCTCCAGCCTTCTTCAAGTGGTTGGAATGTCAAACTTAACCCTTTATCTCATTCACTGGGGTAGACTGTTCTAGTTCCATGTGCCATGTTTAATGGATGTCAGTTATCAGTTATCTCCTGTTAATTTCCCTCTGAAAGTTCTCCACTGCCTTAACCAGGTATTGAACTCACACACTTTGGGTCCTGTCACTGGATCTAAACAACACCTTTATCCACTGTGCCATGTGTCCTTGAGGGAAATTAACAGGAGATAATAATGTAAATAACCTACATTATTTTTTTTAACTTCAAATGATGTTCCTGGTGGCTATCCATGTTGAAAAGTGAGTTGTCTCATGCTAAGACATCTACTGTCATATTGTAAGATATATGTATGCTCCAGCCTTCTTTATTTTAATCCCTGGGGTAGACTGTACTAGTTCCACGTGTCATGTTTAATGGATGTCAGTTATCTTAATTTCCCTCTGAAAGTTCTCCACTGCCTTAACCTGGTATTGAACTCACACTCTTTGGGTCCTGTCAGTGGATCTAACACCTTTATCCACTGTGGCATGTGTCCTTATGGCAAAAAAGATGAGGACAATAGTCCAAATAATGTAAATAATGTACATAATACCTCATCACAGAAATATAGACAGATTTCCTTTTTATATTTAAAAAATTTAAATTAAACAAAGACAGTTTGCTTTCTTGCGTGTTGATTTAAGATAAGCTTAAATGAAAAGCAATCAACAGTAATTGACATTCGTGTTTCTTGAAGTTCTTCTCATTAGAATAAAGACAACTCTTGGAATTTAATTAGGAAGGGAATGCTGAGTATTGATTTTCTTCATTATTATCAAGTAGTGTCCCAAGAACAATCGAACAAGAATAGAGTTATAAAATATCTTTCTGGACTCGGTTATTTCAGGAGATAAGCATTCATGAGTTTCCAAATTATTTCATTTCTTTTTTTTTTTTTTTTTTCAGAAAAATTATTTTCAGCAGCATTTATATGGTAAGCAGTTGATTCAGAAATAAACCAATTGGAAAATTTCCAAAAATACATGCCATACTTACTAATATAGATATACATGGTTATTCAAAAAGAATGAACCAATTTAATGACTCATTGCTTCAGCTCTCAAGCATCATCATGGACTGAATCAGTGATCATTTGAAAGATTAGTTTTCTAAGTTCTGAATGGCTGTCACAGGAGCACTGTAGTTACATCATATCTCCAGCAATATTCAGTTGTTTGTTTACCCCTGGAATAGTGAATCCTCAGCAAAGGGTGTTCTCCATTCTCAAAAACAAATACAGTTGTCATGGTGCAGCATGCTTTTCAAAGGCAATTCGACTTTAATCTGTCTCTCCTAAGAACATTCGACAGTGGTTTAAACAGTTTCAAGAGAGTGGGTGTGTGTAAAGGAAAAGTTCAGGATGACCACAAGTTTCTGTGGACTAGGTGACCAGAGTCTATGCTGCATTTGAGAGGAGTCCATGGAAGTTTACAAATTGAGCTATTCATGAGCTTGCAATCTCTCAATCCACTATTTGGCATGTGCTAAGAAGATGTCTAGATATGAAACCTTACAGACTACACCTCATTCAGGCTCTTACCAAGACGTTGCTCTTTATGACTGACCTGCGAGATCCCCAGACCTCACCGTGTGTGAATTTTTTTTTTTGTGGGGATAAACAGAAGATCACATTTATTTTCCACGACCCCCCACCACTAACCTTGATGACCTTAAACATCGAATAACAATGGTGATCAACTCAGTGGATCATGATATGCTGATAAGCATCTGAGAGGAATTCAGTTATTTACGAGCATTCTTGAGTTTTAAAATTCTGAAAAGCTAACATTTTTACTTTCTAGTAGCTCAGATTGAGGAATCAGAGAGCCGAGTTTGAATTCCAGTCAAATCCATTACATTCACTTACATGTTAATACCTTTGGGAAAGGTATGAATCCTCCTCTTCTCCCCGCAGCTATGCGTAAATAGCAGGAGAGACCAGGTTCTATAGCATTGGATAAGAACTGGTCTACCACAGAAAGAAATGGCAACCTAATGCAGGAAAAAAAAATCTGTCTCATCAGTCATGTATCAAAAGATACATGATTGCCTAATCATGTATCACGCATGGCACATAACTGACTGATGTGCTAATATGCTTGGGAAAGGTATCAATCCTCTTTTTCTACCCCTAGCTATGGGTAAATAGCAGGACAGGCCAGGTTCTATAGCCTTATACGGCAACTGATATACCGCAGAAAGAAATGGCAACCTACTGTGCGAAAAATTCTGCTTCGTCAGTCATGTATCAAAAGATACATGATTGCCTATGCATGTATCATGTATGGTACATAACTGACTGACTGTATAAATAGTTGTGGTAAAGTAAAATTCTTACATTTGCCTTGATGAAGCCCTTTTTTTTCTTATATATATATATATATATATATATATATATATATTAGTAGCAGTAGTAGTAATCTTATAAGTATAAGAAACTATACTCATTCAGAAAACCTTCGGTGTCTTGATTTGCAAATAAACAAACCAATACCAAAGGGAAAAAAAAGGTAGAAAAAAAAGAAAAAAACCAAGAACATGTAAGTTAGCTGAAATGCAAGTCCAAAGCCCAAAGAAAAAAAAACAATACGAGTACACAAAATAACTAAATAAAGTGCTCAATACAATAAGTAGAGCAGGACTTGTTAAACCTAGAGAGCCAGACAACCTACCACAGTTTCACCTTAGTGGATCATCAGGGAAGGCTGGCTAAAAGGTAAAAAAAGAATGGAATACTTATAGTCAATAAAAACTTTTGTTTATTGACTATAAGTATTCCATTCTTTTTTTACCTTTTAGCCAGCCTTCCCTGATGATCCACAAAGGTGAAACTGTGGTAGGTTGTCTGGCTCTCTAGGTTTAACTATATATATATATATATATATATATATATATATATATATATGGAAAGAGAGAAGGTGTATTTAGACAGCAAGAATTCATCCAAACTAATTTTGCTAAATTCAACCAATAAGGTGTGTCCATTTAAACTTTTGTAATATTTTTCCTATTTCCAAATATAGCGTTGTATGCTGAAATCAAAATTGTATTGTATTTTATAAACATATTGCATTAAATTTTATAAAATATTAAATTTTGCTAAATTCAACCAATAAAGTCTGTCTGTCTTTAAATTTTTATAATATTTTTAGTTTGTTCTGTTTTATGGCATATCAACCTCAATTGGTTATTGTTGTAGCATACCTACAGATGATAATGGGTATATCCTCAGTCACATCAATACTGTATGTTGGACTGCAGTTGGAGATTCATCTCCAGTTGTACTGGTCAAACTCTCTGCTTCTGGGCAGGGAGGATCCCCAGACAAGGCAATGTCGAAGGGCAGAGTCTCATCTTGGGAAACAGCTACCTAACCCTGTTTTATACAGGGTCTACGGGAATTTTTGGCCAAGCATACTGGTTTGGATATTCCACATTAAATTCAGCCTTGTGCCACATCTGACCGCATGGAGAAATTGGTAAATATCCTGCGGTTGGAAATTCATTGCGGAATTCACTTGATTCACTTCTAACAGTTAACTACTACTTCTACATGTCACTGGCAAATCTTATATGTGTTGTTCTTGTCCTAAGTATTATTGCTAATTACCAACCTTTGTGTGATTATTCTATTGACTAACCTTCCCTAGGTTACAACAGTTATTTAATGCCAACAAGATTTTTGATGCTGGTAATATTTTTGTTCAAAAATGTATTGCTGGTTATATTTTTTCTTCAAAAATTCATTGTTGGCAATAATTTTTTACAAAAATGTATTGCTGGTATTAAAACCTATTTTTACACTTTCATAGTGTTTTGACCCCAGATTGGGGTTAACTATTTGCCCGTAGCTGGGACCCTAACAGGTGCTACCACCCTGTGTCAGGGTGAACCTGGAAACACCAGCAAATAAGAGGTGGTTCCATGTTCCTCATAACCATAATATTTTTCCTATTTTCAAATAAGTACATTAGAATCAAAATTATAGATAAACTGTCCAAAGTTTGATTCTAATACTTCTATCTCAGTCATTATCAAAAACTGGGTGTTGCCAGTCAGACAGACAAGATTTTGTTAGCTACATCCTGGTATTTTTTTAGCACTAGAATTCAAATATATCCAAAGTTATGTCATGTGTAACAATTAAATGAAGCTAGACCATACTGAAAAAGCATATATGTAATAAAACTCTCTGGCAAGGAAGGTTTGAATAACAGAGTAATCATTTTTATTGTTTGTAAAAATCTACAAAGATAAATTTTCCTTTATTTTATTTTATTTTTAACTCATCTAAATTCTGAGTAAAACTCCTCCCATAAATCCCACACTACAAGTGGTTTTATCTGTCAAGAGAAAGACAAATGGATGATATCCTTTATGTTAATTAACCACATTTTCTAAAACTGGGCCGTGGCATCATCATCTTCCTGATTTTCTTCTCACTCCTTCAAGATTTATTTTTCCAAGTAAATTTTCTTGAAAAAGTTATTTAAAGAAATAAACAAGTGTTTACTACTGATAGCTGCCTCTGTATTAAATTATAACACCTTATCCATCAGATAATTTTAAGAAACAAAACAATGAAAGTAACACTGAGAAAAAAATTCTTTTTGGTAATCAATAATTGGCTAAAACTAAGTCATCTGTATTTTGGTTCTATTTTTTTTTTGGCAATTCTTAATGAATATTACACATGCTTTCTTTTAAGTTTTTGCCATCATTCTTTGCTCAACTCTCACATTCTAAAATGCTTTGGCCCAAGTAATATCAAAGTGTTAGTGGCTAAATACTGGTTGCAGTATATTCCAAACTTGTTGAAAGTTTCAGGTTTGGCATTACTTCTACTATAGCTGAACAAAATCCATATATCCATTTCTTAAGGATATTTTTTAGCTGACTTGACAAACAGAGAGACGGGCCGAGTGAGACAGACAGAAAGAAAGACAGGCCATGTGGAGCAGACTAAAAGAGAGATGGGACAAGTGGGGCAGATGGAAAGAGAGACGGGCCGAGTGAGACAGACGGGAAAGAGAGACAGGCCATGTGGAGCAGACTAAAAGAGAGATGGGCTAAGTGGGGCAGATGGAAAGAGAGACGGGCCGAGTGGGGCAGACGGAAAGAGAGCTGTAACAGACACTACCAGACATACATAAATATGACCACAAGATACATGCATAGACAAAACTTAACCAAATCCCACAAAGACCAATTATAATAGATACACAAATACATAAGAACTGCACACATAAACCCTGCTTAACCAAGGTAAAACAAAACAACAATAAAGAACACCCGAATTTTCTTTTCTCTTTCATATTTCTTTTTTTTTGTTGATGCTTAAATAAAAGCTAAACACATTAAATTTTATTTTGTAGTAGTGCTGCAGTTATATTTTGAAATACAGTTTGAGTAACGCAAGAAATTGTAGGATATTATATTGATTATTATTGTCATGAAAGAGTTCTTTCATAGTATTTTGAACAGATTTGGGTAAAGTCTCTACAATTTGTTATGACGTCTGTATTGTTGGTAATTTTACTATAAATATGTATTGCTGGTAATTTTACTATAAAAATGTATTACCTGGTAATTTCGCCATAAAAATGTATTAACTGGTAATTTTACCATAAATATGTATTGCTGGTAATTTTACCATAAATATGTATTGTTGGTAATTTTACCATAAATATGTATTACCTGGTAATTTTGCTATAAAAACGTATTAACTGGTAATTTTACCATAAATATATATTGCTGGTAATTTTACTATAAATATGTATTGCTGGTAATTTTACTATAAAAATGTATTACCTGGTAAATTTACTATAAAAATGTATTACCTGGTAAATTTACTATAAAAATGTATTACCTGGTAAATTTACTATAAAAATGTATTACCTGGTAATTTTACTATAAAAATGTATTACCTGGTAATTTTACTATAAAAATGTATTACCTGGTAATTTTACCATAAATATGTATTGCTGGTAATTTTACTATAAATATATATTGCTGGTAATTTTTTATATAAAAATATTTCTGTATTTTTACTACAAAAATGTGTTTTTATACTTTCATGCTTTTTGTTTGGGGGTTCACTATTTGCTCATATCTGGGACCCTAACAGGTGCTACCACACCAGGCCAGGGTGGACCTAGCAACAACAGCAATTATGTAGTGGTTCCATGTTCCTCAAAACCTCCCAATCAGATACCTTGCTGCTGGATGTAGTTTGTCAAACCAGAACTACAACAACCAATAATTATTTTTAGCAAATATATCTTTAGTATAGCCAGGCTAAAAGTGGATTTGAGAATATTTAACCATTTACAAAATGTGCAAAATAATTCTTAGTCTCTCAGAATATTAAACATCGTCTGTAATATCTGATTAACAGCTGGCACTGGGATAAAATCTAAACATGTTTCGTTAATCATTCTTCATTCATTCTAAAAACCAACTGCAAACAAGGAACTGTCAGCAAAATCCACCAAGTCTATAGAAATTCTCCACTCAAAATGCCTGCTTGAAACAGGCATATCACATGATATCCCATTAACCAATGAAAATGACAGATTGACAAACACATAATGTTTGTTAAAGAGCACACTTTAGCCAGATGGGTACACAGTCTGGGCAAACAAAGTTGCACTACTTATTCAGAAGTGCTTGTATTGAAATTGTTGCTGACTACAAAAGCATCGACACAGCTCTAGAGCAAGAGCAATGGACAGCTGTCAAAAGGTTTTGTAGGTTAGTCTATTTTCATCTAGTAGTCAAGTGTTCAAGCTTCATGTGAATTATTTTTTTAAAATATTTTTCTCCTTTTTTACAACCATTAGATCAAACAGCAATGAAATCAAATATTTTTCTTTCTTATACTCCTGTTATTAATACAATATTAATTATTCATTCTAAGTTTTAAAAAGGCCAAAATGAAGAAAATAAATCCAGTTTATTCAAAAAGAAAAAGCATATTTCAAAAATTTAATAAAAACAAATTCTAAGAAGCAGAAACATATTCAACACATTACTGGATTGGAAAAGATTCAAAGTTATTAACAATTTTTTCAATCTTGTTTAAATGTATTGTGTAAGAGTAAGAGTTGTTGCTGACATTGTGGTTTGAAACTAGATCACCAGTGAGTAACACAGGCGATTCCATTAAGTAGATCACATGATCATACAGAAAGTGAATAAATAAGAAGTGGTGTGATGACTATACGGTCACTGTTCACTCTTCTTATCTATCTACTATTGCAATCAAGTTTACACTCTATTCTTTTACCACACAGATTACGATTCTCTACTATTTGGCGATTACTACTTGAACAAGTACTACTAATATGAATATTATTGGAAGGCGTTACTACTACTCCTAGTACCCGTGTTTACAAGTCTTGACTACAATGAGCATTTTTGAAGTGATAACATCCAAACGACATCACAAGAAAATGCTTGTTAATTTTACAGATTTTGTGTAAATTTAAATTCTTATAATTTGTTTCAACTCTTAAAATGTCCAAACCACAAGAAAAGTTGTTTTGTATACTGCAATTTGCAAAGTTTAACCTTAAAATTATTATTTTAAGGTTAAACTTTGAACCTTTTGTGATAGATCGTATGTAAGAGTTCAACATTAGGTCAGGTGTGAGTTTAAGATACAATAATCTCTCAAAGCACAGAGCCTCACTGAGGGGCTGAAACTGTTGCTCACCACAAAAGCATCAAGATAAAGAGCAAGAGCAATGTACAGGTTCATAGGTTCAATCTATTTCAGAAATCAGGGAGAGTCCTTGAGTATAAACCAAGACTGCTTACTTGTAAAGGGAAAAACTAGAATTTGCAGTATGCCTGATAGTTGAAATAGTCACATGTTTCCCCACTGGTGCCAGAAGGCATGTTTAAGCCGAGTTTAAAGAGAACTGAACACTGATTTTCTAAGCAGGTAAATCAGTACTACTTGGCAAACAATTTTTTTTATATAATAACCTCTGTAATAAACCAGGTGATGGTGATAGTTCAAATAAAGCATTCTGACAATTCCTCAAAATGAAATATTAAATTATATAATGGAGACAATACAAAACTGTCATGATAACCAAAATGTCAAAACCATCTGACCTTGATTATAAAAGACTCCAAAAATACATCATAATGATTTTTAGTACCAAGCAGGGGAGTGGGGTATAGTGGATATAAATGTTGGTTAAACATTTATTACTGTCATCTGGTAGTCAAGAGTTCAAGATCAATTTCAAATGTGAATTATTTATTTAAATATTTTTCTCTTTTTTTTTTTTTATAACTGTTAAGTTATTTTATTTACAGAAGATCAAACAGGAACGAATTCAAAGTTTTTTCTTTACATTAGCGACTTCAACCCATTGGTCTATGATTCAATCACAAAAATAGCCTTATTTTAATAACAAATACTTTATAGATAAACACAGATTTTGTTGAGAAATTCACTCATTAATCCTTCGAGTTCTGCATACCTGAACAATTCTAACCCATCTGCCTGATCCCCTGAGTCAAAATTTGCAAATAATTGGTATGTAATGTTTCACAGTAGATATAAAAATAGTTACAAGTGTTTACCCACTGGTAAAGTGGTGGTCAAGCCTCAAAGGTTTAAAAAAAAAAAAAAAAATGTTTCATGTGCTATCCATTTTAGTTGTTGCTGCTGTTGGAAGTCCTCAAGTGTTGTGGTATCTTTTATTTGGTACAGTTCTTTGTTTGTGAATCCGTAGCGCCAGTTCACAATGTTCAAAGAGGGGTGATCTTAGGCAAAGACCTCCAGTTTTACTTGCTCAAAACCTTTATTCACCATTGATCTAAAAAGGTGGTTGTATACAGTTGAAAGTTGAGATATTTCTGAATGGCTTTGGCACTATGCATGACATTCATATGAATGTCTTGTTTTGATGAGGATATTCAAGAAAATGATCCATTTTCAGGTTGATGTTTTCGTTTTGCAGCTATTTGTGGTTTGGGGAGAAACTACCTCTGGCATAGACCATTCTATATCCAATTTCCTTTTCTCCTATACTAAATATTTTACAACTGATCCATACACTGAGGTATTTGAACAAGGGGCATAACAACACAATTATCAGCAGTTACCCAATATCAGCCAAAATAATTGACACCTGAAGATGACTAGAGGGTAATTGGCTGAAACATTATGTCAATAATGACAAATTAAAAGCATGCAATTTTCCTTTCAATATTTCCAACCATTCAGCCCTATACATTGCTGTGCAAATATTGTAAAGGTTTGATTTTTGACAGAAAAAAAAAAAAATAAATAAATAATGGAAGCTTTTTTTTGTTTTTTGTTTTTTTCAGTGGGTGAGGTCACAAAGAAGTCATGTAAAACTCACAATTTAAAAATGAGAATTTTGAAATTCTGCAGCAACATTACAACTTAAAAATTTTATGGCACATCAATTTTTATATAATAGTCATATAGATGCCCAACAATATCTTGTATGACCTCTGTTGACCAAATCTGTTTTGAATCTGAATTTATTTTTTCTTACAGCAATTGAATTAAAATGTCATATTGAAATGCCCTAGCAACACTTGGTGCTGTTATATTTAAATGTAAAAATTTAACCCTAACAGTAAGATGCATGGCTAATGAAACTGTCAGAAGCTCGGAAAGTGTCATATAGGATGAAAATGAGTAACTACTGACACTGGGGTTCAAGCGTGACACTTTGGACTTATGCATACAGCTTTCCGCCAGGTGTATAAATAGCAATGTCAGGCTACTGACTGGGGTGATTGATGAATGGAACTATTCAGTCAAATTAGTGTGAATTATTGTGCATCAATGATTTGGGTTTTGACTTAGGATTTACCGTATGTTAAATTGTGTTTGTAATTAAATACTGTTTTGTCTTACCATTGAAGTCTTGAGTTATACTTAATTATTAATAGCCGCAATATGTCCCAAAAGTAGCAATGAGGAATTTTAGTGAAACTCATGCAGGAAGAAAAAAGGTGGGAGCTGCCATATAGGAAGAAAATGAGTAACTACCGATACCAAGGTTCAAGCGTGACACACTGGACTTATTAATATGTTTTCCACCAGGTGTATAAACAGTGGTGTCAGGCTAGTGACTGGAGTGATCATTGAGTGGAACTATCCAGTTGAATTAGTGTGAATTATTGTATGTTGATAATTTGGTTTTCAATTTAAGATTTACCTGATGTTAAGCTGAGCCACGCAACTAACAATGTATTCACTGAAATGGTTAATTATCTTTGGTTGGTTTTTACTTCTTTGTTCTTGTTAAATATTTATTTGCATTTGTAATTAAGTACTGTTTTTACCTTAACACTGAAGTCTTGAGTTATACTTATTCATTAACGGTCACTATTATGTCACAAAAGAAAGAGAAACTGATGATGATCTCTAGTTCATATTTTCACAAATACTTTTAAAAAAAGTGTGAATCCAATCCTCCTTCCCCCAGCTAGAGGTTAAATAATAGAGCAGACAGGGCATGACTGGCAACAAGGCATTTAGAGAAGGACAATTGTGAATTCAAAACTAGTTGGTGTACTAATGAAGATATAGAAGCTCTTCAGTTTTGTAATCTATCATGAGACAGTGACTCAATAAAAACACTGATCCCCCCACCCCGCAGTCAGTGATGTAAATTTTAGAAAATAACATGGAGGTGCCTCATCTTGAACTTTTCAAATATTAACAAAAATTTATGGAATTCATCTTTTATTTTTCTTTAGATTTAAAGATGTAACAAGTATTTTGAAACACATTTAAAAAAGTTCCATGTCACAACTATTATGGGACAGAAATAGTAAAATAGTATCTGTCCCATAATAGTAGATACATGAAGTGGATGATCTATGTCAGTCAAACTATCAACTATTAGAGAACAGCAACATGGCTGATCATGGTAGGTTAAACGGTTCTTTTTTATATTTGTGTCTATAAGCATTTATATGGTTCTGGGATAGGTAAATATTGTCATTCTCAATTTGGCTCTATCGATAAAACAGCCATTTTCTCTATCGGCAAAACAGCTGTCATCTATTTGATGCTATAGGCAAAGCATTGCCCATCTCTATTTGACTCAACAGACAAACATTGACCATCTCTATTACAGTCCATAGGCAAATCCTGATTATTTATATTTAAGTCTGGAAGTATTTACTTGGCAGATGGCAAATTTTGTGGGGGTGGTGTTTTATCCACCTGCAGCTAATGCTGCCAGTGCATTCTCAGGAGTCTTACTAATAGGTCGTGCTTGCTTGCTTGATGAAAAAAAAAAAAAAAAATCATTCCATTCTCTTGTTTTAAAAAATGCATTTTCATGGTATGACACCATCCAAGTATAGGCCAAAATAATGATTTCATTGGCCAGTCATTGTCACATGATATGTTTGCTGCAAGTCAGTGTTTTTCATGTTTGACAAGACAGAGAGACAATTCTGTCTGTAACCTAATGCCATTTCTGTTAAACCAAAGATGGATCTGAAACTAAGCTATTGTTATGGCCAGACATTTTACTTAGAAGCAGATCAGGCAAATGAAAGCCTTTTCCTCCAACACAGAATCAAGTGAAACATGATGATGACTGCTTAAAGGCAACAAACATGTTTCTGACGAGTGCTGTCTTTTTGGAATACTATCTTAATTTTTAATGTTTTCAGCTCCTTTTCTTAATGTCATCTCAGGTCATTCAGACTGATTGATTCAACAAATATTTCAGTTGATTCACTTGCTTTAGATTATATTATTGTCTTTATTCCTACCGATTCTGAAAACACAACATAATGAAAATTTAGTCTAAAGATAACTGGAGATTCTACCAGTTGAAAACATCCTCATCAGTGCCTCGACTGCTTCAGTCATGGTGGGGGAGGGTCTAATGGCAGAAGAAACAGACAACCTCCTCCTTCAGTTGGCAGTGATTCTCAGGAATTCCAGCACTGTCATATCTGTCCACTCTTGGATACTGTCTGAACAGTTTTCTTTTTTTTCTTTTTTTTTTTTTTTTTTTTTTTTTTTTTAAAATCAGTTATTACAACGTTTCGGACATTGTATGCTCTGGCCTTCTTCAGGTGGTTGGAATGTCAAGCTGAAACCTTTATTTTGCTCACTGGGATAGACTGCTCTAGTTCCACATGCCATGTTTAATGGATGTCATTTATCAGTTATCTCCTGTTAATTTCCCTCTGAAAGTTCTTCACTGCCTTAACCAGTTAGGGACTCTATATAGAGCTGCACTGTATAAACTCCTCGTAAGACGAGCCATCTTTTCAAATATCCACTTTTTTCTCCATCTTTTTAACTGTTGTCAATGCCGCTTCATATAAGATCAGTGGCCACAGAATCTTAGAATCTTTGGATCCTGTCACTGGATCTAAACAACACCTTTATTCACTGTTCCTTGTGTCCTTGAGGACAACAGCTGAAACGTAATAAATATGGCGACAAATATGACGACAATAGTCCAAATAATGTAAATAATATACATAATACTTATCTCAGAAATATAGACAAAAAAAAAAAAAATCAGATGTTTTAACCTAGGAAAAGGTTACTGAATAAGAATAACCAAAATGAAGGTTGGAAAAGGAATGGTGATCTTTATAACAGAAACAACATACAAGATTCACCTGTGGTGCATAGTAAATAATCAACTGCTAATGGTGAGTTAGAAGTGAATCAAGGTGAATTGCAAGTGAATCCCAGTGATTAACACATACATTATATTCTACTGTATTTATACAAATTGGGACATGCCCATTATAGTCCAACGGTACAGTATTCCAATCAGTATCACTCCATGCAAGGCAATAAAGCCACTAAGACACAAGGGATTATAGGATGTGGAAGAATAAGGCACATAAACATTAATAATGAGCAACAAGAGAAAAGATTAACCAGGAGGACAGTAGTGATTAACATTGCTTTTAAATTTTTGCAGATTAAAGTTGCTGGAAAGTATGGAGCTGGAAGGGAGTTCCACAAGCGAGAAGTGTGAGAGAAGAAACTGTTAGCATAGAATTTACAGTTACATCTAGCCAGCTCAACTGTCGATGGTTGAGATCTCGACAGAAGTCTAATACTGTGCATAAATTCAAAACGTCTTGGTACCATGGCAAAGAGCTCATCCAAACAATTACTATGAAAGTATTTATAGACAAGGCAGAGAGAGGCAACCTTACAGTGGTAGGAAAGTGAATGAAGCTAAGCCGCCAGATAATATTGCTGATTTTTCTTTGAATTTTATCAAGATGCTCAAGGTAAATAACAGAGGCACCAAACCATATGTAGCAGCAATATTCTAAGGATGGGTGAACAGTAGTTTTATAGATATGTAAGATAGAATCTATAGAGAAAAACTGTCTTGCACACACAGTGAACAGATTTTCTTAGCAGATGACCTAGCAATGGATTCAATATAGTCTTTTCACTTCATGTCAGCTGAGAACATTAGCTTGAGCAGGAACAACAAGGCACTTTCTTGGAAGTTAGCATCAACTATACTGATGAAAGGCAGAAAGGTCTCTCTCAGATAATTGATAGAGAGTAGCTTAGTTTTGGAGAAGTTAAAATTAACAAGCAATCCTTTGCCTCAGTTAACAACAGACTTGACATCATTTTGGACATCAGCTGCCATTTTGACTTTGACAGACAGATCAGCCTTATTATCAAGGAAGGAGTAAATGTTTATCATCAACACAGATATCAAGATCAATCCACTGTTTTATGTTGTCTGAACAGCTCTTGTGCTGATGAACGAAGAACATAAAAAAAAAACTTAACTCAGAAATTTCTTTTTTCACATTCAAAAATTCTTTGAACAACAAGAAATTATTCACATTATTTGTCTTTTACACTGCATGCCAAATTATTATTGAGTTAACTTTTTTTGTAATTTTTCAAAAACCATCCAATCAATTCACACAAAATTTTCACACAATGTTGGCAACAGTGACCTGCACAATCACTGAAATTTTCGTTCTGATCTGCATAATGTAAACAAACTGGTTATCTCGATAATAATAATTTGGCACACAGTGTATATACCATGTCCCTTCAGGGTGTGGATAACCATGGCTTTCCCCAATTTCTTATCCTTCGTAACCCTAAGCAACACTCCCCGACTCCCTGTTCAACACAATCTTGTTAAGTAGGTTATTTGATGTCTCACTCTGCTTCTCTTGCCTTTAATGTCTTATGAGTATCAAATTCTCTAAGGCTGCTTTCCTCACATTATATTAATAGGATAAATTCTCATACTTGACAGTAAAATAGACACTGATTGCAAAAAGAAACAAAAAATAGTGTCTTTCACATCAGTATATTACACATAAGACAATTTCTTTTTTAGACTTTTCTTTATTGTAAAGTTGTTTTATACAGTAATCTATTCTACCAGACAAACATACTAAAAAAAAAAAAAAAAAAATATTAATCCAACTAAGAAAATTCTTTTTCTTAATTAAAAACATTCAAGTGTCTGTCATGTTCTCTGTCTGAAAATTAAAAATGCAGTTTGAAATTCTTATAAGGTTACCAAATACAAAATATGAAAAGAAAACCAGACAAAAGAAGATCACCAAATACAACAAATATAAAAATGCCAGATGATATAAAGTTAAAAAAGACAACAGATGTAAAGAGAAGAGCCAACAATAGAAGATTATCAAATGCAACAGATATAATAAGGTTAGATAACAGAAATGTAACAGATACAATAAATGTAAAAAGTCTTTATAGGTGATCAAGTACAGCAGTTATAAAAAGAAGACCAGACGAGAGTAGGTTACCAAGTACAACAGATATAAAAAGAAGGCCAGACTATAGAAGGTTACCAAGTGCAACAGATATAAAAAGAAGGCCAGACTATAGAAGGTTACCAAGTGCAACAGATATAAAATGAAGACCAGACTATAGAAGGTTACCAAGTGCAACAGACATAAAAAGAAGGCCAGACTAGAGTAGGTTACCAAGTACAACAGATATAAAAAGAAGACCAGACTAGAGTAGGTTACCAAGTACAACAGATATAAAAAGAAGACCAGACTAGAGTAGGTTACCAAGTACAACAGATATAAAAAGGCCAAACTATAGAAGGTTAGCAAATGCAACAGATATAAAAAGAAGGTTATAAAAATACAACAGATGTGAAGTGAAGGGTAATGAGATTTTAGAATGTTTCCAAATACAACAGCCATACGAAGGCTGGAGGGCATAGCATTCTTATGATGGCAATCAAGATGAGCACACTATGCTAGATATATTACTGTATAATAATCCATTATTTCAAGAATTGTTATAGAAAGTGTATCTTTAATGCCATCAAATATGGTTTGTATATAATATTGCAACAATGATTTTCAAGCATGCATATAGGATTTTTTGAGTGGACAATGGATTTTGAAGGTTGAGGGGAAATATCTCAGAATTATAACTTGTGCAAATGAATGCAAAAAATATAAAACAACAAAATAATCCAATCAAAGAGTGGGAAGGAGAAATAAAAGAAATAAGAAGAAGCAAAGAAAATAGAAGAATAGGTTTCTTGAAGCAATTCCTTAACAAACGTTAAATGGAAAAGTTTCAGAAAGATTTTTCTGAAACTATTTTCAAGAGGATTATTGGGTGCAATCAGCTGGAATTCTCAACAGAAAACATTTATTCTTTGATAATTTATAGCTTTTCCTTGATACTATATGAAATGGCTATATAAATAAAACATAAATCCAAAATAATGCTTTGTGTGTGTATATATATTAGGTTGGTGTAAAAATAATGACGTAATAATGTCGTTTTTTTATGTTAAAAAATAAGTAAAAAAATGACATTATTACATCATTATTTTTGCACCAACCTAATATATATCGCCAAGTAAAACATTATCACCAGACAAGACACCAAAAGTGTTGAAACAAAATTGCAACTTTTGTAGTGATCTTATAATATGCATATGTTATAAATTTGAATTTTATATATACAAATATAAAATAAAATTCAAATTTATAACACACACACACATATATATATATATATATATATATATATATATATACACGCACTTCAACATGGTGTAATAGCAAGCTTGTCTTGCTAGATCAATTATGCCTGAACAGTGAGTTCAATCCTCACTGGATGACCCATACTTTCAGACTTTGTCCCACATATAAGATGCTCTGAGAAAACCACTATATATAAAAAAATCTTTTTCTACAGGTTAGCTCTGAGGAATTTTATATATATATAACTCATTTTTATAAAACTATATACATATATAATCCAATATTACTGTACTTAATTAATTTATGTGTTTATATATAATTTCACCTTTATAAGTAAATTGCTTATATAGTCCAATCTATTATTTTTATTTGCTCCCTTATAACACCCTGAGTACTAGTTTAATTTAATTGGTATCACTATGGTATTTTATACAAAAAAAGAGAATTATCCCCCTTGATATCTTGTTTACTTTTATTAGGTCGGTGCAAAAATAATGTCGTTTTCTCACATAGTAACATAAGTGAGAAAACGACATTATTTTTGCACCAACCTATTTAAATAATTTCTTACATATTTTTTTTTTTTTTAATTCTTTGCCTTTTGATCTTGAGAATTTGAATGATATAAATTATTAATAATTCTAATATTTTAGGCAACAATAATTAAATATAACAGTTTTAACACAAAATTTTCAATCATCACCACAAGAACGTGAGCCCAGTAACAGTCAGAATATGCTCCACACCTGAAGATTGCGAAAACTGCACGAAACTCAGAGTCATACTGTCAACATTGGATATTATGTATATTCACTAATATATACTTAGAGCTCTGTCTCATAATATTGAGCATTGTATTTATAACCCCTGGGGAAGAAATATATTTATATGTACATGCAAGTATGTGTGCATGTATGTATATTTTTTATCATACCCATATCTTATATATATATATATATATATATATATATATATATATATATATATATATATATATGATGTCACACATTATGAAATGGACAAAGTTTGACAATTATTTTAAGAGTTTTATGTTTATACATTCTTTTTATAGATTTACTTCAATATTTGTATCTATAAAAAGAATATATAAACATAAAAATGTCTTAATATATACAAAAGGCAGGATGTACGTGTGTATGTGTGTATGTAACGAATGCACGGCGGCAATTTTCGACAGATTTGCACCAAAATTTACATGCACATGCTCCAAGTTAGTGGGAAGCCCAAGACCGACTTTGCATTTCCCAACTCCCATCAATAGTGGAAATAATCAATTTTTTTCATGCGTCTAGGGAAGTTTTCATGTAGTTTGCGGCCATTTTGTACTGGCCAGAGTGAGAGCCAATAGCTGGCTGCCACATATAGGCAGGAAGATTCTATTAGTCAGCATGAGAGCCAACAGCTGACTGACACAAATGTTAGATAGCATGCCAAAAAAAAAAAAAAAAAAAAAAAAAAAAAATCGATGGCTGCATTCATCACAAGTGGGAAAAATTTAAATCTGCATGGTACTTTACTCCAATTGGCTCATTCGCTTGCTTAAACTCAACATCGATTCTGATTCTGCAGAACTGGGTTGGGTGTGAAAAAGTATTTGTTGTTAACATTCTTTTTTCATTCGGTTTTTCCAGTTAAAAGTCCTTTTTTAAAGCTGATCATTTTGTGTTCATTTTGTTTAGTTCTTTTTTTGTAACAGATTTAATGTTTAGTATAGAGCTTAGAAAAAATTTGCAGTGTGAGATAGGCAAGAAGTAAGGCATGTAGCAACATCAGCATAGCAAAGGACACTCCTTTAAAGGCAAGGAAAGGCAAAAATATTTTAAGTCAAGTGATAGCGATTTCCATATGAGTCGTATGATTTTTTAATCAAGCATGGGCAACGCTGGGCCATGCTGCTAGTATATATATATATATAAAAACATAAAAAGACAAAAGGAAAACTTTTCTTTATCAACATGTTTTGTCCCCTAATGAACTTTATCAATGTAAATGTGGAAATTTTATTCTGTTACTTGTATTTATACACAGAAGTAAATGTAAAATACTGTTAAATTTGTCTTAGTAACTATAAGCAAGATGAATCTTAACTTCAAGAAATACTCAACTCCAGTCAACAAAAAACAACAAAATTAATTATTACAAAAAATTTAAAACTGTTAAGCTCATTAAAAATAATAATTCACCTGCAAGATCTACATTACACAGAACCAATATATTTACAAATTTACATGTCTCTTAAAAAACTGTGTTCCTGACCAATCAAACCTCATAAATAATTATATTGGATACACTACAACATGCTTAACAGGAAGACTTGCATTACATCTTTTTAACCATAGTGCAATTAGGTCTCATTTAAATACACAAGGAGACCTACCAAACTCAATCTGAAACACACTCCTTGATAATACAAATATAATAGCATCCTCCACATGTACAAAAAGGCTAAAAATAATGGAAGCATTATTAATAAAAAAAAATTAAAAAAGAAAGCCATTACTCAATAATATCAATTATGAACATGGTTACAATGTGCTGACTGTGTCTGGAACATAAAACATTCTATAACTCTAGATACATACATAAAACAATGTGTATATTCAGTTAAAAATAAAATAAAATTCATCCTTGATAATGGATAAAAGTATAGCTGAAAAGACTTGGAAAACATTCAAACAATTTTTATATAATTTATGTCCTGAAAAGAAAAAAAATATATGAACACATGAGAAATTTCATAAAAAAATTAACCACCAGAGCTGGTCACTCATTTTCAACGAAACTTGCATAAAAGAGGTATTTCTGCCCACATATCCATATAACCTTCTCTAAAGATGGCTTATGTGAGCCAAAAGATTAGATCAAAGAACTGCTTAATAAAAAAAAATCCAAATGTTGGACAATTTTTGTCTTTATTTTTGCCCAAAATTAAAGCAACCATACTAAGTTTAGAACGGCTCATGATCAAACATAATAGACATTCATTGTATGTTATACTTAACAATATATGTTTAAATATATACACATATATATACATATAATATCAATCTCCAAATAGGAGAAGTCGGATATTATGTATATTCCCTAATATATAATTATAGCTCTGTTTCATAACAATGAGCACTGTATTTATAACACGTGAGGAATAAATATACTTACGTATGTGCAAGTATTTGTGCATGTATGTACATTTTTTATCCTACTCATTACTATATATATATAGGACAATAATCTGTTGGTATATAAACCAAGTGGATCCTAATAATATATTAAAACTGATCCACAAAAAGAGCTCAACATATTTATCCTAAGAGAGTATATAAATTGCAAAATAAAGAAATCCTAAATTACCTTATGAGAATAGCTATTTCAATTAGTGTTAATACGCCAGTATTTTTCAAAGTGTATTAACACTAGTTGAAATAGCTATTCTCATAAGGTAATTTTTGATTTCTCTATTTTGTTGTGTGTGTGTGTGTGTGTGTGTATAATTGGGTAATTCCATATGAGCAAGATAAGGTTTTTATCAGATAATCCCCAACAGGATTCTTGGCAGACCATATCTAATTCACCACAAACCTTAAACGAGATAAAAGCCAAAAGTGTGGAGCCACCCTCTGGATTTAATAATTGATAAGTTTCATACATTTTTTTAATTTAATTAACTCCTTTCAAGCTAGGGTGTAAGGAGTAAAAAAAAAAATAAATAAATAAATAAATGTAAAGAAAAAAGAAACCATTCAAAGTTTTTTCTATCTATGGTGATAGAAATTGATGCTGAAAATATTTAACCCTTTAGTACATTGTTTCCAAATTTCTAGAGTGGGTTTACCTGAATTTTAAAATCTGCCAGCCCTAACATTACCATTATCCAGGTCGATTAGGCAGAAAGTACTAAAATTTTGGGACACCCAATCCTAAACAGGAAACAACTGATAAACTGCTACTCCTCTTCAAAAGTGAGGGAAGGAATGCGAACCAGATGAGAGGTGAATTACTTTCATTATTATTATTGAAATTATGATAAGATCCTTCAAGAAGAAAGAGAAAGTATCTCTAGACTAAATGAGCGAGTAAATTATATATATATTGTATATATTGTATATATAGTTGCAGCATAAACCAGGTGGGCTATGTAGGTGTTGAACAAATGCAAATATGCCTGAGCAGATATCTGCAACAGAGATCGGATAGCCAGCCTCAGAATAGAGTGGACATGGAAATGAGCAGCAGACCATTATATATATCAATCCTACGAATAAAATTCCCATTCTATCGACTTGAAAAATAAAGTAGTGATAAGATCTCTTTCAGATAATCTGTTAGATTATGGCCATATCATGGTTCTTGTCTGACCCCAAAGTTTAGCAACGTTGAACTTGGTCAGTACCTACTGTTCTTAAACTTGGATGTCTGGGTGGTGCAATGAATAAAGGCTCAAAATAAGAAATTAGAGAGCAGAGTTCCAATTTCAGTCAGGTTCACCAATATTCACTTTCATCTAAATAACCTTGGGAAAGTTGTGATCCACCTTTTTTCCCCTACAAGCTATGGGTTAATCAGTAAATTAATATCTCAAGCAAAAAAAAAAGCAATTCTTATTAAAAATTATTTTTTATAAAAAACAAAAAAATAAAATAAAGCAATTCTTACACTCTAAAAATATTTTCTGGCTTTAAATAACCTGAAAAAGATTGATAGTTTGTAAAAAAAAAAAAAAAAAAAAATAAAAGAAATAAAAAAAAATAAAAGAAATAAAAATAAAAGAAATAAAAATAAAAGAAATAAAAATAAAAGAAATAAAAATAAAAGAAATAAAAATAAAAGAAATAAAAAAAAAGAAATAAAAATAAAAGAAATAAAAAAAAAGAAATAAAAAAAAAATCAATCATTGAATCAAACTTACAATCTGTTCTTGTCAGAATGTTATAAATATCTCCTTGATTCAATATTTTATTGTCAGATTTATATTTCAAAGACATCTTAGAAATTTTTGTCAAGACAAATGGTCATTGCTAGACTATCAACAGCCCAATGAACGGCTAATCAAGATGAAAGCAAAAAGTTGTCATTCTTTTGGCAAATCCATTTTATTGAAATGACAAAATAGATTACATTCTAAATGCAGCATGACAGCTGCAAAAGTTGATTGAATGAGAAAAATTCTGCTAATTTCTAAACTGACTGTTTCTTTAAAATGGATACTGTCTGAGACTTATTTTTGATCATTTGCAACTAATTTTTCAGTCCATGTAGTTTAAATTAAGTAATAGTCTTCATTCTTATAATCTCTGCTTGTTTTGACTTTATTGGCTTCACTTGTCTTCTCTTCCATTCTCTGATCAACTTACTCAGCAATCGAAAATCCTGAGTAGGGTTAAAACTCAGTGACAAAACTTCATTCTCCAGGCAACAGACCAAAAACTCACAAGGCTTCTATAGGGCTCCACTGGGTGATCTTATTCCACTTAACAGGGGTGACATTGCCAAAAGTTAAAGTCCCTAGCTGGATGATGGAAAGGTGTGAGCTCAATCCTTGCATTGGGCAGAACATTGTTATTTTCCTTTTCAGCAATAATTCAAAAATGCATTGTTTCTCATCAATTTCACCAACAACAAGGCTCAAAAGCTACTCAAGGTAGAGGGATGCTGAATGTCATTGTTGTATGAACATAGGAAGAGGTAAGATGTGCAGACTATGAAAATATATAAGAAAGATAACGCTTGACTCAAGTCTTGAAGAAGTTAAGATTGTAGCAATCAGATAAGTTTCATAAAGTAGCAGTTCTAGGGAAGAATTTGTTTGAATAGAACTTCCTTCTTACCAGGGAAGGAAAATGGGACTTGGAAGAAAAACTCAAGCTGTCTTTTGTCAAGTGCTGACATTGTGAAAAACTATTTTGTTCTATCGTGGTAGTCTGAGCATTGAGCACTTTACTGCATAAGTAGAGGTTTGCCTTTTGGTCTTTTTTTTTGTTCAGGATTTTTTCTTGTCTAAGGTTATAGATTGTCTGACAAGTTATCTGTTGGCTACACCAACATCATGTGTTTTTTTAGTATATAAATAAATATATATATATATATATATACACACACACACACACACATACATACATAAGATTAATAAAAATATGAAATTTGTCACTTAACTGATTGATGTTATATTAGAGAAAGAGAGAAAGCCATTTGTGTGTATACATATATATATGTTTTGCTGTATCACAGCTCTTCAGTGTGGCTAGACTTCCAAATGCTTCAAGCCAGGATCAATACCCAACCGATTTGGCATTAGTCAGAGATCCTACACCTAGGACCATCTAAACTATAATATTAGCCAACGCATTTCGTCCAATGTGGACTTTTTCTAGGCAAAAACAAAATGAATTTATTAAAACAAAGTAACTAATAATAACAAAACAAAATGTCCTTAGTAACTGGAAGAAGATTTTGTTTCGTTATTATTAGTTACTTTGTTTTAAAAAATTCATTTTGTTTTTGCTTTGAAAAAGTCCACATTGAACAAAACACGTTGGCTAATATTACAGTTTTCTTATTGTCTTTTACATTTATAAATATTGTCTTTTTCCACAAGTTATATATATAATCATCAGAAAAAAAATATTAATATTAAAAATATTATTTCACAAAAAACGTCTATTTTGCTCTTTTGAAATCCTTTTTATCTAATGATGCTTGTATATAGTTGAAACATGCCAAAGTAAAAATTGTCTTATCATTCCAAATTGTCATATATTTTTTACCACTTATTTCATGCATTCACTGCTGCAACAATATATGGTGGTGCCTCTAAAAAAGCCCTTGTCAGATAATGACCCAAGGGTCAGGCACATTATGGAGACCACACAACATCATTACCACTAAGCTATGGTATCCCAACAGGACTACATGATATGACTAACCCCAGACTTTGTTGGTTCACCCTCATATTGTGAGAGTACCAAATGCAAACACAGTCTCCTCTCCAATCTTAATGTCTATATCAACCAGACATCAGTCAGATATATCAAGCCCGAAGTGGTAATGATACCTCAGCATTTGATAACAGAACAAGCGCTAACTGTAATGCAAATGCTTACAGTTTCTTTGACGTGAGCCCAAGGAATAAAGTGTTGCTGCCGACACTGGAGTTTGAACACAGATCACCAGAGAGCAAACACAAGCGATCCCATTTTGAATAAGTAGATCACATGATGATAAAGGAAATGTATACATGGGAATTAGTATGACATCTAAGTGATCACTCTTCGAATTACTTTGGAAGCATGCTTGTCAAACTCTCTGCCTCTGGGCAGATAGGAACCCAGACAATGCTGTGCCGAAGGGCAGTCTCTCATCTGGGGTGGTATACAGATACCCGACCCCATTTTTACGGGATCTATGGGGAATTTTTGCCCGAGCCTACAGGCTTGGATATCCCACTATAAACTTGGCCTTGTGCCACATCCGGCCGCGTGAGAGGGTTAGTGAATATCTCACTATCCAGATTACTTCTGAGTGTGCTGGTCAAGCTCTTTTCCTGGAGGCAGAGAGGATCCCCAGAAGAGGCTATGTCGAAAGGCAGAGTCATCTCAGGAAACAGCTTCCCAACTCTTGTTTTTATGGGGAATTTTTGGCCGAGCCTATAGGCTCAGATACCCACCAATAAACTTGACCTTGTTCCACATCCAACCACATGGGGCAGTTAGTAAATATCTCACTACACAGATTACTATTCAGATCATTATTTGGTGGTTACTTTTTGAGTTAGTGCAAGTGTTATTTGAAGGTGTCTGACAACAGTATTGTCCATTGGTATTACCATAGCTGCATCTGAACTTACAAAGTCTCTACTACAATGAGCATTATGAAAGGACAATGAGTATTTGTTGACATTACATAAGTGGCAATAAGTGTTCATTGACATCACAAAAAAAAAAGAAGAAAGGAAAGAAGAAAACAATCTATTCACTATTAAGGATGAAGTTCTTGGAAACCAATGTCCAGACAAACAAGAAAATACAGAGTTTTTAATTTTGTGCATATGCATTGCTTGTTTTTGTCAACTGCACAGTATAGTAAGGTCAGTTAGACACCCTCTGTGAGAAAAAGAGCACCATCATGTGATTCACTCTGCCAGAAATTTGGAAATGGCATGCTGTACTGCTTGGCATTCACACTGGAAACTCCAATACAAACATTTCAAAGTGTTTGGTTGTCAATCTGAGGACAGTGAAGAGGATTCAGAAAGAGTTGGATGAGTTTAATCGTGATTACAAAGGTGTTTGTAGTGATCACTAGTGATGGCAAATTGATGCCTCCGTTCATCTTCCTACAGGGCCTCAGACACAACACTGAGGCCTACATCAAGTGTCTTGAGGAGGTAATGCTGACTTAATCAAGAGGGTGGCTGCTGGAAGACTTTGTCTGGCAACAGGATTCTGCACCATGCTACAAAAGCAGAAGAGCTCAGTCATGGCTGTCAGACAATTTCTGCAACCACATCATGCCTGACATCTGGCCACCTAACACTCCAGACTACAATCCCTTATTAGGCAAGGGACACAGTTGAACGAGAGACCACCACAACTCTTTGTAAGATCAAAGATGAACTGAAGGCAAGGATTATGGCAGTATTTGCCAACTTAAACAAGAAAACTGTCCAGAAGAGATGCAGGAGATTCACAAGTTGTCAGGAGGCTGTGATAGAAGCTAATGGCAATTTCATTTAATAAATTTGCTCTTTAGTATTCAAGATATTTTTGTGTAATTTTGGTAAATATATCTGTTAAAATGAAATATCAGTGTTATTTTCATTTTTGCGTAATTTAGACGACAGTTTATCCATCACTCAATGTATATGATTTCTTAAAATGTAAAAAATTTTATAATTTACAATCTGGAGTTTTTTCTTATATATTATTATTGATTAAGCACTGTAGATTATGGATTTAAAGAAGAATATTTTTGCTTAAGAAAACAAGTAGGATGAACATATATATTTTGGTTTGCATTGGGAGGATCAGTTTACATTGAATTTACATAGCAAAATGAACCCTCTTTTAACTTTTAGAAAATTTAATTAAAAAATTATTTTTTTTGTAGATATTCATGATCAGTGGTGCTTAATCTATAGTGACATAAAAAGCCTTTTGGAAAAAGTGATTATTTCTGTCCACAATGACTATTGAACAACTCCATCGATTTTTGTTTACACGATTAAAATTCATCCAACTTGTCCCAAATTATGAATTCTTCAAAATAAATAAAGATTTTTTTTTTCACAAATTCAACAACTTTTTAAACATTTATTTGATTGTCTCATGCATATTCAATGACATTCTGCCAATCTCTCTGGTACTTTTCCATAATTTTCCTTAATTTTTTACTCTCAAAAGATTTGCTGCAGAAATTTGATACATACAATCTTCAGCTTATTTACTGCCATGCACCTTCAGAATGTAGGTGATCATAGTTTCCACAGCTTCCTTCACTTTATTATCCATGAATTGTTATGACTTTTGGGGAAAAAAATAGTTAAATTGTTTCCCCCACTGTCTTCTTGATGATTTTATATTCAAAGTCATCCTCTGCCTAAACTGACTGCCACCCAGTTTACCCCCCCCCTTTTTTTTAATCATTTCACACCAACACTAAGACACAAAGAGTTTCTCAGAGTGAAAGAAAATTAGAAAACTAAGGAAGAAACTGGAATCAATCCTAAACAGGAAACAAGGGATCAACCTCTACTCCTGTTCAAAAGACAGGGAAGGGATGTTAACTTGTCAATAGGTGAACCAAAAGTTGAAATCAATTCAAGCATTTCTGTGAAAGTGAAATTTACAGTCTAGACTTTAATTTGAAATTGGCTCAACAATTCCTTTTTCCAGGTAGCTAACAATTAAGCCATCCACACAGCCATTATCAACAGAATTTACTAAAATTGAAAGAAAACACTTATTCAGTTTTTCTTATTTATAAAATAAGGTTCTTGTTTTTTTCTTTTTAGATATTCACTGGCTTTTTGTAAATTTTGTTTTCTACAAACTTTTGTACAAATTCATTTACTTCTGGAAATTCTTCTGCAAAATCACTGGCTTCTGGAAATTCTTGTACAAATTCACTGGCTTCTATAAATTTTTTGTGAAAATTCACTGGCTTCTGTAAGTTTTCTTGTAAATACTGGTTTCTGTACTTCATAAGTTGTAAAATTTAATCAAATCCCCACACGCTGAGAAAATATGACAAATCAATTTCACTTTAGTCTAAATATTTCAGCTTCCACAGTTTTCGTTAAATTCAATATTTGCAGAATAAAAAAATGTTTTTTTTTTCTTTTCATCTGTGGCAATTTTTGTAATAAACAGAATTTACTTTTTATCTTTTAGTCAGTGGTATCTTGTTACAGCCACCATTATCTTTCTCTCTCTTTCTTGTCTAAAGAAACAAAGTGCTGATGACATACCATTTAATTAGTCTGCCACTGTTCTTGAAAATGTGCACCTACATCTGCTTAAGCCACAGGAAATGTCCGATTTTGACAAGAGAAAAGTAAAATTCTCTATTTGAAATAAAAAAGATTATTTTCATAGAAATATTCATTCACAAAGACGAAAACAATACCTTGTTTTCACTATGAATAATGACATGTTAGGTTGGTGCAAAAACAACGCCGTTTTTCTTTCGAAGTTGAACGTCAAAAAACGACATTATTTTTGCACCAACCTAATATTTCCAAGTCGTCGTTGCAAGTAAATGCAGGACAATCTGCTCAAAGATGAAGAAATTTTAAAACAACAGAAATGTGGTTCTAAAGATGGATGCTGGGAATATCATGAACCAAATATGTGAGCAAAGACAAATTTTGAGAGTAAAAAAGGAAACAAAAAGGACTTAACATCAGGAAGAGAATGGTGAAGTTTCTAGAGTACATAATGAAGGCTTGAAAAATTTGATACTCACAGGACAGATTGAAGACAAGGAAGGTAGAGGAAAACAATGCATAATCTACCTAATGGTCTTGAGTAAATGGATGGCAGAATAAGGTATTGAAGATATAACAAAGACAAAATTTATTAAGAGCTACAAAGGACAGGAAGATGTAGAGGACCATAAATGACTATATCTTGAATGGATACGACACATAGAAGAAGAATGAACTAGTGTAAATGATTAACAGAACAAGGTTTAGGAGAGATAACAAAAAGATAAGAGCTACAAAGGAATTGTGTGTGTGTCTCAAACAGGCCATAAAAGTCATCAAAGGCACAAACACAAGTAGAGCATTGAAGGCAGATCTCATTGTCCAACCCTCAAAAACGATGGAAGTGTTCAGCATATATAATAGATTCTTCTGATAGTTAGTTTTAATAATTCTCTTACAGTTTGCTTTTTATGCTTCATCAGTAATTCTTTTTTGATTAGCACAGAAATATATTTATTTTGAAATTTCAAGGCTTTAATAATCTTATTGACAATTTTAATATTCTGTTCCCAGTTTATTTGATGGGTATTATTAGCATCTGGTTTACTAACTGTATTTACTTCAGGTTCAATGAAAGGAAGAAATAGCAATAATTATTTTATGGAAGTTTCATTTTTAATCTCCTTCTCCTGCAAGCAAAACTCATCAAATTATGATTTGATTTTTGTAAGCGAAATCACATTTTTAAAATCCTACATTACTAATTACTGGCCATAAAGTATGAACAAATGTCAAATAGAGTTTCCAGCAAATATTTTTTTTTTTTTTTTTTTTTAACAAAAGTGATTTCTGGCTGTCAGATAAATGCCATAATTTTGCTAAGATTGAATTTTTATTTTCTTTATTAGAATTTAAATTGTTTATTCATTTTGGGTCAGGGATATTAAATTAATATCTGCAGGCCCAGAATAATTTTAAATTCAAAATTAATTTGATAAAAATAATTTTAAAATTCATAAATTCACGAATGTCTTTAAATCCATCATTTTTCCAAAATAAAAATTTCTGGGTTGAAAAATTTTCATTATTTGTATTATTTACATCTTTACTGTTGTTATTAGAAGGCATAGTGAAATAATGGATAACAGCTCAGATTGAGGAATCAGAGAGCCGAGTTTGAATTCCAGTCGAATCTATTACATTAACTTATGTGCCAATACCTTTGGGAAAGGTATGAATCCTCTTCTTCTCTCCCCAGCTATGGGTAAATAGCAGGACAGATTGGATTCTAAAGGCTTGGATGGTAACTGGTCTACTGCAGAAAGAAATGGCAATCTACTGTGGGGAAAAAATCTGCCTCATCAGTTATATATAAAAAGATACATTCTGCACCATGCTACAAAAGCAGAGGAGCTCAGTCATGGCTGTTAGACAATTTCTGCAACCATGCCTGACATCTGGCCACCTAACACTCCAGACTACAACCCCTTATTAGGCAAGGGACACAGTTGAATGAGAGACCACCACAACTCTTTGTAAGATCAAAGATGAACTGAAGGCAAGGATTATGGCAGTATTTGCCAACTTAAACAAGAAAACTGTCCAGAAGAGATGCAGGAGATTCACAAGTTGTCAGGAGGCTGTGATAGAAGCTAATGGCAATTTCATTTAATAAATTTGCTCTTTAGTATTCAAGATATTTTTGTGTAATTTTGGTAAATATATCTGTTAAAATGAAGTGGTAGTGTTATTTTTATTTTTACGTAATTTAGACGACAGTTTATCCATCACTCAATGTATATGATTTCTTAAAATGTAAAAAATTTTATAATTTACAATTTACTGTGGGGAAAAAATCTGCCTCATCAGTTATATATAAAAAGATACATGAACACATAATCGTGTTTCTTGCATGGCATCTAACTGATTCTTGTTATCATAACACTTTGGCCATTGGGTTTGTTGATTCAGGTAGTCTTCAGGAATTTTTAATGAATTCTTTATTTAATCTACAGAGGTAGATCGTTGTTTTTGTTCTGCTGACCATGAATTATTCAAGATATCCCTAGACATGTTCAGTGACTTGAGAAAAAGCTACTTCCATAGATTAAATACAGGGTTCTGTTTGAAATCCCTTAAAGCTGGATGAACATGCACATGATGGAGGCTGGATGGTAGAACAGTTAATACATTATGATAACAATAAACCACATGTAAATAATTTTCTCTTTTATATATATATATATATATGTAAAATGACAATTGGAAAAAAGATCTTAGATTTTGCCAACGCGTTTCGTCTTCCGACTTTTTCAAGGCAAAAATGAAATCGAAATGTTCTTGTTGTTATAGTTACATTAAAAAATCCAAATTTAAAAAGATAGACACTTCTGTCTAAGATCTTTTTTCCAATTGTCATTTTATTTATACCAATCTGTCTTGTCCACAGAATTGATCTGGGAATTTATCTATATTGTTGACATGAAAAAAAAAAATCTCTTAGTATAAAGGTAATTTACATTAACCAGAAAAAAAGGCTTAGACAAAAGCGTCTATCTTTTTAAATTTGGATTTTTTAATGCAACTATAACAAGAACATTTTGATTTCATTTTTGCCTTGAAAAAGTCGGAAGACGAAACGCGTCGGCAAAATCTAAGATTTTTTTCCAATTGTCATTTTATTTATACCAATCTGTCTTGTCCACAGAATTGATCTGGGAATTTATCTATATATATATATATATATATATATATATATATATATATATATATATATATAAGTAAGTACGTTTAGAGTAGAGATCCCATACTTTTTGTCACTGGAGTATAGCTGATTTTTAAACAAAGTAACAAACAAGCATCAAAATTTTAGTAGAACTTGATTTTCAAATTTATCAAATTTGACAACTGATCTAAAATGAAGTTTTTCTGAAGCTTATTCTATAATACAAATCACATCCAACTGTCAGGAGCAACACTACAGTTTGTGACCCCCATGAACCATTAATTATGGGTCAAATCGCTAGCTCATCTACACATCTGCTGATCATTTCCTCAGTTATGATCCAATTCACTTGCAACAAGAAAACAAAACTGCTTAGCATCTCACTTTGATAGGTAGCCTGAGCTTTGGCTGGCACAGGGCCACCAGAGAACAAATTCCAATATAGACCAACCTTATAAAGAAAAGATCTCCAGCTTGCAAACCAATGTTTACTGGGAGCATGTCATTGAGAAAAATCAACAACAGATGGTTGATTATAATACAGTGAATTGAGACTAGAATATCCAAATATTTTAATTAAACCCATTGCGGATTTATTTAATATACTGGGTGTGATGGGTAAATTGTCACATTTTATAATTTTCATTTCATGTATGTGCATTGTTTGTTTGATCTTGTTAACTGCACAGAATAGTAGGGTCAGTTGGGCACCATCTGTGAGAAGAGCACCATGAAGCAATTCACTCTGCCAGAAATTTGAAAACAGTATGCTCTACTGCTTGGCATTCATGCTGGAAGCTCCAATACAAACATTTCAGAGTGTTTGGTTGTCAATCTGATGACAATGCAGGGGCTTCAAAGATAGTGCAACCCGACTCAAAAGAGTGGCTGCAGGAAGACCCTATATCTGACACCAGGACTCTGCATCATACCACACAAGCAGGAGAATCTAGTCATGGCTGTCAAACAATTTCTGCAACCACATCAACCCATATATCTGGCTACTTAACTACCCAGACTGCAACCCCTCCTTGATTATTATGCAAGGGGCACAGTCGAGAGACCAACAAAATTCCTTGTAGCACTCAAGATGAACTGAAGGCAAGGATTATGGCAGAATTCACTAATTTAAACAAGGAGACCATCCAGGAGAGTCACAGGAGATTCTGAGTCGTCTGGAGGCCATGGTTGAAGCCAATGGCCATTTTATTGAATAAATTTACTCTTGAGTATTTGTAGTGAAAGAGATAATCAGTTACCCAAAAAAAAAGTTTATGTTTTGTGTGCGATCTGCCAAAGAAAAATTACCAAAAAGTAGTTAGCAAAAATCTACATCAATGACTAGAATCTATGCTAATGTTCCTCCCTCCCCTGAATGCCGTGACCAATCAGAAAATTCTTTCGGTGAACAGAAGTTGTTGTTTTTCACTTATAAAAGGAGATGATTATTTTTTGAGCTGTGAAACAAACACACGTTGTTGCTGGCAAGAAGTGAAGGTTGGATTTGTGACCCCCCATTTTGTCGTTTCTACGGTGTGTGTTGGACTGTTACGTTGGACTATCATGTGAACTGCGATTTGGCTACAAGTGTTGTGGCCGAGAAACAAGAAATCTATTGCAATTGCTACAATCAGTTGACAGTCTTTTCTTTACTGCAACAGTATTTCAAGATATTTTTGTGTAATTTTGGTAAATATATCTGTTAAAATGAGATGTCAATGTCATTTTCATTTTTGTGTAATTTAGACAATGTATCCATGACACACTGTATGTGAAAAAGATATATAAACTTTTATATATTATGTTGTAACCTAGGGAAGGTTACTGAATAGAATAATCACACAAAGTTTGGTAATGAACGATAATAATTAGGACAAGAACAATACATATAAGATACGCCAGCAGCACACAGAAGTGTATGTATACATAATATTTGTGTTTGAAAACCCAGTGGTACTAATGATGTGCCAATGACCCACAGTATTAAATGAAAATGATACTGAATAGATTAAGCAAACAAAGGTTGGTAATGAATGATAATACTTAAGACAAGAACAACACATATAAAATTCACCAGCAGCATGTAGAAGTAGTAGTCAATTGCTAGAAGTGAGTCAAGTGAATTCCACAATGAATCTCCAGCTACAGACCAACATACAGTATTTACTATTGTATTTATGTGAATAGGGACATATCCATTACTGTCCTTAGGTATGCTGCAACATACCTGAATAATGTTAGAAAAATCAATGACAAGTGGAGAAATTTTTTTTTTTTTTTTTGCTTAGAAAATCATTTAAAGGGCACTTCAACATGGTGTTATGGTTAGCATGCTGCACAGTCCTCACTTTCTTGATAGAGTTCAAAAGTATCTCAGAGTTTTTGTTGGAGAAGAATTATTTTACAACCTCTTTAACACAGGTGGGAAGTGGCGAGACTCACTATGGAAAGTGCTCAGACAAACTATATTCCTTCATTTTGTAAGGTCTAACCTTTACAGCAAGGACCAACCATTCCATTTACATTGTAGCAGACCAACCACCCTACTTTCATATTCTATCAGTGAGAAGTTCCACTCAAACAGCTTCATTCCACAAACCAATAAGTGGAGAAATTATTTTTTGTGCAACTAAATTTTAAGAAATTTGACAAATGGGTACATTTCATTGAAACTAGATTTGATTACGTGTCCCACCTTTTTAGGCTTCATCAATTTCAAAAATGAAAGAAAGATATGTGCATGCATTTGCTTAAATAATGAGTCATAGTAATTCTTCCCAAAGCTGGGATTTCTTGTGATTAAAGAAAAGAATGGAAAGAATGAAAATAAGAGAGTTTAAGAAAAAGTCTTTTCTTTCGTTCTTTTCTTTAATTATGAGAAATCCCAGCTTAGGAAAAAAGTACCGTGATTCAGTATTTAAGCATATACACATTTCTTTCTTTCGTTTCTGGATCTGATGAAGAATAACAAGTGGAGCTCTGGTGGTTGTTAGGCTGTCAACACTGATGACAGCTTTCCAGAAATTCTTGCAGCCAAGCCATCCCCAAATGTAATGCACTGTATTCCATTAGATCTTGTCAGTACAGCCGAGAGGGAGGTCATGTAGTTTGGGCAGTACATGGCCTCCATATACCACTGCCCAGGTCTGTTGCCTGGAGAGGTCATTTCAGTCTCAGCACCAAAGGACTGAATTTTGACCAAATAAGGAGCTAACTTTATTCTGCAAGATAAACGGATGCCTACTACATATTAGTAAATTGCTGATACCCACTGAAGAGTGGGCAGACAGATAACCTATGAAACACTGGAGTTGGGATGCTGAAAGTAACATCAATCAGTTAAGTGATGGAGATTTACTCATATTAAATTATATATATATATATACATACACACACAAAGATTTAGTTACTAGAATAGATATATATATATATATATATATATACAAAGATTTAGTTACTAGAATATATATATATATATATATATATATATATATATATATACACACACAAAGGTTTAGTTACTAGAATACATATATATATATATACACACACAAAGATTTAGTTACTAGAATACATATATATATATATATATATATACACACACAAAGATTTAGTTACTAGAATATTTATATATATTACATGAATCATTCATACAAGAAACAGATATAGAAGTTAATGATTTAAATGGCGAGAATACATCTTCGCAAACATATCTATATCTGTTTTTTGTATGAATGATTCATGTAACGTAAATTGTACTGCACCACATACTTGAGATATATATATATATAAAATTCTATATTTAAAAATATGATTCCAACACGCTACATAAGAAGTCTCATGTTTCAAAAACAAGAGCCGTAAACTTCAATATAATTATTAGAATTAAATTGAGTTAAAGTGAGCTGTGTTTCATCTTCAAGCAAAATTTTTTTTGGAATAACTTATTTCTGAAATTTATGTGTTTTATATAGGAATCAAAAATTCCCATGGTGACAGCCATCGTGGATATTTGAAATAGGTAGTGGTGTTGTCTGCTAATGATGTGTATCAACATAGAGTTACTTTCATAGATGTCAAGTCAGGGTAAGGTGGGGGTGTCTAGATTTAAAGCGGAAGATGTTTTCAATCAGTCAGGTTAACTTGTCTATGAAGATTAATTTATGTTTTGTTTTATTTCTTTATGAAAGGGTATTGTGTATATAAAAACATTCGTAACATTTGTTATTTGATGACTTCATAAAGGGTTATCATTTTTTGTAGGGTGTTAAAACTTTTTATTGGGGCCATGGATTATAAAAGTTAATTTATTGTATGTTAGTTTTTAAGCTAAACCCAGAAGATTGCCCATTAGAAAATAAATGCTGCATCAAATCTGTGGTATACCAATGTACTATCTCATCCACTGAGAGTCCTAGTACTGAGATGATATACATTGGGTCCACAAAGAATGATTTTAAAGCTAGATGGAGGCAGCATAAGTGCTCTTTCAACAATATAAATAAAAGAATTCAGACTTCTCTATCTAAATATTTTTGGCGTCTGAAGGAAATAAATAGGACACCTAAGGTAAAATGGAAAATTATAAACAGGACTAGAACTTGTAAAACTTGAGATGACCCATGCCCTTTGTTCCTCCATGAGAAACTGCACATTATCAAGTTTCTAAATAATAAAGATCTATTAAACAATAGACATGAGTTAACGGTTTTTTGTCGACATCATCAAATTCACGCATTGAACAATTGAGCTTAAAAACTAACTGTTCAGCTTCATGAGCTAGATTGTTGAACCTTCACACATCGAAGATAATAGGAGACTCCATGAGATACATATATTAAAAGATGTAAAACAAACTGGAAATCTTTTTTCAAAACTGTTCTTGATATATAAAAATTTATATATTGTTATTATATGTATTAGGTTGGTGCAAAAATAATGATGTAATAATGTCATTTTTTGACGTTAAAAAATACGTCAAAAAATGACATTATTACGTCATTATTTTTGCACCAACTTAATACTTACATATATATAAAGGGCTCAAACACTAATATTCCATGGTTATAATTTATTACATTGGAATTGTAATCATGATCCAATTCATCTGACCTACAAATTCAAAAAGAAATCAGAAAATATAACTCCAATTACGATTCCAGTGGAATAAATTATAATCATGGAATATTCGTGTTTGAGCTTTTTATTATATTATTACTCTATCCTGGACATCGAGTTCTACCTGGATTCTATCCTCATAGAAATATATATATATATATATATATATACTGACCACTAATATTATATATATATATATAAAATCATTTTTTTTTTTGTTTTGTTTTGAAAGAGTTTGTTAATAATTAGAAATAAAATAGCAATTTAAATCAAACCTGAACTGGAGAGAAACATGGTTCCCAAGATATAACTCATCGAGATATGTTATATGATAACAAAATTGTCAAAATATTTAGTGAACCTAACCATTGATTACAATTTAAAATCATACTTGAACTGGTAAGAATTATGGTTCCCAAAATGCAATTCGCTTTGAATAACTGATTGGTTTCTTTTCTATAGCTTATCAATTCTTTTAGGTTATTTAAAGCCAGAAAATATTTTCCGATTATAAAAAATAATTCTTTTATTTTTTGAGCTAACATGCATTTAATGATACAAGTCTTACTAACTTGGGGGAGGAGAGGTGGATACATACTTTTGCATGTGTGAATATAATGAGCCCAACCAGAATTGGAACTCAGCTCTCCAATTAACAATTCCCTACCATTATCCATTAAAATGGTTGCACATCCAATCTTACATCACCTAGTATTCCCAAGCAGTCACCTATCAAGATACTGACCAAATGCAATGTTGCTTAACCAGTGTTTCAACGTGATATAGCCATAAGCCTCTTTGAATAAATAATCAAAAAATTTTAAATACTTTAAGAATCTTCATCATTAGAATTCTTCCCAGAATTAATTTGATTGGATCCATTGGAATTCTGGAATGAGAATAGAACTAAAAATCTTTTGCAAAGATAATAAAATTAAACAGGCAAAGAATTTTCTTCTTTGTTTTTTTCTTGTGAAATATTGGAAAATTCCATTCCTGCAAAGTACTCAAAATCAGACTGCAAAAATTAGGAAAAGAATCTTATTAACAAAAGTTGGTTTTGTGCTGGTCTCTGCCGACACAGACTCTGCACATTTGGAATAATATTTCCTTAAGCCATACTGTGACCAAATGGACTTCTGACTGAACAGTGGGAAATAAAAAAAATAAAAATAAAATTAAATAAAGCTCAGTCAAGGTAGCTTATAATGAAATGATGTGATGAAAATGTACATCATGTTGGTTCATCCTTACCCCAACCATAAATTGAAGATACACATCAGAACGATTTAAAAAGAACAAAGAAAATAAAAAAAAAGATCTTTGATGATTAGAAGAGGCTTTTCTAAATTTCTGCTTTTCTGATTATAGTAGAAACTTCTACACACAGAGAATTTTATATTTTCTTTAATAATTTTACCTTAAGCAAGGGGATAATGCAACTAAGATGCAAGGAGTTACTGGGAATGGAAGAGAAGGTGAAGACTTTAGTGATAAGAAAAGACAATAAAAGAACAGCATTCAGAAACTATGGCGATGTCAGTTGACATTGCATTTAAATTTTTGAAAATTGTAGGTGGCAGAGAAACAAGAAACTACTAGAATGTAGCACCATATCCTCACCCCACTGGACCCATGCACTCCACTAGACTGGCCATTGGTCTGGTATAGTCCAGTATTACAGGTTCGACACAAGTCTCCAATTCCCAATGCAAAGCCACCCTCCAGCCACGTTGTGATTGTTTTGATCCTGGAGAATGGTCATCAGATTGTAGAAATCTTAAAGCTCTCTGTCAGTCTACCTGCGAGTTTGTTGGGTTAGAATCGGGCTCATAGAAAAATAAATGTATTAAAGTTGATTCGATTTTGAAAGGAAAAAAGGTTTTTATATATATATATATATATATATATATATATATATATATATATATAAAAGCAAACACACAAAAAATAATTCTTGTTGGACCAGGTTAAATGTTTCTTGTATGTTAACAATAACCAAACAAACACAAATATTTTGAATAATTTTGGTAAAGGAGAGATGTGGCCTTCATTTTAACCCTTTTTGGTCTGTTCTTAGCACAACTACTACAACCTTTGATGTTCCCATTCTTAGCAGGAGTAGCAGTACTTAGATGTTAGCAGCAGCATTTTTCTTCTTAACCCTCAGCTTCAGCAATATACAGCAGACACTTCCTTTTCAATCTCTGACATCACTCAGTTCAACTGCATTTGAAGCAAACCCAAAACTCTCTCTCCACTCAGTTCACTTGCCTCTTTATTAAAATTGAATCACTTTATTCTGATGCTCTTTAGAAACTACAAAGAGTCTTGTTTCAAAAATAAATTCTAGATCAAAACATCCTTTATTTTAACTTTGATTCTTATAGTGTCAAAATCCATTTCTTTTTTTAAAAGTTCCAAATTACTATTGTTGTTCCAGTAATTTTCTATTAGCAATTTGATATCCTTTGTACACTTACAAAAAGAATGTATTTCGTGTTCTAAATTAACTTTCTGTAATATTTATATTTCAAAGTCTTTACAGCATATTAACATCTTCGTTATTCAAAAACGTCTCGCTTTTCACTTGGCGTTTTCTGTTTTACAGCATATCCTCCTTTATTATTATTATTATTATTCTTTCAGGGGTGATATCACCCCTGCCACAGAATAGAAATTATGTATTCATCTATCTGTTTCAACTAAAACATTAAGACCTAGTAGCCAATCTAGTAGTATGTTTAACATTATTAATTGTACTCTGTGGCTAAGATAGTATAAGCACATTGGATGTGAAGATGGTTTCTCCTGCCAATGGGGATGGAGGTTCAAATTTCTCCTGAAGACATTTTTCTTTAATAAGATTTCACAAATATTCCGGACAATAGACAAAAATAAATATATTAAATAAATGGACCTTCTACTCAAATATAGTTAATCACTAAAAATAACATTTAAATGATAAAATTATATATATATATATATATATATACAGAGAGAGAGACATACCTCCCCTGTTCATTCAGAACATATAAATATAAAATATACGAATAGCTTATTTCTTGATCAAATAGTGATTATCAATAAACACCTGTCACATGAGATTAGTTTGCAGGTGTCTGAAAATTTGGTGTGTGTGTCTGTGTGTGTACATATATATATGCATGTGTGTATATGTGTGTGTTCATATGTACAAATATATGAATGTGTATGAATGTGTGTGTTCATGCATACATATATATGAATGTGTATATGTGTACATATATATGGGTGTGTGTATGTGTGTGCATGTGTACAACATATATATATATATATATATGGTTATGTGTATATAAAGGGTGTTCCAATGACTTGGACCGATTTTAAATGTGAATAAAGTTTAAAATCTGTCCAAGTTACTGGACCACCCTTTATACAGGGGGAGGAATTACAATAAAGCACCAGTTACAATTCACATCAAAACATTAAAGAGACAAAGCAGATCAGCTTTCAATTGAAATTTTCACATCCAGTGTATCAAGATACTTGTTTCAGCCTCATTCAGCTTTTCATCACATTTGTTGTTCTTTTTAATTGCTAATTACCCCACACTTTGTCAACTATAGTCTTTTAGGAAAAGGAGATATGATCAAGGAAATAGATTTACAGGCTCTGAAACTTATTATCCATTATAACATATGCATACCCATGCTTACAGCACCTGATATTCCCAAGGAGTTACCCATCAAGGTACTGACTAGGCTTCACGTTATTCAGCTTGTAAGTGTTTCCATTTTATCCTTAATTTTCCTAATTATATATATCAGTCACCCACAATTTACTATGACTCTTAAGGAAGATTCTGGTTGAAAACACTAGGATCTTATATAAGTCATATTACTGGAAACATTTTACTGTGACAGAAGCTCACTATATAAAACATCTGACATCCAGTATAAATCTCACTTTATTCAACAGTGGAAATGGCATGTTGAAGATCTTTTTAAAAATAGAAAGATACCCATTCAAATTCCAGCCACACTCAACTCGCAAAGCTCAGAATAAACACTCCTTCAAGTATACAAACAACACAAAAAATACATCTTAAAAAGTCAAACATGAAAAGAAATTAACAACACCTAAAAACAAATCCTCCTGAAAATGGCTAAAGAAGTGGCTGAAAACACTTGGAACAAGAGACGACACAGGCAATTCTTGCACTCCCTTACTCCCACCAAAGAGAATAATGTAAGAAATATAAAAAATAAAAACTTAATCAAATTTTCCTTGTCATATTCAACAAAATGTTTAAAAGAAAGGTTGCTGCTCAAATATATATGTGTGTGTGTGTGTGTGTGTGTGTGAATATTACTTTGAGAAAAAAAATTTAACAGGCATTTTTGTCAAGTAGAGAAACAGTAAAAAGATACAGATAAACAAAATAATTCTCTTTGAAGTGCCATTTATGTAAGTTCTTGTATTTTGGCAAAAGTTATTCTACAGCATTTCCAAAAAAATCAAAGCAAGGCTCAACGAAACACAGAAAAATGTTCCTATAGAAAAATAATAAAAATGTTCCTATAATATAGAAAAATATAAATTGTAAACAGTTACAATATAAAGTAGCCCCATACTCAATTCACAAGTGGAAAATTCAGCCAGTTTTATAAATACACACTGCCCTAGATGTAAGAGAAATTAATGAATGAAATTTCACAAGATTTACCTTTTATAGATTTTCAAATTAAATGGTTGTGTAAATTTGTCCATAAATTGAATACTGCTGCCACATCTGGTCTGGTGCTTGTGCTATATATTTAATGATCCCTGATAAAATGCAAAGAAAAGTCTGAAATTTAATTCACTTTTCTACCAGCATTACATATATCTTTCCTTTTTTATAAATATTTTCATGGTTATTGTTCTAATGAGCTTTCCTCTTTTGCATTAGCAGATAGGTTTTGTCATTTTGCAGTTGAAACGGGTTGAAAAGGATTCAAATTAAAAAATTAATAAAATTAGTGAAGTGATAACATTAAGATGGTTAGATTGCTTTAAAAAACTAACAAGATGGCTACATTTTATTTTTGAAGATTCAACAACAAAGGGAGGTTATTAATAGTAAGTCAAAAAGGAGATTACGAGGAAAAGACCTGTTCTGAAGAGGAGACAGACAAGTGATCAGAATACCACAATTAGCACTGAGGACATCACTGATCAGAAAGCAGCCGGCAATGGACTTGATATCTCACAGATATGGCTGTACATACAAACCTCATGGAGTGGTCATGAGGTCAGCAAAGAGTTCAAAGGAAGACACAAAATTGGATCTGAATGCATGGGGGGGGAGGGAATATATACAATCACTTATATCATTGTAAGTAACAAGGATCAACTAAAATTGGAAGAAGGGCACAACAGCTAAAGTATTTTGGAAGTGATATTATGGAATAACCTGTCACCACTGGTAGTAACTACCTATAAGTAGCTGTAAGTCAGACTACAGAGTCTAGCTGGGATCTTTTGAGTATGATTCAGACTTATGCAAGAACTACCAATGTTCTAATAGTAGCACTCACTACTGGATTGTCTTGCAACGACCTTGTGCATAACTGTTACTTTATTCTTATTGTACTGGTTTTTACAATAAACTTTTACTTATTTCATCCACCATGTTTTTCAAGTATATATTGCTATTAGCACAGAATATAACAGGAAGTCACAAGGAAGATGAGGACATTAGTCTGACTGTAAATAATATAAATAATGATAAGTCTTCAGCTTATAAATTCAAACAGGTTTTTAACATGTTCACTGGGACATTGCATTGTTTCTGTATTTGACAATATATCTTTTGAAAGTTTTGATATTGATGTCTGTTCTATTCTAATAGTTTTTCTTGCACTTCTCACCTGTGGAACTCTCTTCTGGTTTCTTGCTTCTCCATCATCTACAATCTTCAAAAAGTTAAATGCAATAACAATTGCCATCTTTTGTATTCCTGAATTCTGTTCTTTTATTTGCATGTTTTTAACATGTTCCCTGGGACACTGCATGGCTGAACACTTTATACAGGCTGATCAAAAATCATTCGCCCATTGAAAAATGATAATTCTTATATTTATTTACTAAATCTAATTGTTTCTCTATTTGACAATGTATCATTTGGAAATTTTCTTGGTCTAATTATAGTAGATGATGTCATGCAAATTTTCTTGAGTTGCCATTTCACAAGTGCTCGACCTTTTCCAATTGCAACCCAAGTTTTTTGGCCACCCTGTATAAGGCCATCCTGTAGAAGTTACAAAAATTACTTTTGCTTTAATTTGCTGCATATTTATTAACACTTTCACTGCTACGTTAAAAATTAGAATGTTTACATGATATCTTAGATGTAATACATGAAAAACCAGTTGGATGGTCAAACTTCACATTCTTGTTTGGTTTGGTTTGTTTTACGGCATATAAACCTCAATGGGTCATTTAATGCCAACAACTTTTTTTTCCTGGTAATACTTTTGTTTTATCAAAAATCTATTTCTGTTAATATTTTTTTTCCTCAAAAACATATAGCTGGTAACATTATTTTTTCCAGAACATATTGCTGGTAATATTATTTTTTCTTCAAAAATTTATTTCTGGTAATAATTTTTTACAAAATATTTCTGGTATTAAAACCTATTTTTACACTTTTATAATACTTTTTACCTTAGTTTCAGGGTTAACTATTTGCCCATAGCTATGACCCTAACAATTGCTATCACCCCAGGTCAGGGTGGAAACTGGGAACACCAGCAATTAAGAGGTGGTTCCATGCTCCTCAAAGCCTCCTGATCAGGGGCCTTGCTGTTGGACGCAGATGTAGTTTATCATCATACACTGGACACAGATGTAGCTTATCGTCATACTCAGGATGCATTCTTGTTTGTTTTTATGCTTTCATATGAGCATTTTCAAAACCTAACTAAAGAAAAAAAAATCCAAGAAAAAGTCAATACCATGGCAGCCCTACTGCTTAAACGTAAGAGTTATACTTTCCTTCTAAATCCAGTACATTCTCACTCCTGTTGGAGGAACCACTCCCTGATTGACCATTGTTTTTTTATGCTCCTAGGGTTCCTCTTACCCAATCTCATTCAGTCACTTTTATGTGAGCATTATCAAAATCTAACTAAAAAAAATATATATCAATGCATGGGGGGGGAATATATACAATCACCTGCAAAATGACAATTCAACTATATTATGGAACATGGCCCAGGAAAGACCAGAGAATTTAAAGCCAAAAAATGAGGATTTGGTCCAAAGAAGCATACACAGAAAAATTCAAAGCATTCAAGAATTAGTTTTCTCAGAAAAGAATGAAAGAAGAAAATATTATAGATCTTGAAAAAACAAGATTTAACGGAACATTCTCAATTTCTAACAGTTGTCATGTTCTTGTACAATCTGTTCTATTTAGTATGAATTGTTGCTATTATTGAAAATGATTTATCCCGTATCTCTATACAATTTGTACACAGCTGGGTTGCATGGCCACAAAAGTGGTCCTTTAAAAAGATCAAATTATATGTGATCATTTATCAAAATAATTATTTCAAAGAAACAAGACATCTTGCCTGTCAAAATATTTCGTACAAGACAAATAAAAAAATAAAATTCCCTCAATTTCTTCTGTCAGGTTTACCAGAAGTTTATAGGTTATTTTGGAGGATTCTCATCTGATCACTGCAGTTAAGCAACATTATGCCTGGTTAGTATCTAGATGGGTGACCGCTTGAGAGTACCAGGTGCTTTAAGCTTGGATATGTGAAAGCTGTGATGAACAATGGTTTGGAATGAGAACTCAGAGAGGAGAGTTTAAATTCCAGTCAAGACACCATCTCATGTCCCATATAGCAGGACTGACTCAGTCGTTCTACTTATTTCATCCAACATGTTTTTCAAGTATATGTTCCTATTAGCATGGAATATAGCATACATACATACATATATATATATATATATGTATATATATATAACTTAAAAATCCTAGTTTGAAAAACCGTTTCTTACTGTCTTCAAGATTACCCAACAACCTCATGGTGCTGATCCAGAGAATTCACAATAGAGCTCACTCTCAACTTTTATCTTGGTGTCTTATTTCCTGTGTTGTGTGTGCCAAATGTCTTCAAGATTCTGGCAAAGAAGAATACTGGTGGTGTGTGGAGGATTTGAAGAAGTGAAATAGTATTCAGATTCTTTAAGTATCTGGCATACACAGGCGAAGAATTTGGAATGATGGCAACTTTCAAAAAAGTACTGTCAACAATACTAGTTGTACAGTTTGAAGCAGAACTAATAATACAAATTTTTCTTTGAATTTCCGAGATGGAGAAGTGTTATATTATAATTCTGCTTGTAAGTATATTAGTTAGCACATGTGTTATGCCCTGCCATTACCTTTGATAAATAATGGCCCAATACATTTCAATTGTGAGGAAAAACAGAATAAAATGATCTATCAGAGGTACTGTTTGGTTTTAATAAGCAAAAGAAAGAAGGAAGGAAGAAAAGAAAGAAGGAAGGAAGGAAAGAAAGGAAAACAAAAGAGAGAAGGAAAACAAAAGAGAGAAAGGGATGAGAAAGAGAAAGCAAGGAAAAATAAAAACAAAAGGAGAGAAAGCAAGGAAAAATAAAAACAAAAGGAGAGAAAGCAAGGAAAAATAAACACAAAAGGAGAGAAAGCAAGGAAAAATAAAAACAAAAGGAGAGAAAGAAAGGAGAAAGAAAACAAGAGAAGAGAGAAAGAAAACGAAAGACAGAAAGAAAAGAGAAAGAAAACGGTAGAGAATGATTGTTAGGTCATAAAACACAATTTAACCACCCCCTACAAACAAATACCTTTATCTAAGATGACTCCCTCCCTCCAATCTCCATGTCACACTCGATTTTTGTGTGTCTACATTTATCTCTCTCTCTCACTTACTTTTTTAATATTTATGTCCTTTTCTCTCTTTTTCTTTTTATTGTTTATCTCTTAACCAAGTGTGACACAAACCATATATGGGCACAAGCATATTAATATATAAACAAACAGGATTCATGTAAATTACACAGATTTACTAATAAATTTTTTAATGCTGTACCCTGCTACTTTTCAACCCATGACCATTCCCAGATCGTTATAAGTGATATAGTCTCTCTTAAAAATACTCAAATATCCTCAAGTGATCATTAGGTCACAAAACATGATTTAATCTCTCACCACAAAACAGCTGCTTTTATCTAAGATGACCACCCAGCTCCAATCCTTCTCTATGTTACACTTTGCCTCGCACTCTACACCCTCCCTTGCACCCTACACTCCTCCCTTTCTGTCTCACACCATACGCCCCTCCCTTTCTGTCTTACTTTCTACATCTACTGCTGTTTCCCTCTCAGTGATACCAAGCATGACACACACCATACTTAGGTACAAACATATCGATATATAGATGATTGTTATTGCAATATTTTGCTAAAGTTGTTAAGCTCAGATTAAGAATGCAATAGAGGAAGTTCCAGAGTTATTTTATAGTCATGGGAAATTTTAGTGTCATGGAAATCACAAGGAGCTTATTCAAACATTAAGAATTATGATACATACATCAGAAAATTGTGAAATTTTCACAGGTACAGCTGATTATATATATATATATATATACTAGCAGTCTTTGACTGGGTGTTTTCATTACTGAGAATTTTTGCCATTTAATTGGAGCAGTTTAAGTTTCAAGTCAGTCCACCTGAAAATCAATATGAGTAACAACAACTGGGTGCAACTGAGGCACACCACCAAATGGGGGAGGTGTTTAACAATTTCAATGGAGGTGGGGCGCTGAAAAGGGCTGTTTTTGCGTTCTCAATCTTTCAAGGAAAGAACCTCTTCCATGGACTGTCATAATAATAATAATATACAATAATTTTTATTTATAATATGCATTTTTTTTTTATAATTCTACTAATCTTTTGCGTTACATTTCAACTCTCTAAATTGATTGTACACTGTTTTTTTTACAGACATTAAATTCTGCCTTTAATTTTTGCGCAAAGTGTAAAAAATCATTTTTTTTTTTTTTTTTTTCACCTTCAAAGTTGTAATTTTTTCCAGTCAATCTGAACCCAAATCTGGGACTGAAGAATTGTCTAACAAACAAAAAGAATTTCATCGAAATTGGATGAAAACTGTGGAAATGCATGAACATCTGATCACGCACAGACATACATACAAACACACATTTCGAGAATTTTAAATATATATGTGTGTGTGTGTGTGTGTGTGTGTGTGTGTATCTTTTTTCTCTATTTAATTTATGAATTAATAAATTCCACTCAGTTTCTTTCCAAGAATTGCTGCTTAATGGAACAAACTCCCAGCAGGATGTTTCTCCGATCACTACGATGTTGATCCCTTCAAGTCTAGGGTTAACTGTAATATTTCCTACATAACCTCATGAACTGCACCTGTTTTTCTTAGACTCATACAAAACCACACAGTAACCCTCTACCTTGAGTGGCTCTTGGGCTTTGTATTGGTTTAATGTTTTTTTATGCCATTGACTACACATATTTTGTACATTATTTTATATTTTCAAGGTAAATGTGCCTTTTAGATATATAGTTTCAAGTTTGGATTGTTGGTAATTTTTTTTTTAAATATATTGCATGTAATATTTTTATGAAAATGGACTGTTGGTAATTTTACTATAAAAACACTTTTATACTTTTTAGTATTGTATTGATTGTCATTTTGCTATAAAAACATTATTAAGTATAAATATATACTGTTGGTCATTTTACTATAAAAAACGTATTGTTGGTCACTTTGCTTCAAAAATGTATTCCTGGTATTTTTATACATTACTAGTGTTTTAAATTTAGATTGGGAGTTCATAATTTACCAATAGAAGAGACCCTAACAGTTTCTACCACTCTGGGTCAAAGTGGACCTGGGGCAACAGCAATTAAGAGGTGGTTCTACACTCCTCAAAACCTTCTGATCAGAGGACTTGCTGCTGGATGTAGTTTATCATCATACCCAGGACATTCACTATTTTATCTAAGAGAAAGCATGAATTCATGGGACATCTATACACTCAATGTATTTATCTTTTTTTTTAATGTTTGGGAAAATAAACAGACACAAACCATATTTCACTTGGATTTCATTTGAACATATGTGTCTCTGCATGTTATCACTGCAACAAGATTTTACTGCAAGTGATAAAGAGACCTGCAAAGCATCCAATAACCAGTCATGTCTTCAATCCAACCACACACCCAAATAACCCGACCTTGGTTTTTGCTGTTAAAACTCTATAATTTTTTCACATTTTTTTTTGCTAAGAAAGTGCTGTAAAAGAACAAGGCCAACTAAACAAAACTCACTTCAACAGAAAATTTCCAAGTATATTGCGTAAAAATGAAAACAATTCCCAGATGGCAAAATACAAAAAGGCAGGCAGTAAACATTAAGAGTGAAATAAAACAAAAAACATCTAATGACTTTTTTTATGTTCACACGGTTTCTTTCTTTCCCAGAAACGCAAGCAAGCATTGTAGCTTTCTTTGAACCAACAACTTGGGCTACAGTCGAGGCATAAAGTAGCTCAAAAATCGGAAAACAGTTTACAATTTAACAAGATAATGTTATCAGAATATGAATTAGGATCTACAACATTGAACAGTAGTCATCACATGGTAAAGACGTTTGTAATATAATTTAATAAGCCTGTTCTATACTAATATTTTCTTTACTCACACTTCTCACCTGTGGAACACTCTTCTGATTTTTTGCTCTCCCACCATCTACAACCTTCAAAAATTTAAATGCAATTACAACTGCTATCTTTGGTCTTCCTGAAAGCTGTTCTTTTATTGTCCTTTCTCCTCACTAAAGATTTCTTATTCTCTTTCACTCCCTGTAACCACTTTTGTCACAGTGGCATTATTGCCTTGCTTGGGGTGAAATGATTAAAATAAAAATAAAAAAAAGATCAACTAAAACCTGAAGGACACAATAACCAAAATACCGTGGAAGTCAAAAGGAAGATGATGGCATTAGTCTGACTGTAAATAATATAAATAATGATAAGTCTTCAGCTTATAAATTCAGACAGGTTTTTAACATGTTCACTCGGACATTGCATTGTTTCTGTATTTGACAATATATCTTTTGAAAGTTTTGATATCGATGTCTGTTCTATTCTAATAGTTTTTTTCTTGCACTTGTTGCCTATGGAACCTTTTTGATTTCTTACTTACCTGCCATCTACAATCTTCAAAAAAAAAAAAAAAAAAAAAAAAACACACAGGACCAAACAGAAGAGAAGAGCCATTTTTCAATCAGTAGCTGATGAATGCATTGTGCATGAAACTCGAAGTTGTTCTACTAGAGAGGAAAAAAAATATGTGTGTGTTTATGCAACATATCTTCATTCAACCATATTTACTTGAATAATCTAGATATATTATGTCTATTTATTTTAATCCTCTCAGATTCATGGATCAATTTCTTAGTGTCATTACAAACCTGATTAAAAAAGATTCCATAGTTTTGGTTATTTCTTTTATTTTCCTAAGTACTTTCAGTCTAATCCAAGATCATTTTCACGGGTGAATTGCTAAGACAAAAATTCATGATCTTGGATGAGACTGATAGTACTTGGGAAAATAAAAGAAATAACTAAAACTATGGCATCTTTTTTAATCAGTTTTTTAACAACACTAATAAATTTATCCATGAATTTGAGAGGATTAAAATAAAAATAGACATAATATGTGTAGATTATTCAATCACTCTAAATTTTATATATACACACACATATATATGTTACGGGACCTTACCCATAAGAACATAATGGACTATACCATATATAATAAATACTGCACCTCAAGAGGAAGCAGGGAGTTCTGTCTGAAGTCTGAGTTCAGTCTGAAGTCTGGAGTAAAGTCCGTCAGGTGTCTGTCAGAGCGAGAGAGTCAGTCAAGTCAGAGGCAGTCCAAAACAGAGTCGCGTTCAGACAATTACTACTAAACCTGATTGTTCGTACTAACACTTTCTACTTCTCTGTATATATTCCTGTTTGTAATATATCTGTGTTATTCCATGTTCGAGTTCTTCTTCATTGGTTTTACCTTGTACTATCACTGTGGTACAAAGAACCGGACCATAACAATATATATATATATATATATATATATATACATATATATATAGTAGAATAATACATTTCAGATGCATCAAGGATGGTCTTCAGTGATGCACTGTCTTCATCACCGATTTCAGGTTTTGCATCATATTGGCTCAAACAGCAACCCCAACCCGATTCCAATATATATATATATATATATATATATATATATATAAAAGTCCAATAAAATTAAAACTGATATCATTTTCAACCACCCACCCACAAGCCACCTGTCTTTTTTTTTCTTTTTAATATCCATTTGCTGCTATTACTTCTTTGCAGTATTTTCTGTCATGTGAGATTCCATAAATTTATTGTTAATTGCGTTTTGGTTTTCTAAATGTTTGCTAAATAGATGAAAGCAAATGCCAACTCAAAATTTCTTGGTCAGATGTAAGAAAAATATAACAAAAATTTACTTTGTCTATAAACCTAATCTCCATTCATTCCCAAGATTTTTCTACTCTGGTATATTTTTTCTGTTGATAATATATCATCTACAAATGTCTCTAAATGAATCTAAAGCCCACCTTGGATGAAGAACAGCCTTACAATCCATCCCTTCAGTTTAACTTCATTATCAGTTATAGTAATAAGAAATAATATCAAATTATAAATAAAATCCAATAATTCCATATATATATATATATATATATATATATATATATATATCCAAATGAGGCAAAGAACAGATGAAGTAAAAATCTACTGTTTGCAGCATTTACTTTTTAAAAAATGCTCACTACAAAGTAAAGTAATATATTATTTTTATATTTTTATTATAAGAGATTATAAAACATTTTTGAAATCACTACACAAAAGCTTTCATGTTTCAATACTATGATTGAATTTCTTCATGTGATGGTAAGTAACTGTAATCATAGAATAACCAAGTAATCATAGTATTGAAACATGAAAGCTTTTGTGTAGTGATTTCAAAAGGTTTTTATTATAATATATATATATATATATATATATATATATATATATATATATAAAGTTTCTAAATAATAAAAATCTATTAAACAATAGACAGGAGTTATCGTTTTTTTGCTGACATCATCAAATTTTTGTATTGAATAATTAGCATAAACAAACAATAAAAAAATTTTTAAATATGTTAAATATGTTAAATGCCCTACAAAACAAGATAACCCTTTATGAAGTCGTCAAAAAACAAATGTTAGCGATTTACGACAGTTTTTATATACACAAAACACTTTCAGAAAAAAAATAAATAAATAAATCTCCATAGACACTTAACCAGACTGGACAATGTCATCTACCGCTTTAAATTTAAACACCTTGCCCTGACCTGACATCTGTGAATGTAACTGAGATATTGATACAAATTATTAACACCTTATGCCCCTTTTCTTTAAACAATTGCTCTAGCCGTTACCATAGAAATTTTGATTTCAATAATGAATATGCTTATAAAATGCATAAACCTCAGAAATAAGTTATTCCAAAAAAATTTTGCTTGAAGATGGAACAGAGCCTAGTACTTTAATTCAATTTAATTCAAATAATTATATTGAAGTTTTCAGCTCTTGTTTTGAAACAAGAGAACTCTTATGTAGTGTGTTGGAATCATATTTTTAAATAAATAATTATATTTATGCTCTACTTTTGTATCGAGCAAAAATACTAAAGAACTTTGGATGATTTACCTAATGAGTTCTTTCCTATTTTCTATATATTTTTCACACACACACACACATATATATATATATATATATATATATATATAAGTTTGGTGCAAAAATAATGTCGTTTTCTCACATAGTAACATATGTGAGAAAACGACATTATTTTTGCACCAACCTAATAGTATATGAAACACAGTTTTATTTTAATGTTTTTCATGACTTGCAGTTTCATGTGGACATGTAGTCTATTGGTAGGCAGTCATATTTTACATTGTCCACTATGTTTTAGTGGTGATAATAAAAGTGCTCGAAATGTTATTGGTCCGGACTTGGTATCCTTGCTTCAGTCATTTTTCCACTACCATAATGCAGCTTCACTGTACCTTTTCTTTGAATACTTTCATGGGAATATTTCTGACAAACTTTTCTCTATGGTACCTAGACTTTAAGTGCAGTACTAGATTGGCAACTAGGTCTCATCATTTAACAGTTGAATTGACTAGATGTAGTTAAGTTCTTTGCTAGCAGTTACTTTTCTTGAACTTCTCACCTGTGGAACTTTCTACTGGCTTCTTGCTTTCCAGCCAACTTTGATCTTCAGAAATTTAAATGCCATGTCAATCTCCTGTCTTCTCTTTTTTATTGTTCTCACTCCTTAATAATGTTTTCTTTATCTTATTCCTTCACTCGGTAATCCCTTCCATCTTAGTGGCTTTATTGCCTTGTTTGAGGTGAAATGATTATAAAAAAAAATGAATTAATAAAAAATAGACCTGGCAGCGCCCATCCCTCTCCAGGTCAAGCCACAGCTGATGTCCTCCAACTTGAATGCAGATCTCGGTCACAGACACATGGCCATTGATTTCATCAGAGGAGCCACTGACTTTAGCCTAGGAAGCCTTCTACGCAGTAGTGCGGTGTTATCACAACATTTGCCACATACATAGCTATGAAGGCTAATCTACCTCATTGTGCTAGATGGCCATTAACCCTACAAGAAGCCTCATCTATCTTTTGACAGATCTTGTTTTTTAATCCTGACAGATTTCTAGCCACCCACCTCCCCAGAAAAGCCTGGTGGGGAAACAGTTTAGTTGTTAATGATTTAACCATATAGCAGGTAATCCTAGGTTACATGGCTTCAATAACACTAGCAGACTGACCTTAAAATTTAAGTAAGAATCAACATTTCTTTTTTAAATATGTCGATTGACTGATGAGTAAGGTTTCCTACCATACAGCATCTTTAACAGCAGAGATATAAATGTCCGAGTATGTATTCAGTAATGTATACAAGGTGAAGCTGAAAAGCTTCCCAAAATCTGACCAAATGAGCAGACAGTGGAATCTATTTTAGAACCCCTTCATGACAGGTCAAACATCTTTTCAGCACTTTTACATGAGGTTCTGTTCAAATGTGCCAAGTTCCAGTTGATTGTGTAACAATGAGTGAGTACACTGGGGATTAGTGAAAGAGAAGACAGAGAATAGGGAGGATTGAGGAAGAGGCAAAAGATGAATGGGATTCAAACAAACAGAAGATGACAATTGACAGTGCATTTAAATTTTCAAAGATTGTATTTATTAGAGAAGCAAGTAAACAGAAAGGAGTTCCACAGGTGGTAAGTGTAAAAAAAGAAACGGTTGGAGTAGAAGTGATGGTTGTGTTTAGCTATTTCAATAGTAAAAGTGTGGGACCTAGATGCCAACACTTAAATTCATGTAGTCATGGTACCAGGGAAAAATGCTCTTCAGAGCAATTGCCATGAAAATTTTTGTAGAAAAGACAAAGGGAAGCCATATTATGTTGGTGAGAAAGTGACTGATTCAAGAAGCTTGGTCAGGATAGACTAGTGTACCCAACTTACATAACAAGCATCAATCATAGATTTATTTACATGGAATTAATTCCAAAGAGAATGGCAGTTCAGTAAGGAATTCTGAAAAATGGCAAGCATTCCAACAACACATCTGCAGAATAAAGCCGGAAATGAAGATTTTTTTCTTTTTTTTTTTTCTGCATGGTTATATTGCAGTCAACAAACAGCAAGAACCATGAAAATCAGTTGTTGCACATCCAACCTTGATCTGGCACCATCCGTCTTGTGATTGTTCCCAAAATTGAACGAGGCATTAAAAGGTCAACATTTTTCATTTAATGCCAAAGTTGAAACTGCTTTGTGCAACTGGATCAAAAATAAACCAGCAATTTTCTTCTTAACACAAATGTTCATAAAAAGATGCAGCACTAAATGATGACTAAGTTGAAAAATAAATTTGACATTTTGAAGAGAACTAAATTGACTTCAGTTTGATACCAGTTTCATTATTCGATCTAGCCTGAAACTTGTTTTACAGGATTGGAGTTTTTATGTATTGATCAATCCTCATAATTTTGAAAGTAAATAAATTTACCGTAAATTTTGTCATACTACAATTCTAAAAAAAGAAGCTTAAATTCTGTGTGATGTTTGTTGGTAGGCTAAACATGGCTTTGGCACCATAACTAATAACATACATGAAAAGATTCACATTATCAAATAAACTGGTAATAAAACCATTTATGTATTACTGGCATAACTTCATAAATTGCCTCTTCAAAGAATAATTCCATATCAATGAAAACTTGTCATCCATGCAAGCTCAAATGAAAGAGTAAATGTAAACATCGAATTATGATTGCATTCACAGTATTGTACTGTTATTAGCAGTAATTTGTGATTGTCGATGAAGTAAATGGCCATTAGTACACCAGGCAGTTTAGATACTGGAAGAAGAAAAATGATGGTTTTTGTATAGGAATACAGGTTCGATTCCTGTCAAAGAATACATTTTCTCCAAAATTTCTTGAACATTCAGATTGGTAAACATAATTAACACTGTTTAATTAAAAACAGAGCATTTACTTAAATAAATTGTATCTATAAAAATAACATATAAACAGAAAATATATTAAATAATTGTCAGAATTAATCTATTTTTCATATAAACAATAAAATCCAAAATTACTTCATATGGGGAATAGTCTATTTCGGCAGACAAAGATATCAGTCGTCTGTCTTAACCCCAGTGTGGACCAAGTTTGTGACTATATAGTTAGGAAGGGCAGGAAGTAAAATTTGATTTTTTTTAGCTTTCCCAGTTAAAATCTACTTCCTGCCCCTCCTTACTGTATAGACACAAATGCAGACAGACGACTGATATCTTCCTCTGCCAAAATAGGCTCTGCCACACATGAGGTGATTTGGGGATTTTACTGTTTATTAATTATATTGCTCTGTATTAATAAATACATTGAACTCTTTTTGTCGATGAGTTTTCATATTTGATATTACCTTTACTATACATATATATGTGTGTGTGTGTGTGTGTGTGGATAGCAGCTCGGATTGAGGAATCGGAGAGCCAAGTTCAAATTCCAATTGAATCCATTACATTCACTTACATGCTAATACCCTTGGGAAAGGTATGAATCCTCTTCTTCTCCCTCCAGCTATGGGTAAATAGCAGAACAGACTGGGTTCTATAGCCCTGGATGGCAACTGGTCTAGGAGAAGGACAACTCTGAATTCAAAACCTGCGGAGGGTCGTTTGGGGACCTTGTGGCACGTAGTGTGCTAGGTCTCTGTAATCGGCCCTTCAAAAAGTGTGGATGGTGCTGCACAAAACCTTCACCACTATAATCAAATTTCTATCAGTTCCTAGGAACTCATCTACTTGAACATCATACACTGAATTTGATGGGAGAGTCGAGTATATATATCCAAATGTAAAAGAATGAAGAATAAAATTCCAACATTCAAAACATTAATTTAAAACAGTGCTCAATACAAGAGTAGAGCAATAAATATTTATTATACACTGTTACATTAGAACATGTAAGTTACTACTACAGAAATGTACATTTTGTTTCAATGTTGAATAAACAATATCTCATCAGGTAGTTAACAATAATGGTTTATTCAACATCGAATTCGAACTCCAGTCAAATCCATTACATTTACTTATGTGCTAATGCCCTTGGGAAAGGTATGAATCCTCTTCCTCTCCCCCCAGTTATGGGTAAATAGCAGGACAGACCAGGTACTATAGCCTTGGATGGCAACTAGTCTACTGCAGAAAGAAATAGTAACCTATTGCGAGGAAAGGAATCTGCATTGTCAGTCATGTATCTTTCGATACATGATCACCTAAACATCTATCATGCATGGCACATAACGGACTGACTGAACTTACATGTTCTAATGTAACAGAGTATAATATATATATATATATATATATATATAATTATTTATTTAAAAATATGATTCCATCACTACATAAGAGTTCTCATGTTTCAAAACAAGAGCAGAAAACTTCAATATAATTATTTGAATTGAATTAAATTGAATTAAAGTACCAAGCTCTGTTCCATCTTCAAGAGAATTTTTTTTTTTTTTTGGAATCCCCAAAAAATTTCTCTAAGAGATGGAACAGAGCTTGGTACTTTAATTCAATTTAATTCAAAGAATTATGTTGAAGTTTTCTGCTCTTGTTTTGAAACATGAGAACTCTTATGTAGCCATGGAATCATATTTTTAAATAAATAATTATATTTATGCTCTACTTTTGTATTGAGCACTATTTTTTCTAAAATAATAACAAAAATACTAATGAACTTTGGATTATTTACCTAACGAGTTATTTCCTATTTTCTATATATTTTTACACACACACACATATATATATATATATATATATATATATATATATATATGTGTGTGTGTATATTTCCAACAGTCTTTTTTTTAAAAAATCAAGTGGAAACACAGACAAAAACATACTTTCTGCAAAAAGCTTTTGCACACACCTTGTATTATTAAAACTTAGAATAGCACTTAAATATGAAATGGATATTGATTGCCTTTAATCGTGCCAAGAGAAACAGGTCAAATGATTATAAATGTGTGAGATACAAACTTAAACTATCCATCAAACACATGACTAAGACAGTTTAATCCAAGCAAACGACTTCTTGGACTTGTATTTTGAATTATTTACATGATTTTCTCCGAATAATGTTTCAAATGATTTTTTTTTTTTTTTTTTCTTCAAAATCTTTTTTTTTTGTTACTGAACTTTATTTGTATTATTTAACGAGTTCATATAACTTCTTTTATCTTTTGCGGTATTTTTGTTTAATGCAATTTTTTGTTATATTTGTTTTAATGAGGCTTTTTTTATTTTTAAATGTTAATTGAAAATTTCACATTGTAAAATGAGATCTGAGAAAGACCAAATAAATTAAGAGAACTCTTTAGAAATGAAGATTAAAAAAAAAATAACTGAACTTGCTGCACAGTAATCAAAGTCAAAACACGAAGTGACATTTTTATGATATTCAGTGAATTAACATCATCTCAGTTTCTACATATCCATTACAAATAAATATATCATTTATAAAAAAAAAAAAATTATCCGGATGTCCACATTACAGACAAATATTAGCAGAGTGACATAACTGGCAATACAAATGTAGAGAGATACTCAGTTTTGTCCTAGTGTTACTTCAAGACAGAATCTTTACAAAAAGTGGATATCAATACAGAAAAATTAAACTATCAATATTGATATCTTCTAATCATCTGATAAACAAAAAGAAATGTTTATCTGATCAACAGAGAGCAATTCAAAGTCATAAGCAAAGACAAATATATCTAAAGGAAGTGAATTAGACTAAAAACTTTTTTAATCCAAATACACTTCCCAAAAACCCTTGAAAAGTTCTCAGGAACTTCCCCAAAAACCCTTCAAAAGTTCTCATGCACTACCCAAAAACCCTTCAAAAACCCTTGAAGTGTTCTCATGCACTTCACAAAATCCTTCAAAATATTTTCATCCCAATATATTCCCCAAAACATTTTCTCAAATGTGTGAATCAGTAGACAAAATAAACACTGTTTAATAAAAAACAGAGTGTTAACAGGTATCCCCTAAATTTGTATATAATAGTACAATATAAATATTATACTATTTTAATTTTGAACTATGAATCAGCATCCATCCCATGAGCATGTTTACTTTTTTTTTTTTTTAAATAAACAATAAGCCATATCTCGTACCCAATAAGTGGGGCAAACAACAAAACTTGGGTATATATGTATTTATTAATATATATTTCCTTGCTCTGTCTAATCACTGAGCACTATTATGCCTACACCTCTGGGTTAAATTTGGTAATTATTTATTTGCTTACCAGTGTATGCATACCAGCACATGTGTTTATGGTCACTAACATCTAGTTATGTCATTTACCTAAACCCCCCTCTCTCTCTCTCTCTCTCTCTATATATATATATATATATATATATATATATATATATATATATATTAGTTTATGAAAAACTAGGTAATCTGTATAGGTCAACCCAAGGAGGATAAAATCCAGAGAGCTCAATGTAAATCCAGAGCAAATAATTTAAAATAAAAACAGACCACTTTAAGGTTCCATGTAATAAATTATTTCACCACAGCCCTTTTAAAGGACTGCGAATCATCAGACTTTACTTCCAAAGGTTGAAACAAAAAATGAAAAGAAATTTACACATTTTTGACAGGCCATATTAAGCATATGTAAATTAACGAAGTGAGGAAGTCAGTGGGGAGAGAGAAGACATGAGTGAGTTAGATGTAATTTAATATTTTTATTCTTTCATACTTAAAATTACTTGAGGAGGTCCAGACATTGACACATTTAAACGGTTAACTTAATGGAAGTTATATATTGATATAAAAGGGGTAGAGGAGAAAAAAAAAAATATATATATATATATATATATATATATATATATATATAATTTCTATATATATTATATATGCATGGTAATTATTGGAAAGCACTCAATATCAGTGGTAGAGCTAACATGATTGCAAAAATGTGAAACCCAGGGTTACAAACTAGTATCCATACAACTGAATATATATATATATATATATATATATATATATATATATATATATATATATATATATTTTAATCGTGCCACCTCAAGCAAGGCAAGAGTTTCATTAGTGTGTAAGGGGTTACAGAGAGTGATGGTACGAGAAAAGACAGGTTATAGGAGAGATTGAGGAAAGGATAAAAAGAAGGATGGGAATCAAGGTATCAGATGATTGACTTTAGATTTAAAGTTTTTAAGATTGTAGTTATCGGGGAAGTAAGTAAGAGGAAGGGAGTTCCACAGTTGGGAAGTGTTAGTGAAAAATATGTTGGAGTAGAAGAGGCAATTACATTTAACTATTTCAACAGTAAGAGGATGGGACCTAGATGCCAACCTAGTAACACACTTAAATTCATGCAGTCAGGGCACCAAGGAAAAGAGGTGCCAAAAGTTGGTAAATACCAGACAATATTAAAAAATATGGGCAACTTCAGGTAGAAACAGATTCCATTTGTTATTTCCTGGTGGAGTCCTTTTCAAAAAGGTGAGTGAAATGTCTAGCATGGCACAGGAAATGCAAAGTAACTTGAAAAGGCACATCTTTTCAAATACCCACTCACCCTACCAACAGTTTATATTTGTCTTAAATTCTCCACCTGTATTCATCACTCACAAAGCTTGCACAGCCTTGCACAGCCTTGCAAAACAATGTTACTAAGCTTCAGATAAGTGAATAATGTGCAGCAAGCAGAAAATCTTTTACCAATCTGAACTGGGTGGGTGCCAATTTGCATTAGCATGCATTTCCCTAAAATCCAGGAACATTCAGGACAGGAACCTTTCGACACTATCTCATATGGGGTATCCTCATCTCGCATGAAGTGGAAAGACAATATTAAATCCATTCCTAGGTCAGTTGCTAAGAAAGCTGGCTCACTGTTGTGCTAGACAATTTTTCTCTTCGGAATGTACAGTGAAACCCGGATATAAGAGATTTTCTCTGGTCCCAAATTAGAGCCTGTGTTAATGTATATAAAATAGACCAAACATGGATATAAGAGAAACCCGGGTATAAGAGACTTCTTCTCCGGTCCCGACAACTCTCTTATATTACACTGTATCATAAATATTTATAAGTCTATCATTCATCCATGCTTAGAATATTGCTGCCACATATGATCCAGTGCTCCTGTTATAAGAATCAGCAATATATTACTGGTCCTGACTTGGCATCTTAGCTACAATCACTTTCCTACCACCGTAAAGTTGCCTCCCTGTGCCTTTTCTATAAATACTTTCATGGTAATTGTTCAGATGAGCTCTTTGCTGTAGTATGTAGACTTTATGAATTTGAGCACAGTACTAGACTGGTGTCGAGATCTCATAAATTTGCAGTTCAGTTGGCTGAATGTAACTAAGTTCTATGCTAACAGTTTCCTTTCTTGCACTTCTCGCTTGTGGAACCCTCTTTCATCTATATGTTTTCCACGTCAACTTTAATCTTCAAATAGTTAAATGCAATGTAACTCAGTAACCCTTTACTTCTGAGTGGCTTTATTGCCTTGCTTAGGGTAAAAAAAAAAAGGAAAAAGGAGAGAAAGAAAGAGAACTAATAGATTAGGTTTGTATCGATAATAGTATTACCTGTTATTTGGATACACTGAAAAAAAATAACTGAGGGGTCATACAATTTGTTTAGAGTCATATATAGACCAAGCAATATAAGAATTGTAGAGGCATGTCACAAAACAATCAAGGCAATAGACAAAAGGAGTGATACCTCTCCAACTGTAGCAACATTTTGGTACAAAATGGTACCTAGATGAATAAAGGTGGAGAACTCAGAGAGTAATTATTTCACTATAAATGGCAGAAACACAACAAAAAAATAAAGATCCAGAGTTTAAATTTCAGGAATTGGATAGCAACACAGCATGTCACACACAGGGAGACGCCACAGATATATGTGGAGAAACCTTGTAAGAGTGGAGAAAAGAGACAGACTTTGACAGTTGATATGAAATCAATCTACCTACAGCTTCATGCTGTTGAGTAACTATGGAAATACCAGCGGGCGAATTACAAGGGCAGAACATACAACTTAACAGGATTGCAATTTGGATGGAATTAATTCTGCCATCAAAATTATTGTTTCTGTTCCCAAGACGATGTTGATGCAGGTGGATAAGATGAAAATATATTGAGGGCCATGAAACAGTGGTGACAGCAAAAGTAATAGATCATTTAAAGAAATTTGGTCCAAATGCAAAACTGTCGGAACTGTAAAGAGAAGCAGTGAAGCTCAAATTGAAGACAGACAAGATGGATATGGTAGGTTTTTAGATAGGAAAGAAGATTCCAGAACTGAAAGGGAATCCGAGTCAACAGGAACTGCTCTCCACATGCAGAAAGCTGATAGGCTTCCATATTGCTGAATTGCTCTGAACGTCATCTAATTATATTAAGAAGGGAGCTGGTATAAGCCTACATAAAAAAAAGCGATATGGTATAATGTTGCTATTTACATTTGAACTTGTCCTCATCTTTGTTATTTTTATCCAAATGATTCAGCTAGTGAGCCTTCCAGACTTCTTCAGCTGCTTGTCGATCCAGATAGACTTCAAGGAATTTTGAACTGAAATCTTAATTCAAAGTACAATTGTTAGCATTCCACTGACCATGTCTACTGATATCCCATCTAATTCTTATTTTCTACTAAATTATTGCTCACCCAGTTTCCACCAAGGGTATACTGCTCAATCCAGGGATTGAACACACAATTAGTATGTCACCAGAATTTTTTAACCAATAATCAGCTCGACTATCATACCATGGAACAATCCTGAGTCTAGAACTTGAAGCTTTAAATATAATATACCTGTTTCTGCTTGCCATGCTTGACTGCATTCACCACGACTTCTCTTTTCTTACTGCTGCTGAAGTCTTGCTATCAATTCTCTCTATTTATTAATGGCTCCCATATTATACTCATTACTATGCTATGCCTGCTGAGAAGGTCTTTATAGCCTAACATATGTACTCATTTCTTCAGACATCTGACTTTACACTATTTTTCTATGACTAACATTTTTACTTCACAATGGCTGATGACAAGTCTTTTCCTGCACATATTTTGTAGTGTTTACAATGGATATTGATTCATTTGATTTTTACAGATTATCAACCCTTTGTGGGTTATGTGAAGATGCAACATTTTGGATTATAAATTTGTTTTTATTTTTTTGTGAGCGAGTAAATATTACATTATTAATTTTCTGAGAACAGCAGTGATTTTTTTCTGATGCAAGTATTACTATTTTACCCATACCTGAGGGAAGGACATGAATTTTTTCCTCCTTGGTTTTACAAGGATCTTTGTTGGCCTCTTGCTCAACTGCACCCCTCACATAATAATCAAATCATATTTCCCATGGGTATTTGCACCTAAGTGAATTAGACTGCTCAGCTAGTAACACAGTTCATCAAGGTTCTATTTTCTTTTTCAAAAAGAAAAAAAAAAAAAAAAAAAGCACACTTTCTTGTTCAGATTTTTCTCAAAAGCCCATATCTGCTCAGTTTTGTAACTGAAATAGAAACAAACAAATTCCAAAAGAGTTAATGGATTTAATTTTTAAAGTAACCTTTTTAAGTAATAAAAATTTTGGATTAAAAATAAATCCATTAATTCTTTAGAAATTGCTTTGTTTACATTTCAGATACAAAACTGAGCAGATATGGGCTTTTGAGAAAAATCTGAACGAGGAAATATACATTCCTTAGAAGGGTAAACAGAAACTGGCATAAATGAAGGTAATGAACTTGGTAGAATCCAAACTCTGCTCTTGGTGGTGTGAAGGGGGAAGACGTAACAACAACCGATTACAATCAAACTGAAGTAACTGAACTGGATGGTATGCTTAATGGCATCAGATTGGCGATTGTATGACATTGAAATGGCTTGGGTGGATGAAATCAATGATTACAAATGGTAAAGATCTTAAAAAAGCAAGAAATATTTAAGCAATGTATCTTAGCAAAACACCATCTAGCCTTGTTGATATTCCATCTCAGTGGAAACAATAAAACCCAATCTGTAGAACGTGCCTTATTCCAACATGCTCTCATTAAACACTGACATTATTGAATTTCACCGCCTACCCAACCATTTACTTTCCGCTATCAATATTATAGTTGATGCTAGCAAAGTTGATTACAAGCCAAAGCAGCAGCTATATATATATATATATATATATATATATATATATATAAAAATATAAAAGTGAACATAGAAGTCAACACTTAGAGGCAACAGTCTGTTTCATGCTATATGCAATCGTCAGGCCACGTGTGCTGTTATTTTTCTCGGCTATTTATATATATATACGGGTCAGTGTTGCATTGTGGGTAGTCTATTATGGCGGTTATTTTACCGGAAGCTGTTTCTTTATTTATTTGGGTTAAATTATATTGCTTGTTTTTGTTTTTATTTTTTCGTTTCTTATTTTATTTATTTATTTATTTATTTAATCGGTGTTATTTTTTAACGTAGTAAAAATTTGTTTATATCACTTATTTAATAGTTTTGTTTTGGTTTGAGAGTTTAATTAAAGCTATTTGTTCAATTTTGGGGTTCATTGTTGTAGTTTATTCTAACTATTATTTTGGCGGGAATAGTTTTTAATTGATTATCTTTTTTCTAACGGTAACTTTATCGGGATTGGTTTGTTCATTTATTTACTTGGATGAATTTAGGTCAATTTATTTTACTTGTATATTTTCTCTTTTCGGTTTTTAAGTAACGTAGTATTTATTTATTTTTTATTTTTATTTCTATTTTTTATTTTTATTTTGTTATCGTTATATAACAGTTATAGCTTCTTTTTTTCGTCCGATTTTTAGGTTTGATTTTTTAGTCTAACTAATATTTTGGTCATAATGGTTTGCTAATTTGTTTATTACTTACTTTATTTATTTGGGTTCGTTTGTTTTTGTTATCATTATTATTCTATTTCGTCTATTCTAACAGGTGTGATTTGGTAATTTGTTTGGATGAATTAATTTTGCTTATTTTTATTGTTATTTTGTTTATTTGTTTATTTATTTGTTTTTTTTTATTTTTTCCATTTTCAATTTTTAAGTAACGTAGTAAAAATTTGTTTTCATGTCTGCATTTTGAGATGAGCTCTGATCTTTTATATAATAATTTATTTTGGTCTGGGAAAGTACTGATAGCTATTTTTTCCTCCAAGCAAAGTTTGCAAGTTTTATATATATATATATATATATATATATATATATATAAAAAGGCAGAATGTATGTGTGTGTATGTGTGTAATGAATGCACGGCCGCAATTTTCCACGGATTTGCACAAAAATTTACATGCACATGCTCCAAGTTAGCGGGAAGGCCACGACCAACTTTGCATTTCCCAACTCCCATCAACAGTGGAAATAATCGATTTTTTTCGTGCTTCTACGGCAGTTTTCATGTAGTTTGCGGCCATTTTCTACTGGCCAGAGTGACACCCTATAGCTGGCTGCCACAAATAAGCAGGAAGATTCTATTGGCCAGCGTGAGAGCCAACTGCTGACTGACACGAATGTTAACTAGCATGCTAGCATGCAAAAAAAAAAAAAAATCAATAGCTGCATTTGTCACAAGTGGGAAAAATTTAAATCTGCATGGCAATTTACTCCAATTGGCTCATTCGCTTGCTTAAACTCAACGTTGATTCTGATTCCGCAGAACTGGGTTGGGTGTGAAAAGTATTTGTTGCTAACATTTTTTTTCATTCGGTTTTTCCAGTTACGAGTCATTTTTTTAAAGCTGATCGTTTTGTGTTCATTTTGTTTAGTTCTTTTTTCTTAACAGATTTAATGTTTAGTATAGTGCTTCGAAAAAATTCACAGTATGAGATAGGCAAGAAGTAAGGCATGTAGCAACATCAGCACGGCAAAGGTAACTCCTTTAAAGGCAAGGAAGGGCAAAAATATTTTAAGTCAAGTGATAGCGATTGCTGTATGAGACGTAGGATTTTTGAATCAAGCACGGGCAACGCTGGGCCATGCTGCTAGTATATATGGTGCAATTTATAGGTAAATTATGGCCATTTTATATTTTTAATTTGCAACCCCTTTGATTATTATGTGAGGGGAGCAGTTGAGCAAGAGACCAACAAAGATCCTTGTAAAACCAAAGATGAACTGAAGGCAAAGATTATGGCAGCATTCACCAACTTGAACAAACCATCCAGAAGAGTTGCAGGAGATTCTGAAGTTGTCTGGAGGGCATGGTTAGAGCCAATGATGATTTTATTGAATAAATTTACTCTTTAGTATTGAAAGATACTTTTTGTGTAATTTTGGTAAATATATCTGTTAAAGTGAGATGTCGATGTTATTTTCATTTTTGCGTAATTTAGATAACAATCCATCACACCATATATTTATATATATTTTCACTGGGGTTGATATCTTCATCTGCTGAAATAGGGTATTTCCCATATGAGGTGATTTTGTATTTTATTATATATATATATATATATATATAAATAAATGAATAGAAGTGGACACATGTCAACACAGAGCAGTGAGAGTGTTTCATGCTTGAACACAATCTTCAGGCCTGAAAGAGACTGTCGCCACTCAGTATTGACCTCAGTGTCTTCTTTTATATTTACATATGCTCTATCTCTGTTATTGACCACTTTTACCCATAAATATAGTACACCTTGAAACTATATTTTTTTCTCATATATTCCATATCTTTACTTAATTTGAATATGTGTGTGTGTGTGTGCATATATATGAGTTAGGACCAAATATAGATAAGAACATGACAGAATGATGATTTTTTTTACCAATATATATATATATATATATATATATATATATATATATATATATATATATATTAAAATAATAAAAAAGAACAGTAAGATTCATAATCAGGTGTTCTTAGCAATTATTTTTATTTAAAAAAAAAAAAAAAACAGAAAAACAGTGCTCGATACAATACTATAATTTTTTTTCTTTTTAAAAATATGATTCCATCAATTGGATACATAAGTTGTCTAGGGAAATTAAAACCCAACCACCCCTACATTAAAATATTGAATTTTTCCCTAACCTTAACAACTCATAATATTAATAGTGTCTGCATTTACAACTTAAGTAAATTTCTTAAAAAGTTATTCCTAGCATCGCTTGACAATGGAACAAGGCTATAGATTACAATTTTAATAATTAAATTTATAAATTTAGTTCCAGTTTTAAAATATAGAAATTTTCTATTTCGCGATGGAATTATATTTTTAAAAAGAAAATAATTTTATTTATATATATATATATATATATATATACATATATATATATATATATATATATGGTGGACTCTCATTGCAGACAACAAATGAGGATTCAGTAAAATAAAAAGTTGCTCAACTTCTCTGGATATATATATGTCCCTGAAAGCCTGCATGTTTTTGTCAAACTTTTAGACAGATGGAACATGTGGTTGAACCATTTTACTCAAGTGGTTGAGTATCAATTGCCACATGTTTCCATGAGTGGGCAGAAAGGCCTGCTTTACTGTGTGTATGCATATATATATATATAAAAATATGGAATAACTTCTGTTTTCTTCTACCAAAATACCATCTAGCCAGACCAATTTGCCATCTAAGAAGCAATTAGGTAACAAAGAGTACGATGGACTGAACACGTGAGCAACAACAAAGTTTTCAAGAAAATAAGAGAAAAAAAAGGGACACTTATACTTAGAATCATACAAAGACAACTGAATTTTGTAGGCCATATAATGAGGAAAGAGTGCTTAGTAAATTTAACACACACAGAACATTTTGAAAGCAAAGAGGACAGAGGAAAGTAGCCAATAAACTATCTAAGGAGGTTATGTAAATGGTAGTCAGAGCAAGGGGATAAAGCAAAAAGACAAGCATTACCAAGATCTACAAAAAACAGGAAGTTGTGGAGAACCATGATCGGTCATGGCACATTTTCAATAAAAGCTTTACTTTTGAGAATAAAGTTAAATGCTGTCTGTTTGGTAAGGAAAATCTAGTTGGGGATATGAAAGCAATCAGAGAGAGGTGTGGTTGTAGTATGCTATGCAGGAGATTTGGATCTAAAGAAATTGCACAACCTCCATCGTTTGACTAGAAAAGGTGACCCTGATGTAACTATGGAAACTACTTGGCTGGTGATAAAGACAAGGTGTCATTCAATAGATTCCATAATGAGTGTGCATGACAAGAAGGAAAAATCCAGACAGCAGACAATCAGAAGAGTTTCTATCTTTCAATGATGAATTGTGGCTTCATCAGAGTAGAGGTATATTAAGGCAGAAACTTCAGTTAAAAAACCCCTGGACAACTAAATGAAGTATTTATAGAATAGGACCAAGTAGATTAGTTACTAACCTACCAACTTGAAGCACTGAAAATGTCACTTCAAAAGAAAGAAAATCATAGAATTTTTTTTTTGTTACATACAGACCAAGTAGTAGTGAAACTATATAGATACATCATAAAACAATCAAGGCTATGACCAAAAGGGGAGATATCTCTCAGACTGAGGGAATATTTTCAGACCATTTTTATTTCTTTAAATCAATTCACCTCCCCTCCACCATATATATATAAAAATAAAATACTAATTCAAATAACATAGTAGTGGCTAGTCATTGCTGACCTGGTTATTTGAATTAATATTCAAAACCTCTCTGCCATTTCTTGTGGTATAGAACACTTTTATGCCAGAAGGCTGCTTTTGGGCAGACTATTCAGAGCTGCTCATTTAAACACTGGATATATATATATATATATATATATATATATATATATATATATATATATATATAAGATAGAGTATATCTGTAAAAGAGCAATATGAATAAAGAAAAAGAAAACTTATCTTAGCCAGGCTAAGATAAATTTTCCTTCTCTCTCTCTCTCTATATATATATATATATATATATATATATATATATATATAATTGTGTATTTAGGCAGCAATCCTTCATTTATGCATGTTTCATTAAAAGCAACAGACAAGGTACTACGTTTAAGTTTGTTTTTTTTTAATTTTTCTTGCGTTCAAACAAGTGTTTTCTTTTCTAGACATAGAATGTGTATCAGCTATCCAAATGTTCTGTTACTCTAAGCATTTTCAGCTATACTTTTAGCCATTATCAAGGATGATTTTACTTCTTCAGCTTAATTGAGTATGTGCATTGTGTGTATGGTTTTGGTGTTATAGAGAGGTTTTATTTTCCGAACACAGCATATTGTGGGTGTGTTGGCTTTTTCTTTTTTATTAATAAGAATTCCATTAGTTTCAAACTTTTTTTTACAGGTGGATGGGGTTGTTTGAACACAAGAAAAATTAAATAAAAAGCTTAATCATAGTACCTTATCTGTCATTTTTAATAAAACATGCACACACACACACATATATATATATATCATAGAAAATTAGGAAATCAGTCGATTCCGCTACCTTGGTTTCAGCCATTCAGGATATACATGTGGTTTTGGTCAATTGATTTCCTAACACTTTATTTTTTTTAAATAAAAATTTATGAAGACTATATTTTTAAAAAAATAAATAAGTGAACAAGTGCATGACGTGAGGAAGAGGAGGGGGGGAAAATCAAGTGTATTGGAAATATATCAATGGGGGTTAAATGAAATATATATACGTTCTTTTTATCCCACTTCAAATTAACTGAAAAGGAACTTCTTAGTATGAATACAACAGGACATAATTTCTGAGATATATATATATATATATATATATATATATATATATAGATATATGATAAAAATACAGTTTTAAGGTATCCTATATATATGGGTTAAAGTGCTGAATATTAGGGATAGAGCATATGTAGTTATAAAAGGGGACTTTAAGGCAAACACCCAGCCTGTTTCTTGCTTAAACATCATCTTCAGACCTGAAGATTGTCTTAATGCATGACTCTCGCCCGCTGGGTATTTAACTCCATGTCTACTTTTATATAAATTTTTTTTTTTTTTTTAAATCAATTCACCCCAAGTAAGGTCTTCACTCCTTGTAATGTCTATTTCTAGCCTTGATAGAGTTCAACAGCATCTATGTGGCCTTATGGGTTATGAATTATTTTCCATTCTATTAGGTTGGTGCAAAAATAATGACGGTTTTTGACATTAAAAAATACATCAAAAGCCGTCATTATTTTTGCACCAAGCTAATATGACCATTTTCCCCAACAGCTAACCTCTTACTCGTGTAATTCTAAGCTATATTCATAATATCCACCAGTTCAGACCTTCACAGCTAAAACCTGCCATACAGTGTACATTGGGACAAATCCTTACTACTTACCCCACACCTGGAGAAAGATGGGTTGATACCTTTTACAACATGGGTGAAACAGAATCAAGGAGAAATTTTATTCAGCATGCCTAATTCACTTTTCAAGCTGATATCAATAACTATAGACACAACAGAGTAGGATCTCTGATACCTTGGGAATTGTGCAAACGACTGTTTCTAATTTAGCACAAACTAGATACTATCCTCATAAAATACTGTGATATCCAGACAGACTTCTGACCACATCACTTCTCAATCCAGGCAAATGATACACACTTCCATTTTGCTTTGTTTGATCCTATGCATCTGCAAAAAAAGTTGACAGACTGAAAACTTTCATACAATTATCAAAACTGTTTCACTTTCTCTTAACAACTCTGAAGAGTTAATGAAAAATGATAAGCCTGGCCCACCACCCAAAATCTGATCAAAGATCTGAATTTTTCTTTTTGGCTTTTGAAAACCTAATTCGTCAAGCCAAGATCATCTCATCTCCCCCTCATAGTAATCTAGGTTGATTTAACAAGATTCCTTTTTTTTTTTTATTCTTTGCAACCATTTAATATGCGAGCACTAATCAGCGGAAGAATACAAGTGTAGGTGAAGTTTATTTTCTTTACTAACAAGACAAGAGCATGTCTATACATCTACTTCCACTACAAGCAGACATGTTAGTCAAAATGGACTTGTGCTGCCTTTTTTCTGTTCTTAGCTTTTTAGGAAGCCTTTTCAACTTTGTAAATAAACAATGGTGTTGTCTGACATGCATTTAGGAGGAAAGGAAGTTTACAGAAACAACTCAGTGAGAATAAAATTATACCTGTTTATATGCAAGATACATATTTTAAAGCAAATAGACAAAATGTGTGTGTCTGTGCGTGCACGCACACACACGGGGATGTTGAAAACACTTGGTCCTATCAAGAAGTGTTTTTTTAGAATAATTATTTGGTCATTTAATCAGATTTTAACAAGTGTGTGATGTTGAGAGCTTTTACCACCACCTAGTATATTATATATAGATAGATAGTAATTTGTTAAGAAAGGAAAATATTTTTTACTTATTAATCCAACAATTATTTATTAATTACATGTTATATTTAGGGAACACTCATATTTGAGTAGATGCTACATTTATTTATTAAAGAGTATATTTATTTTCATCTACCAGCCTGAATAGTCCAGAAATTTTATTGGAGAAAAATATGAACTCTGTGGCAGAATTTGAATCTGTGTTACCCTAAGGGAAACCATCATTAGATCTGACGTGTAATGACAGTTTCCCCTAAGGGAATGTAGGTTCAAATCCTGTCAGAGAGCACACATTTTTCTGTAAGATCATCTTGAACAACTGAGTCTGTAAATCAAAATTAAAAAGTCACAAACACACATATAATACAGGGTGTATCAAAAATACTTTTCCAAACATTATTCCAAAACAAGGACAAAAATCTATATAAACATACAACTACAAATCCTTTGTTTTTGAATTAAGCTTACAGAAAGTTTACAATAGATGGCACCGTATTGTCATATAGACTAGGTTACTGCTATGTAGTGGTTTCACAGTGGAGGCTTGTATTTGTACTAAGTCAGTCCTAAAATAGGTTTGACGTACAAAATGTTAGGAAACTTGATATAATAGGTAATGACGCAATAATCTAGTTGTGGTGACTGATACTTTATATTCCGACTAACGGTCATCCGATATCGACTGACTGACCAACTCCCTGAGCGACTGCTACTACTACTACTCCTACTTATTATAGGTGGGAGAGTCTATTAACTATAGTATAGGTGTGTTCTACTATAACAGTTACATTTGTCATTTGTGTATGTTTGGGACTAGTCTGTCTTCAACCTTTAACATGTGTAGTCGTGAGTTAACTGAAAAGTGTTCCATTTAACAATAGCAGGATATTCATATCCTGAGCAGACAAATATGATTTTTACATACATAGGTAGGAATGGTAATGGACATGAGGCTGCATGGATGTATCAGATTGAATTTCCAGACTGAAGGCAGTCGAGTGATCCAACCTTTACTGCTGTTTATCATTGCATTGCTAAGACAGGATCTGTGGCACCATAAACTATGAAACTAGGAAGACCGAGATCGGCGCATACACCTGACACTGAAAAATACATTCTACAGGCTGTCAGAGATGATCTAGGTGTCAGCACACGTCAAGTGGACAGCATGTCATACATCTTATAGTACCATATAGAGGGTACTTCAAGAGCAGCTCCTGTATCCATATCATTTGCAATATGTGCAAGGTCTTTCACCATCTGATCACTTTCCAATCCATTGTTTGTCTCTTCAGTCTTGTTTACAGATAAGGCAATATTTGTAAGAGAGATAGAATAACAAATCTACACAGCCAACATTTGTAGGTAGATCAGAATTCCCAGGCTAGACACCAACATCAGTTTACAAATAATGTGTGGGCTGGGATGTTGGTAACTGTCTAGTAGGTTCATATGTTCTTCCAGCACATCTTACAGGAGGCATCTCCATGGACTTTATTTTCAACACACTTCCAGACCTGCTAGAGGATGTACCTCTGCTAATACAGAGATGCATGTGCTTCATGCATGATGGGGCTCCAGAATATTTTAGTCACGTTGTTCGTGATGTACTGGCTGATATCTACCATGAAAGGCAGGTACTGGAGGACAGGTTCCGTGGCTTGCACATTTCCCCGACCTCAATCCTTTGAATTTTTATCTGTTGGGGCCACCTTAAAACAATTGGTTTATGCAGCAGACACTAATAATGCGGAGACATTTCATCAATGTGTCATGGGGGCCTGCAAAACCATTCGACACGTGTTTATTTGAAAGGGTTTACTTTTCAAATATATCCATATGGTGTGTAGATGCAAGCAGAGGACATTTTGAACATTTGTTATCAGTTATGGTGTTGAGGTACAACGATGGCCATTTGGACAATGTTTATTACCTTGTTTTGGTGTCAGGAAACCACTCCCAATATCTGTTAAAGTATTTGTGATACACTATTATATATATATATATATATATATATATATATATATATATATATATATATATATATATTATATATATATATATATATATATATATATATAGTGTATTTAGGCAGCATTTTTTTCATTGAGGCATGTTTCATTAAATAATATAGACAAGTTTTGTCTATTTTATGTAAATTCTTTTTACATAAAATACGTAGACAAAATTCTTTCATGTAAATTCTTTTCATATCAGACGATATGAAAAGAATTTACATCAAATAAATAGACAAAACTTGTCTATATTATTTAATGAAACATGCATCTATATATATATATATATATGTGTGTGTGTGTGTGTGTATAAAGACAAAAGGAAATCTTTTTTAACACTTTTTGTGTTTCATCATCTGAACAACTTTATCAAGGGGATGAAATGCATTGGTAAGGAAAAGTTTTCCTTTTGTCTTTTTACAGATATATTTTGTTTATAACTGCTCATTGGTGTATTGAATGTAAACAAATGACGTCATATATTACGAAATGGACAAAGTCCGACAATTTATTTATTAAAGTCATTTTTTATGTTTAACGTTCTTTTTATAGATACAAGTATTTAAGTAAATGCTCTGTTTATAATAAACAGTATTAAATAACATTTACCGACCTGAATGTCCGAGAAATTTTCATAGAAAATATTCGTCCTTGGACAGGATTCGAACCTGCATCCTATACGGAATCGTCATTTCGATACACCAATGAGGAGTTATGAATGTACGAGATTCATGGAAGATTGAAGTTTATAAACAGTAAATTCGACCTTGTCTACCGAACGATCCTTGGTGGCCGAGCGGTCAAGGCACGTCAGCGTAAATGACTGTTCCGTATAGGATGCAGGTTCGAATCCTGTCCAAGGACGAATATTTTCTATGAAAATTTCTCGGACATTCAGGCCGGTAAATGTTATTTAATACTGTTTATTATAAACAGAGCATTTACTTAAATACTTGTATCTATAAAAAGAACGTTAAACATAAAAAATGTCTTTAATAAATAAATTGTCGGACTTTGTCCATTTCGTAATATATATATATATATATATATATATATATATATATATAGATATATATATATTATATATATATATATATATATATATATATATACACACACACACAGATATTAACCCATTGATATCTACCATCTCCATTTTGTTTATATCTTAATTTTTAATATATATATATATATATATATATACACGCACAGAGTTATTAACCCATTGATATCTACCATCTCCATTTTGGGATAGTGCCCATTAATGGGTTATGGGTAGAAACCTATAATTAATGCTATATTTAATTAGTGCTGGATTTTTCTTCAAAAACTATAATTAGCGACAGATTTTCATTTCAATATTTGTAATTAATTTTTAGGATACTGGGTTTTATGGTGTGCATTAATGGACTGAAACAAGTACATATGCATAAACTTTTATGCAAATACACATGCATGAATTATTCACACAAATTATAAATGCTCACACATAAAATGCCGCATAGAGATCTTTGCACACCTATACATGCAAAGTCTATCTATCAGTCTATCCATGATATCACTAAGCATGAAAGAAACTAGAACTTGATTGATTATCAAATCAAATCAAAGCTAAATCTCCAGTGGTGCACATGATGTGAAGCCATCAGAAAAGAAGGTCAAAAGCAAGGGAATCTCTTTTTTTACCATTTTTATTATCCACAGCATCAAAAGAATTCAACTGATTACTTGATGGATTGGCCGATCAGAAAATAAATAAATAAAAATTGAAGGATCTGCATTCTCTGATTACAATGATCCAGAACTACTAAGCGTCTGGGGGTAGGTGGCACATGATCACCACGCATTATTTTTCCTAGGTTTGATATGAATCACGGCCATATCACATTGAAACACTTTCTCTTCCAAAGTTAAGCAACATTGAGCCTAGTCAGTATCTAGATGAGTGGCCAATATAAGATGCTGTAAGTTTGGTTTGGTTTGTTTTATGGCATATCAACCTCAATGGGTTATTGAATGCAGAAAATTTTTTATTGATGGTAATATTAGGTTGGTGCAAAAATAATGACGTAATAATGTCGTTTTTTGACGTATTTTTTAACGTCAAAAAACGACATTATTACGTCATTATTTTTGCACCAACCTAATATTTTGTTTTGTTAAAAATCTATTTCTGGTAATATTTTTCCTTCAAAAATGTATTGCTGGTAATGTTTTTTTCTCAAAAATGTATAGCTGCTAATATTTTTTCTTCAAAAACACATTGTTGCTAATTTTTTTTTTTTTTCCTTCAAAAATTTATTGCTGGTAATAATTTTTTTTTACAAAGTATTTCTGGCATTAAAACATATTTTTATACTTTGATAGTGTTTTTTAGCCCAGTTTCGGGGTTAGCTATTTGCCCATAGCTGGTACCCTAACAGGTGCTACCACCTTGGTTAGTGTGGACCTGGGAACACCAGCAATTAAGAGGTGGTTTCACGTTCCTCAAAACCTCCTGATCAGAGGCCTTGCTGTTGGACGTAGTTTATCATCTTACCCAGGACGGGCTGTAAGTTTGGATGTAAGGGTGGCATAACGGGCTTATTGTGATATCATGTTGAAACACTGGTTCTCATACTATGACCAAAGTTAAGCAATATTGTGTCTGGTCAGCAACTAGATAAGTGGCCATGTTGAAATACAACATGCTGTAAGCTTGGATGTAAGTGTGGCATAAAGGGCATCCGGCCAAATCCCTGTGAAATACCAGTCCCCTGTACAGTAACCAAAGTTAAGCAATGTCATGCTTGATCAGTACCTAGATAAGTGACCACTTGGAAATACCAGTTGGTGTAAGTTTGAAATGTGTGGGTGGTGCAATAGTGGCTCAGAATGAGAAATCAGAGAGCCATGTTCAAATTCCAGTTGACTTTCTTGTATTCACTTACACACAAATACCCTTGGGAAAGGTACGAATGCACCTCTTCTCTCCCCTGCTATGGGTTAAATATTAGGGCATACTGGAGTCTTCAGTCTTGGTTGGCGACCTATCTAGAAGAACCACTGAATTCAAAAACTGTACAGGAATCATTTGATTAAGGCATTTTTGGTTGGTACACTAAAATTTTTATATACAGTGTAACCCGGATATAAGAGAGATTTTCTCTGGTCCCAAATTAGAGCCATACTTACCTAAACAAAATAGACCAAACCTGGATATAAGAGAAACCCGGATATAAGATACTTCTTCTCCGTTCCCAGCAACTCTCTTATATCTGGGTTACACTGCACTAAAATTTGACTCGTGCATATATAGGGTGTCCATAAAGTTCGTGTGTACTTAAAATCTAAAAAAAATTTAAAGTGCGAACTTTATGGACACCCTGTATATTAATTGATTAATAAGGTAAAACATTCTTCAGTTTAATCATAGAAATTCAAAATTTATTTTTTTTATAGTTATCAATTAATTCAAAATTTTCTAAAATTTGAAAATGGAAAATAGGTAATTATTTTCCTGGTCAAGTATTGCGTTATCTAAGTAATTACAACAGTGCTAAAAAATGTATGGTTACAAATAGATAAATTTTATAATATAAACTGATAACAAAAATACATATTTGATGATTTGACTATTTCTTTGATATTTGACTAATTTCTTGATATTTTTCATGTTTATTTTGAAGGTTTTAAAAGGTAATTTCTTATTTTTTGTTAAAAAAAATTTACGATTTTAATTAGCTACAGATATTTACACTTATTAAAAAATATTGAAATATAAAAGATGTATGCATTTACGATGGAAACATTATAAATAAAATTTTCTGGTTAAAATACTAATGATCATGTTTGGAAAATTTGAAAAGGCAATTTCTCAGAACTGCCAATTAAATGAAGAACACAAGAATACCATGTGGCAAACCACTAAAGGTTTTCATAAGAAATCAGATTAATAAACAATTCATACCATTTTTATTGTATTGTACCGATATTTTAATAAAAAAAAGTACAACATTGTTTTCAATTAGGCAGTATCTTTTAATGTACACACTAGGTGTACTAATCAAAGGATTCCTGTATTTAACCCTGGTAAAGCACACACTATAAAGCTACTTAAAGGAACATGGAGTTTACAATGACTATCATACATTATGAAATGGACAAAGTCCGACAATTATTTTTGAGACATTTTTTATGTTTATACATTCTTTTTATAGATACAAATATTTAAGTAAATGCTCTGTTTATAATAAACAGTATTAAACAACATTTAATGGCCTGAATGTCCGAGAAATTTTCATAGAAAATATGTGTCCTCCAACAGGAATTGAACCTGTATCCTATATGGAACCATCATATAGTCCGACATGCTTTTACCAATTGAGCCACAGAGAAGGGTTTTGGTTAGCAAGGTCAATTTTACTGTTTTTAAACTACAATTCTCCATGATTTTCTCTCATACATTCATATCTGCTTGATGCGTATCCAAATGACATCACACATTATGAAATAATACTGATTACACGACCAGGGTTTCAACCATCCGTTTTTTTTCAGGTGGTATTACCAACTTATATTTTTTGACACTATTTCACTTTTTATATACCTAACACTATAACAGGTAGATCCACAGAAATGGAGGGATGTGTTTGTGTGTGCATATATATTAGGTTGGTGCAAAAATTATGTCGTTTTCTCACATATGTTACTATGTGAGAAAACGACATTTTTTTTGCACCAACCTTATATATATATATATATATATATGCATGTTTCATTAAAAATGACAGACAAGGTACTACGGTTAAGCGTTTTGTTTAATTTTTGTTGTGTTCGAACAAGAGCTTTCTTTTCTGGACAAAGGTTATGTAAGAACTGTCCAAATGTTTTATATTTCTGAGCGCTTTCAGCTATACTTTTAGTCATTATCACGAATGATTCGATTGATTTTAATATCCGAATATGGTCAGCACATTGTGGCCTTGTTCGTAGTTAATATTAATAAGAGTTTGCCTTTTCATTTTTATTATTAAAGCTTCCATTATTTTTTTATCTTTTTTGACATGTGGATGCAGTTAATATATTTGTGTTTTCTACTAGTATGTTTCTAATGTAGTCGGGTAAATTTGTGTGTGTGTTTAAATGGGTTCTAATGGAGCTGTGATCAGATAGGTGTAACGTAAGATGTCTGGATATATATATATATATATATATATATATATATATATATATATATATATATATATATATACAGACAGAGTGTATCAAAAATACTTTTGCAAAATTGGGGGCGGGTTCCTCACACCAAAACAAGAACAAAAGTCCATATAAACATATCTACAAATTCTTCATTTTTGAGTTATTAAGTTGAAAGTTTATGGTAGGCGCTGTTGAATGTACAATCCAAGATACAGTCCAAAAAAACTTATTACCATAGTTTTTGGTGCCACAGATACTGTCTCAGCAATGCAACAATAAATGGCAGCAAAGGTTAAATGAGTCGCCTGCCTTCATTCTGGAAATACAATCTGATACATCCATGCAGCCTCATGACAATATGCAAAAGGTATTATCTGCCCCGAAGGTATGTAAAAATCATATCTGCCTGCTCATAATATGAATATCCTGCCATTGTTAAATGGAACACTTCTCAGTTAACTCATTACTACACATGTTAAACATTGAAGATAGACTAGCCACAAATATACATGAATGACAAATGTAAACTAGTCTACATGGCAACAGAGCATAAACTTGCTTTAAACTCAACTCAAAAACAAAGGATTTGCAAATATGTTTACATAAACTTGTGTCTTTGTTTAGCGTGAAGAACCTGCCCCCAAAGTTTGTAAAATTATTTTTGTTACACCCTTTGTGTGTATGTGCACACATATATATATATATATATATATATATATATACAGGGTGCCCCAAAATAATGTATGCACTCTTTAAATATTAATACCATGATGTGAGAACTTATATTGATGAAAATAGGCAAAACGGATGGATTGGAAGAAGAGGGACAGTTGAATACCCACCTAAATCACCAGATTTGACACCCTTGGATTTCTTTTTGTGGGGGTTTCTAAAAGATAAACTTTACAACAGGAAACCTGAAACAATTGCTGTAATGAGAGAAGCAATTGAAGAAGAATGTACTCAAATACCAGAGGAAATAATACTGGACGTTTGTAGGTCTATTTCTTCAACATATGAAAAGTGTATTGAACAGAACGGCAACCAGTTTGAGCACTTGATGTGAACTCATCATTATATGAACATTCTGCCATTGCCCCAAGTGCCTTTTATCTTATTAAAGTTAATTTTCTATGTTTTTTGTATATCTTACTCTCAAATTCTTTAAATGTGTATTATTTCTCTTGTATTAATCTTATTTACAAGTCAAAATACATAAATTGAATAAGTTATAACAATTCAAAGAGTGAATACATTATTTTAGGACACCCTATATATGATAAAAATATAATTTTAAAGTATGCTATTTTTATGAGTTAAAGTGGTCTATCAAATGCTCGATAAAGATATAGTGTATGTAAATATAAAAGTGGACATTGAAGACAGAACAGAGCAACAACAGTCTGTTTCATGCTTAAATGCATTTGTCAGATATGACCTGGAAATTGTCCTTAAGCATCAAACAGACTTATCACTGGGTGCTGACATCCATGTCCTATAGACATATATATATATATATATAAGGTTAGTTAATATGTATTTGTATTGATTTGATTTGATTTTCTCCAACTTCTATATGTGCACACATGTGTAACAATTATTAAAATAGAGCAAACAATGCATTTTATTCTCCTGTAAATCTGTCTTTTGTCTTGTGAATGTACAGGTGGTATAGTGGATAGTAGTTTGGAATGAGAAATTGGGAAACTAAATTCATTATATTCAGTTAGATATAAACATCCCAGCTATTGGTTGAATAGATTGGTCTCTTCAGCCTAGATTGGCAACCAGTCTACAAGAAGGACAACTTTAAATTCAAAAACTGTAGGTAGCCCTGGTGATGCATATTCTATACAGCTAATAAAAGATCCATGGAGTTCACAATGACTATCATGCTGACTACAGCTGACTTTCATATTATGGATAAAAATCTGCCAGTGGAGTGTGTGGGTGTCCACCTTAAAAGGGTCAATTAGTAATGTTACAACCATATAATACCAGAATATTTTGAATGCTGATTTTCAAAGCAAGCATGTTCTGCTCATTTGAATTATTTATGCAACACAATCTTCCTTAATCTATTGCTCTCACATGGCCTTTTGTCAGATAACATTGGGTTTATTAAACTGCTGCATATATAAGTGCTTTGCTTTGATATTTAAAGTTCATGCCTTTTCTAAGAAATGTAAGGCAACTAGATTGTCTTGGTGAACTTTACAACATGACAATCCTTACTGGATTATTTCATGTCAAATCATTGTTTTTTGGGGTTTTTTTTTATTATACTCATGTGCTTAGGTGAGCATTGGTCAAGTTTATACCATAGTTTGTTAGTTTGTTTAATGGCATTCCAACCTTAGTGGTCATTTTATGCCGAAAATGATTTTGGTATAGCTGGCAACATTATTTTTTTTTCAAAAATGTACAGATGGCAACATTATTTTTTTTTTTTTTTTTTTTAAAGCATCATCCTTTCACAGTGTTTTGACCCCAGTTTCAATTCCATTGAATAAGATTTTGTTAAAAGACATATAGCTTGTAATATTTTTCTTCTTTTAAACGTATAGCTGGAAACATTATTTTTCAAAAACGCATAGCTGGTAATATTATTTTTCCAAAAACGTACACCTGGTAATATTATTTTTCCAAAAACATATGGCTGGTAATATCATTTTTCAAAAACACACTGCTGGCAATATCATTTTTCAAAAACACACTGCTGGCAATATTATTCCTTTGAAAACGTATAGCTGGTAATACTACTTTTCCAAAACCGTATAGCCGACAACCATAATTTTTCAAAAACAGCCTTTCTGTTGGATGTATTTCATCGCCATACCCAATATATGGATGCAGTTTACCGTCATGCCTATGGACTCGGATGCAGTTTATCGTCATATCCAGGACGCAGGCTAAACTGGGAGTTCACTATTTGCCCATAGCTGGGACCCTCAGAGTTGCTACCACCCCGGGTCAAAGTGGATTTGGGAACATCAGCAATTAAGAGGTGCTTCCACGCTCCTCAAAACCTCCTGATCAGAGGCCTTGCTGTTGGATGCAGTTTAACGTCGTACCCAGGATGCACCATAGTTTGGAAGAAAGCACAGTTCTGTATTTATACCAGAGTCTATTGGCAAGCACTTTTCTGTGTTTATACCAGAGTCTATTGGCAAGCACTTTTCTGTGTTTATACCAGAGTCTATTCGCAAGCACTTTTCTGTGTTTATACTAGAGTCTAGAGACAAGCATCTTCTGTGTTTATACCAGAATTTGTAGGATATATTTGGTTGTATTTATACTTGGGTTTATAGGTAAGTCACAGTTATGTTTATACTCAAGTCTGTAGGTAAACACTGATCATATTTATACCAGAATCTATAGATAAAAACTTATGTTTATGCTCAAGTTTGTAGGCAAACACTGGTGACATATTCTGAAATCTACAAGCATCCACACAGTAACATGGATGTTATCCCTCTGCAATTATGCAGTTGGCTTAATTTTAAGCTCTGACAACAGAGCAAAAAGCCACAGGATGAAATTAAATTTTAGTCCCAGGGAGAATTTTTTTAAAAAATAATTAGAGGAATTATTTAAAAATCCTCTTCACCAAGATGAATTTCAGAAGAGGGATGTTTTATTGCAAAACGCATAAAGTACAATCTATGACTTACATTGTTGTTCTGCTTGTGGAGGACTCATTAGCAGTTATTTACATTATTTACAGACAGACAAATATCTTCATCTTAGTTGCTATTAACACAATGTTTTGACTAATGTGCCTTCCTGTCTTCTACAGGTATCTGTCAATCCAGGCAATCTTTGAAGAATTTTGAACTTAGATGTTTAGTTAATCTTCTAGGTAGATTGTTCTCATTCCGCAGAATGTCTTGAGATCTCTTTTTTTTTCATTTTTTTGTTGTTTTTTTTTTTTTACTTTGTTCCCTCAATACAAGGATTAAGTGCCACTCAAGGTAGAGTTGCTGAATTGGACGAAGCAAGGGTTGCATGCTATGAGGATATATAAAATAATAGTTAACCCTCAATTTGAAGGGGCCAAGATTGTTGTGATCAGAGGAGTATTTCCCCAGGAGTCTTGTTCTTTTTTTAATAATACTCAATTATTGCTCATCTTATTTCACTGAGTCTGTACTACCCAGTTCAAGGATTGAACCCACAATACTTTAATCTTCTAGACACTTCCCAGAAATCATTGGCAGCATTTTTACCAATTACAAGAACAACAGGAAAAAATAGGCTAAATGGTTATGTTTGGAAATATCAAAACAAATTTGGTGATAACACATTTAAAAATGTGTGTTCCTATTAATGAATCACATTGTTGGTAACTTTACCAATAAAACAATGCGTTTCTAGTTTCTGTTAACATGAGCGAAAGTTTAATTACCCGAGATTAGCAAAGGGGATGTACCAGTGGTTACTTTGAAGGCAGATAAAGTATGTACAAAAGAAACTGAAAAATAATAGGTGAATGTCATTCTGTATATAATCGTAAGATGTTTATCTGATTAACAAACAAAATGATAGACATTTTTGTTAATATATGGGGTTGCTGAAAAGTTATCTTGTCATACTTACATATATAAGCAATAAATTAAAATATGTTGGATTAATAAATGTAAAATCCATTCCTAAAAATTGTCTTTGTTTATGTTAGGATACAAAGCTGAGCAGAGATTATCTGGAGGAAAAAAAATCAGTGTTTAAAAGAACTATTTGGGCTTTGCTTGGCCATCAGATTCTCTGTAACTGAGAGGTCAAAGCACATCAGGTTTAATGGCAGTTTCCCTGAGAGAAAAACTGGTTTGAATCCTGCATGAGAGCACACATTTTTCTAATAAGATTTCTTGAATATTCAGGCCAGGAGATGGAAATAAATAAGTATACTGTTTAATAAATAAATAAAAATAAAGCATCTACTCAAATATGGGTATCCATTAAAAATAACATTTAAGCAATAAATTGAAAGACGTCAGATTAATAAATGAAAAAATCCATTCCTAATATATAAATTACATATAAAAGTAAACAAAGGTTAACACAGAGTTGTAACAGTTTGTTTCTGGCTATAAAGATTCCTTTCAAGCATGAAAGACTGTCATCAATCAGTGTTGACCTCAGTGTTCACTTTTATATTTATAACCTGGAGAGAAGAGAGTTGTCGGGACCGGAGAAGAAGTCTCTTATATCCGGGTTTGGTCTATTATATATACATTAACACAGGCTCTAATTTGGGACCAGAGAAAATCTCTCTTATATCCGGGTCTCACTGTACATACAATCAATCCCTGACATTGAGCACTTTTCTCCATAAATATAGCATACCTCAAAGCTATATATATATATATATTATATATATTTCTAGTTTATCATGACATGAAGAGATAACTCAACCTCTACCCTCTGAGCATATATTTTTTTATTTAGCATAAATCAGGCATTTAATTGGTTACTCAAGACATACCCGCAAGTCTAATTTTAATTCTGAACTTATGACTTCCCCACCACATTTAACTTTTGGAGAAGAGGTAAGAATTTGTTTTTAAATTTCCTTAAAAATCATTTCATCACCGGTTACTTACCATCACCTCACCCCCACTGTACAATATATATTTTTTTTTCTATGCTTAACTTTTCAAAAAGTACACTGATACTACATTCCAACCCTACATTGTAATGTCAGGAAATGACCATCTGGAGAAAGTAATTTTTGTTTATTTTTTATTTTATTTTTTTTTTTTTTTACATGATTTTTAAATAACTTCATACAGACTTGTCATTCCCTCGGACTTTTGCTGAGGACCAGAGTGAAGCAGCTGTGAACTTTGTAAAAAGTCATGCATGCTTATATATATGATAATTAGTATGAATAATGCCAAATGGGATATAAATCCAAAGCGAGGTCAATGTAAGAACAGAGCAAATAATAATGATGAAAGTGGGAACTTTAGTAATCCATAGTAATAGCTTATTTTGTAAAATCAAATAATCAATCTCATCTCATCAAACAAGACAAGACCAATTATTTGAAATAAACTATTACCATGGATTTCTAAAGTCTCCATTTTCATTATATATATATATATATATATATATATATATATCAAACATGTTTTGTTAAATAATATGGACAGTCTATCAATTTTATTTCTTAAATCTTTCAAATTTCCAAACAAGTTGTTTTGCGTTATTGGTAAATATGCCAAAATTCCTATTAACTTTTATTTCATATTGTTTTTTTTCTCAAAAGTACATTCAAATGTTCCTACATTTGTTTTCAAGGATTGTTGTGTGTGTAGTCATGCAAGTGGTGTTTAATTCCAGCCTTTGCATGTTTGATGGAAAAAAAAATTCTGGTGATGTCATATAAAGGGTCAAAATGAAATATTTGTGTTTTGCTTTTTATATATATATATATATATATATGCGTGTGCGTGCTTGATTTAGCACCTAGCCCACATTAAGATTTTTAAGAAAGCATATTTTGATTAAATTAACTGGTCACTAAAAATCCCAAATCCAGTTATTAGGTTGGTGCAAAAATAATGACGTAATAATGTTTTTTGACGTTAAAAAATACGTCAAAAAACGACATTATTACGTCATTATTTTTGCACCAACCTAATAAATACTTCTTTTGTTTATCATATACATTAATTTTTAATTTAGTTGCCCTGGGTTGCTTATTTTAATTACTTTGAGGAAATATGGGGGGGAGGGGGTTATTTAAACAAGGACAGTAAATTGATCATTACAATTTTTTATATATATATATATATATATATATATATATATATATATATATATAGATAGATAGAGTGCAAAACAGAAAGTAGTCAGTAATGTGTCAAAGAACAACACTGCCAAGTTTTCAAAAGGATAAAAAAAAAATTGTTAAAAGGTAAAAAAAATGGGCAAAAAAATCGGATAGCAACCTAAACAAAGAATTGTGGTGTGCAATGCCTTTAGAAATCAAACTAATAATAACAGACACCAAAAGTTGCTTAGGGACTTTGATATAAACTATAACAGTGTTTCACATGAAACTCAGAGTTGGGGATCAGAGTTACAAAGCATTTTTGGTGCATATATATATATATATATATATATATATATATATGTGTGTGTATATACACACACACCAGTAATAAAATAAAATTTGTTACTTAGCTGTGAATATAACATCAATCAGCTAAGTAACAAATTTTATTTGTATTAATCCTATTAATGCTCTATCTCTGATATCAAGCACTTTATTGCAAATACTATTTGCCTTAAATGTCCTTTTTTTCAGACTTCTGACATTTCTTGCTTTACAATATATATATATATATATATATATATATATATAAATGATTAATACAAATATAAAATTTGTCACTTAGATAATTGATGTTATATTCAGTATCCCAAGTCCAAAGTTTCATAGGCAATCCTTTGGTAATTGTTCAGTTCACTCATCAGGAGGTATCAGCAATTGACTGCCAATTTTCTCATTTTTGTTATTTTTATATTAACTTAAAAATAATTTATATGCAGAGAGATAGAAATAATGTAGACATAGGAATAATCCCATCATGGTAACTGGCAATCATCAAACTTCAGATAATGTGCCATTACTTCTTTTTCAGGAACTATATACATAGCTCACTTAGGAATTTAAGAAAGTTGGAGAAACTAGTTAATTCTTTAAGTTATTTAAATTTATGCCCTTTATTTTGTTATTACTTTTTACATATTTTATGCTATTTATTATCCATAAATATGCCAATATCCACAGTCTATCTGCAATACTGAGCATTTTTCCTTCATAAATATAGCAGATTTTAAATTGTATAAGTTATTGCTGAAAAACTTTGGGTTCAACCAAGAAGCTCTTTTGAAAAAGAATTCTATTGTGGTTAAAAGGTCAGATTTTGGAGAGTGGGTTGGATGAAGAGAGAGGTTGGGAAAAAGAAACTGAGACAGGAGAGAGGTCAAAAGACTAAATGGCCAAGAGACAGGAGAGACGTCAAACCACTGAAGGGCCAAGAGACAGCAGGGATGGCAAAGAGACAGGGGAGACGTCAAAAGACTGAAGGGCCAAGAGACAGGAGAGACGTCAAAGGACCGAAGGGCCAAGAGACAGCAGAGACGTCAAAGGACCGAAGGGCCAAGAGACAGCAGAGACGTCAAAGGACCGAAGGGCCAAGAGACAGCAGAGACGTCAAAGGACCGAAGGGCCAAGAGACAGCAGAGACGTCAAAGGACCGAAGGGCCAAGAGACAGCAGAGACGTCAAAGGACCGAAGGGCCAAGAGACAGCAGAGACGTCAAAGGACCGAAGGGCCAAGAGACAGCAGAGACGTCAAAGGACCGAAGGGCCAAGAGACAGCAGAGACGTCAAAGGACCGAAGGGCCAAGAGACAGCAGAGACATCAAAGGACCGAAGGGCCAAGAGACAGCAGAGACGTCAAAGGACCGAAGGGCCAAGAGACAGGAGAGATGTCAAAGGACTGCAGGGAAAAGTGACAGGAGATGTCAAACGACTGAGAGACCTAGATACAATAGAGAGGGTGAGAGAGATGTTGAGAGAGAACGATTGAAACAGGCTGAGACAGGAGAGGCCAAGAGAAGCTGAATTAAACTTTTCTATTATTTTTTTTTTTTTTTTTTTAATGACTTCACACCAATCAAGAGAATAAAGCCACTAAAAAAAGTGATTACTGAATGTTAGAGAATATGAAAAGAAAAAAAAAAAAAGAGAACAATAAAAGAACAGGAATTCAGAAGATAGAAGATAGCAATTAACATGGCATTTAAATTTTGGAGATCAAATTTAAGTGGAAAGCAATAAGCCCGAAAAAAAAATTCCACAAGTGAAAAGTGTGAAATAAGAAACTTAACATAGAACTTTCAGTTAATCTAGCCATTGCAACAGTAAAATGATGAGACTTTGCCATCAATCTAGTACTGTATAAAATCTAGGTACCATAGAGGAACATAATATTCTGTAAAGTAAAAAAAAAAGTGACATAAGATCAACAGAAGGAATTTGGAAGGTTGATCGTCTTGTTTTATAATTAAACCGAACTAGCCACACTTACTGACCCAAACATAACACAGAATTCCTTCGACCAAAACAACCCATTCTTACTTACCATTCATGCTACATAGTATTATAGTATGTCAACATCTCTATGAAATCTTAACCAGTCCAAATTTGTAAAACTATTTGTCTCTTTAAAGCAAAAAAACAGATAACATGTCATCTCAATGTACATATGAGACGAGCTTGATGAGAGGACACCCATAAATTTATGTAATTAAGGAAAAAACAAAAAAGAATCTGTTTTTTGAATCATTTCACTCAAAGAAGGGTGAGTGAAATAAGTGAACTTTAGTGAAAAAAAAAGGACATAATTCAGGAAGACAGACGATGGCGATTGATGCTACATTTAGTTTTTTTCAGGATTATAGGTGGCTGAGAAGCAAAAAACCTGAAAAGAGTTTCACTGGTGAGAAGTGCAAGAGAAGAAACTATTAGAATAGAACTTACAGTTGCATCTAGTTATTTCAACAGTGAAATGATGCCAATCTAGTAATACGTTTAAATTTATACAGTCAAAGCATTAAGAGTGAAAATGATATTTATTCTGCAAAAATACAGAAATGTGGCACAAGACCAAAATGTGTGGATGGGAAAGGCTTGTCTTCTTCTGTCTTATAATTAAACTTAGTTTGCCACAATTGCTGACCCAAACATACCACAGTATTCCTTATACCAAAACAATACATTCTTACTTACCATTGCTACATAACATCATAATATGGCAAAGTTTCTATGAAATCTTAACTCGTCCACATTTGTAAAACTTTTTCTCTTTAATAAATAAAAATGTCAATTTAAAAATGTCTAACCCCCATTGTGTATTTACAATGTATTTTAATATATATTTACAAAAAAATAATGTTAGTAATAAAAAAAATCTTTATTTGTGACAAAAACATCAGTTAACTGGACAAAATTAATGCAGGACTTAAATAATTTAAAACATTCATTCATCCAACCACTCACTCAAACACACACTTATTAGGAAAGTGATATTTATTTGCATGATTATACAAAATGTGGCACAAGGCCAATAGGAGGAATGGGGAAAAGGACGGTCTTCATCTGTCTCAACATTAAACTTAGCTAGCCACAACACTGACCCAAACATACCACAATATTCCTAACACCAAAACAATGCATTCTTACTTAACTTTCTTACTACACCCACCATAATACCTCATTGTCTCTATGAAAGTCCTAACTAGTTCCCATATGTACAATTTATTGTCTGTGGTGGGAGGGGAATAAAATAACAACTTAAAAGTTTACACCCCAATGAATATTTACAAAAAATGTACAAAACTATTTACAGGAAACTAAACAAAATAACGTTAGTAATAAAACCCTCCCCACAATCCTTAAATGCAGCAGAAACATCAGTTAACTTGACAAAATCAATGAGGGACTTTAATAATACAAAACATTAATTCATTTCATGCATTCACTAAAACACACACACATTCAAACACAACAACAAATACGAAAATCACATCCAACACGAAAGACACCCTTCATCCACCCGAGAACCAACATCACTGATCACCTAACAAGAGAGGGGATGGAGAATTTAACCAAAGAAAACAGGAGACAGAAATAAAAGGGGGCCAATGAGCATACACCCACTAGCTAAGTTAACTGGAAGGAAGAAACTAAGGACACTTATTAGGAAAGTTGAGGAGAACAATTAACATGAAAGTATGGAAAAAGCACAAGGGAGCTAGGTTATGGTGGTAGGAAAGTGACTCTAGCTGAAATACCATTGTTAGAACTGCTGGGTGATTCCATTTGTTTCGCACTATGTGACCATTATAGAGCACTCAATTGCTATCCATATATTCTGATAAAACCAATGAATGGAAAGTGACATTACACAGTTTCATGACAGAAACGCCTTCGTTTGTAACTTTAGCATCTCTTATGATAAAATGAATTCAACTTTCACAATCCTCACAAGTTGGGCAGCCAAGCGAGAAGTTGAATTATCTGCATGCATGAGTCTAGCCTTGAAATATTCTTCCACTGATTAACCTAAAAGGTTGCAGTGAGTGGACACGGATTGTCAATTCAATCAATTATTTGCCACAAGCTGGAAAGAAACATGGAATAATCCTTTTTTTTTTTTTCTTTTTTTACAATGATTATCACCCTGTAAAAGGCCCAAAGTAAGAGAGACAATTTATGAGGATATGCAGGAAATCACTCAGCAAAAAAAAAAAAAAAAAAAAAAAAAAAAAAAAAAGAAATCCATACTTTTGACAGTTCTTGATTAAATCAATAAATTTAAATCAATAATTGTTAAATTGATTACATTCTCCCAAAAAAGTTCATGAGATAGATCAAAGTCAATTTTCTTAAAAAAAGACTAAATTCTTAAAAGACATGGACTTTCATGCCTGCAAAAAAACTACGTATCAGTCTTTCTAAAAACTAAGACAATGCAATATTTATCATTTACCAGTTTATAAATAAATAAATATGAAAACGATTTTTTATTCCTAAAATTATAAACATTTACTAAATTATTTACATTATTCAAACTATTGTTCTCATCCTTGTCGCCATATTTATTACAACGTTTCAGCCATTGTACACTCCGGCCTTCTTCAGGTGGTTGGAATATCGAACTGAACCCTTTACTTCGCTCACTGGGGTAAACTGTTCTAGTTCCACATGCCATATATAATGGATGTCAGTTATCAGTTAATTTTCCCCCTGAAAGTTCTCCACTGCCTTAACCGGGTATTGAACTCACACTCTTTGAGTCCTGTCACTGGATCTAATGAACACATTTATCCACTGTGCCAAGGATGAGGACAATAGTCTGAATAATGTAAATAATGTACATAATACCTCATCTCAGAAATATAGACAGATATTTAGTAAATTATTAAAATATGTGAAGCAACTATAAAGAAATCCTTATTGTTTACCATTTTATAAAGTTTGAATCAATTGGCAATTAGTTGATGTTTTACCAATAAATCCAATAAACAATGTAATGAATAGTGTTTTTTTTTTTTTTTGTTGCCAGTTGTCAAGAATATGTAGAAATTCCCTTCTGTATGTTTAGGTTTCATTACAATTCTAATCATTTTTTTAAACACTGTCAAAGAGTGAAGGTAAAATAAAAACAGTTTCTTAATCTGAGCCTTGTACAGGGTGATCATCATAGTAAAAAAAAAAAAAAAAAAAAAAAAAAAAAGCAATAATGATTATCCCATCTTTCCATCCGGCAAGCTTGTGGGAAATAATTGAATGAATTGATAGTCTTTGCCCACTCACTGCAACCATATAAGGTAAACGACCATCAGGCCTGGCATAGGTTAGACCATGCAGCTACTGAAAGGTTTTATAAAAAGCAAGCTTCCTTTACCCTATTTAAGAAAAGCCAATCTCTTATGGTCATCAGTAAAAGGATGAGCTCGAAATGCATCTTACAGGTCGAGTACACTAAAATCAGGCAGATGCAGAAATTTAAATATCTGGGAAGTATTTTGATGAAGGATGGTAAGTGCAGTGACCAAGGACGCATTCCAAAAACTGGACAGGATTTGCAAGACAGGAGGATTTCTTTGGTAACAAAGAAAAATGTACTGAGCTGCTAGGTGACATTTGTCCTCCTTTACGGCAGCAAATGTTGGACGGTCTCCTCAAAGATGAAAAAAAAAACTTGAGGCAACAGAGATATGGTGCTACAGAAAAATGCTGAAGATATTATAGACCTAGTATGTAAACAACGATGAGGTTTTTGGAAAGGAGGAAGCTTATACTTAACATGAGGAAGAGGCAGATGAAATTTCTGGGACACGTAATGACAAAGGAGGGCCTGGAGAACAGGTCGAATTGAGGGAAAGAGAGACAAGAGGAAGCAATGCATAACATACCTGGCAGGCTTGAGCAAGTATATAACAGAACGTGGTCTAGGAGAGATGGCAGAGGGACAAAAATTATTGAGAGCTACAAGGGATAAATGAAGAGCCATGATCACCAATGTCCTGAAGGGACATGGCACATAAAGAGAATCTGTTGTTTGGATCCCACTAAGCTTGTATTTGCTAATTTTATTTTCTTATTGGAAATGTAAACTAACTAAATTCTAAGAAATTAATGGATTTTATTTACTATTCAATTTTATTTCCTATTACTTTAAACATTAATACAGATTAAGTATCCTTTACCTGTAATTTCAAAATCCAAAACCCTTGAAAATCTTAAAGTTTTTTCAGGTGCTGACATGACTTGCCACAAATAGAAAATTTCAGAAAGCAACATGGCTTCCCATAGCATGATTTTTGCATTGCAGTGTTAGAAATAAATGCTGACTTTTTTCAGTTTTCATTACAATTTAACTGTAATCAGAATCCATGTTTTATTTTAATACAAATACTGTACCTGTATGTAGTGTAATATTTTAATCAAAATATGACATCATTGGTAGAGACTGATCATTTTGAAAATTTTCCTTCTCACAGTGATGTCATCAATGATGTACCCCCCTTTCCTCCAGTTTCTCACTCCTGATGTAGACATAGTTTTTGGTGTTGCATTTATATATTTTTGGTAAGTAGTGAATATGTTTTTTTGTGCACATAGCGAAAATACAAAGGATTATTTTAATGTGAAAAATTTCACCACTTAACAATCTATGTGAGCATTACATGATTATCATTATTACCTGTAACTTTATGTACACAAAATTTATTAACTTTTATATGAAACTGCTTTCAGGGTATATGTTATTTATATAAAACTACCTCTCGGATATATAAGTGAACATAGAAGTCAACACTCAGAGGCGACAGTCTGGTTCATGCTAGATGTAATCGTCAGGCCTGTTCACTTTTATATTTACACACGCTCTATTTCTGATATTGAGCACTTTATCCCATAAATATAGCACATCTTAAGACTATATTTCTTCATATATGAACTTTATATATATATATATATATATATATATATAATCTTGTACATTAGGGTGTCTTCTCTAGGTGTGGAAGTTGCTTTATTTATTTGTTCCCTGATTAGCTGTTGTTTATAGCCACGTGTTGTGAATTGATGCTCCAGATTTTCAATGTGTTTATTTAATTCTTCATTTTTGGAACATATCCTTCTGAGTCTAAATGATTTTACTTCCTTAGCTAGCGGTTGTATGTAATGATATATATATATATATATATATATATATATGAAGAAATATAGTCAATATATATATATATATATATATATATATATAAAAGCTGTGTTATGAAATGTAAATGATGTCTATGATTGGCTTCCATTCCCAAGCTGCGCCATTTTATAGATGCTATATACCAATTAATTATCCTATATTCCAAAATCCCCAAAAATCTGAAAACCAAAGCAAGAAATTGGTCCCAAGAAATCAAGATAAAGGATTCTTAACCTGTATTAGAGAATACATGTGTTTGAGAAGGTTGATTTGTTCTTTATAGTTTATCAACCTCTTGCAGGTTATTTAAAGCCAGAAAATATTTTTAGATTTTAAAATGTTTTTTATGATAATGATTTACTGATACAAGTTCTAATTTTGATGAGTTAGCATTTTTTAGTGGGAGGGAAGTCCTGTTCATAATATTGATAGATTGTACAACTGATACCTGATTGATTGATTTGCTTTTTACAGTTTATCAAACTTCTGTAGGTTATTTACAGCCAGAAAATATTTTTAGATTTTAACAAGTTTTTAGAGATAATAATAATTTACTGATACAAGTCCTACCAATTAACTCATAGCTGCGGGGAAAAGAGGTGCATTCATACCTTGTATGTAAGTGAATATAACAAACTTGACTGTAATTAGAACTCAGCGCTCCGATTTTCAATTCCAAGTTGTTATCCATTACACCACCTGCACATCCACGCTTATAGCACCTATTATTCCCAAGCAGTTACTCATCGAGGTACTGACTACTTTCAACATTGCTTAACCAGTGATTGTAAACGAATCAGTGTTTCAATGTGATATGACTATAAGCTTATTTGAGTAAGGATGTCTACTCAAAAATATGCTGTCACTAAATATAAGACTGAAAATAACTGCAATGTGATATGTCTTAACCTGGCATATTGACTCCAGTTACTTTCTCACCGGTGTAATGTGACTTCCCTCTATCTTTTCTACAAATATTTTCATGGCAACTGCTCTGACAAGCTATTTTTACTGGTGCCCTAATTGCATGAATTTAAGCATGCTACTAGGTTGACATCTCGGTCCCACCCTTTTACAGTTAAATGTAACTGCCTCTTGTACTCCAACAGCTTCTTCCTTCACACTTCCCAACAGTGGAACTCCCTTCCTCTTACTTGCTTCCCTGATAACTATAATCTTCAAAAATTTAAATGTAATGTCAATTGACATCTTCTAATGCCTTGAACTTGATCCCTGTCCTTCTCTTTATCCTTTCCTCAAATAGCCCCCTCTTTACTCTTACTTTCACACTCTGTAACCCCTTTTGTGTTAGTGGCACTCCTGCCTTGCTTGATGTGAAATGCTTAAAAAAAAAAAAAAAAAAAAAAAAAAAAAATATTTTAAAATGTAATAATGTCAGTTCTTGCATAAAATCCATTAATTCCCGAGGAAAAATGAATGTAACGAACTTGCTGGATTTGAACTCAGCTCACAGATTTCTCTTTTTAAGCTGCTAATAATTACAGTACCTGCACATCCAACTATTTAAGCACTTAGATAAAATATCAAGTAAAAATACATGCATCAAGACAGGTGCTACAATTTTACTCTGCTGGGTATAAAAACAAAAAAACCTGAAAAATATTTTTAAATGACTTGAAGCCTATCGTAGATCAATTTGCATCCGTGAAAGCAAAGAAGATGCATTTGTAAATGTCAGGTCATACCATAATTTATTAATTAAAAGATTAATGAGCCTCACTTGTATTACTAAACTGATATTACGAGTAAAAATTATCTAAAAGATGGATGTCAGTCTGTCAGATGCACAGATGTCTGTTTGGATAGGGGCAGACTTTAAATGCTTGATATCACTGGAATTTTCCAGAGATAAGACCCCCCTATAATTGTTAGTTTTTCAGGATGTACAAACAGCAGGTCAGAGGGCAGATATGATTCAGCTGCTGAAAACATATCCCAATACTCAACATAAAAAAATGTTTTAAACTTACTATTCCAAGTTATTATTCTTGTCTTAGTTGGCATTTTAGGAGAAGGAAAAAAAAGAAAATAAAGAGAAATGATAAAAAAATATTATATATATATATATATATATATATATATATAAAATGGTGTGTGTGTGTGTGTGTGTATATACAGGGTGCGATGGATAAATTCTCTTCTAGATTATGCAAAAATGAAAATAACACTGACATCTCATTTTAACAGACATATTAACCAAAATTAGACATGGTGCAAAGTCCTGTTGCCAGATATAGGATCTTCCAGCAGCCACCCTCTTGATCCAGGGCAGCTACCACCTCAGGCCACTTAATGTAGGCCTCCATGTTGAATCTGATACTCTCACCAAAAAATTCATGAGTTCTTTTCTTATGAGAATGATCAGAGTGAGTTTTCCAAGCTGCCATATCTTCATAATCTCCATTAGACTCATCCAATTCTTTTCAAATCCTCTGCAGTCCTCAAATTGATACCCAAACACTCTGAAATGTTTGTATTGGAGTTTTTGGCATGAATGCCAAGCAGCACAACATGCCATTTTCAAATTTCTGGCTGAGTAAATTGCATCATGGTGGCCCTTTTCTTGCAGACAGTGCCTAACTGACCCTACTAGTGTAGTGTGCAAAATTAAAAATATAAAATGGTTACAATTTACCCTGTAAAATGGGGAAAGCTTGGGAAAGGAAACCAAGCATAAACACAATATCTCTTTACATTACATAACATTTACGTATACCATGGAACACCTGCGTTCATGAGATAGGAACTGGAGGAGAATCCGTTGAGAACGACCTTCAATTCACAGTTTGACAGGAATGACTGTATTAGGTCAAACAATCGACCCATAATGCCATAACCCAGGAGCTTGCGAAGATGCCTCAAAAACAAAACTGCTCTCTATTAATCACCACAGATATCCTTCCCTGCGGCTGCTCGGTCTCACGTTGACAGCTGACTGGAGATGGAACAAATATATTGAGTCAATTGCTTCGTCCACTGCAAGGAAAGTTGGCTCCCTGTGCCACACCAGGAAATTTTTCTCCCCGGAATCGATCCTCCATATCTACAAATCAACAATTTGCCCTTGCATGGAGTATTGCTGCCATATATGGTCTGGAACCCCTTCTGTTTGCCTCGGGGTTCTTGATAGGCTCCAGAGGCAGATATGCAATATAATTGGCCCTGTTTTGGCATCGCGTCTACAGTCACTTTCTCACAGACACACCGTCGCATCTCTGTGTTTTTTACAAATACTTTCATGGCAATTGCTCCGAGGAGCTGCATTCACTGGTTCCCAGACTTCATGAGTTCAAACGCCCTACGAGGCTGGCATCCCACTCTCACCCTTTCACCGTCAAAACTCCTAAATGTAGCCGTCTCTTCTACTCCAACAGCTTCATATCTCACACCTCTCGCCTGTGGAATTCCCTTCCCTATTCCAGTTTCCCTGAAAGCTATAATCTCCAGCTATTCAAATGTAATGTCAATCGACATTTCCAGTTGCCTTGATCTATCCACTACCCTTCTCCTCTATCACTCCT
>OZ010613.1:35655112-35672612 GCA_963932145.1 Acanthosepion lycidas
GTGCTATATTTATGGAATAAAGTGCTCAATATCAGAGATAGAGCGTGTGTAAATATAAAAGTGAACATAGAAGTCAACACTTAGAGGCGACAGTCTGTTTCATGCTATATGCAATCGTCAGGCCACATATATAGGCCTGACGATTGCATATAGCATGAAACATTTTATATATATATATATATATATATATATATATATTTTCCATGTGTTATAGAGACATTTAGTATCTTCCCCTCCAGCTGTAGGAAACCCTTCTTTATTTTCAAAACTAAAAGGTATTTCTAGGTGATTAAGTGCTGAAAATGATATCAAGTTCATTTTAACTAGTTCATCTGCCAGGTAAAGGGATATATGTATATATGTTATATAAAGAGAAGTATAATTCTTATTCTCTTCACTAAATTGCTTCTAGAAAACTGTGTGTGTGTCTATGTTAGTCACTTATGTGCCATGTGTGATACACGCTTAGACGATCATGTATCTTTCGATACATGACTGACAAGGCAGAATTTTTATTTCCCACAGTAGGTTGCCATTTCTTTCTGTGGTAGACCAGTTACCATTCAAGGTTAGAGAACTTGATCTGTCCTACTATTTACCCATAGCAGTGAATGTAATGAATTCAACTGGAATTCAAACTTGGTTCTTCAATTCCTCATTCCAAGCCACTACCCATTACTCCATGATGTCTATATATATTTGGGCAGCAGTCCTACTTTTATACAAGTTTCATTGAAGTCTACTGACAATCTAGTGCGATTAAGCTTTTTATTATATTTTCCTTGCATTCATTCATGTAATTTCATTTCGGCACACAATGCGTAAAAACTTTCCAAATGATCTGTGGATCTAAGTGCTTTCGATAAATTTATTATAAAAATTTATCATATATAAAAAGGCAGGATGTGTATGTGTGTGTAACAAATGCACAGCCACAATTTGACGGATTTGCACCAAAATTTACATACACATGTTCCAAGTTAGCGGAAAGGCCAAGACTGACTTTGCATTTCCCAACACCCATCGATAGTAGAAATAATCAATTTTTTTCATGCTTCTACGAAAGTTTTCATGTAGTTTGCAGCCATTTTGTACTGGCCAGAGTGAGAGCCTATACCTGGCTGCCACGAATAGGCAGGAAGATTCTATTGGTCAGCGTGAGAGCCAACAGCTGACTGACATGAATGTTAACTAGCATGCTAGCATGCAAAAAAAAAAAAAAAAAAAAAAATCAATAGCTGCATTCGTCACAAGTGGGAAAAATTTAAATCTGCATGGCAATTTACTCCAATTGGCTCATTCGCTTGCTTAAACTCAATGTTGATTCTGATTCCACAGAACTGGATTAGGTGTGAAAAAGTATTTGTTGTTAACATTCTTTTTTCATTCGGTTTTTCCAGTTACAAGTCTTTTTAAAGGTGATCGTTTTGTGCTCATTTTGTTTAGTTCTTTATTCGTAACAGATTTAATGTTTAGTATAGAAATTAGAAAAAAAATTCGCAGTATGAGATAGGCAAGAAGTAAGGCATGTAGCAACATCAGCATGGCAAAGGGCACTCCTTTAAAGGCAAGTGATAGCGATTGCTGTATGAGACGTACGATTTTTGAATCAAGCACGGGCAACACTGAGCGTGCTTACCTTGTTCAAATTGTTGATGATCCTAGGTAACACGCTCTCTCCGAGAAACTGTAACTAAGGTCTGCTCAGCATAGTTCCAGTATAAACTACAGGTATGCTTCCATGGGTGTTGAATAAACATAAATGCACCTGAGCAAGCATCTGCAATAGAGATTGTCTAGCTGCCCTAGTAGACTGGTATCTTTGAATAAGAGTGGTCAGCTATATATATATATATATATATATATATATATATATATATATATATATATATATATGGATGGGAATGTTTTTAATTGCTGAACATGGTCAGCTCATTGTGGCCATGTTCATAATGGATATTATTAAAAAAATGTTTTTTTTTTTATTAACACTTCCATTATTTTTAAACAATTTTTTTTTTTTGCAAACATACTACTCAACCACATGCAAAAAACAGTCTCCTATGTCCAGAAAAAAATCACTTGTATGCATCCAAGAAAAATATAAAAATCTTAATCACAGTGCCTTGTCAATCATCTTCAATTATATTCTACATGTATTTGCTTAAAATGTATATGTTATTTAGAGAGAGGCATAATTTTATTCTCTTCATTAAAATGCTTTTAAAAACATTTAGTACCTCCTCTCCTATCAGAGGACAACGCCCTTCTCTATTTACAAAATTAAAAGGGATTTCTAGGTGGTTAAGAGCTCAGAAAGATGTTACAAGTGTATTTTAAATAATTCCTCTGCCAGGTGAGCAGTTGCATAGTGAGAAATATTTAGTATCTCCCCCCCCCCCAACCTCCTATGAGACAACGCCCTTGCTTTATTTACAAAACTAAAAGGGATTTCTCGGTGTTTAAGGGCTTGGAAAGATATCTCAAGTGCATTTTGACTGATTCATCTGCTGGGTAAGGAGGCTAAACTACGTCAACAGAAGAGGAAACTACAATCTGATTCATTATGAAAGAAAATGATATGAAGGAGCTGATCTTAAAACACATACCAACTCAATAGCTCTTCTTTTTTTTTTATGAGCCAGCATCCCTTCAGGAAATAGGCAATCGTGAATCTCCCCAACTTCCTATCCTTTGGAGCTCTATACAGGTTAGTGACTGTCTCTTTTTGCATTCAATATGACCCATGATTTTAACAAAGTGATATATGCTAAGAGATATAGATATGAACAGAGTGGGATATATAAAGATATATAAACAGACAGATACAAAATTATACAGATATGAACAGACTAAGATATACAGAGGTCAGTAAATCAGTTATGTGCCATGCATGATACACGCTTAGGCAATCATGTATCTTTTGATACATGACTGACAAGGCAGATTTTTTCCTGCAGTAGGATGCCATTTCTTTCTGTGGTAGACCAGTTGCCATCCAAGGCGACAGAACCTGGCCTGTCCTGCTGTTTAGCCATTGCTGGGGGAGAAGAAGTGGATTCATACCTTTCCCAAGGGTATTAGCACATAAGTGAATGTAATGGATTCGACTGGAATTTGAACTCAGCTCTCTGATTCCTCAATCTGAGTTACTATCCCTTACTCCACCATGTCTGCCAGAGGTAAAAAAAAAACAAAAAAAAAAACAAGGTTTGGTTTGGTTTGTTTTACGGCATATCAACCTCAATGGGTGATTTAATGCTGATAAAATTTTTGTTGCTGGTAATATTTTTTCCCTTCAATAGGTGAATGACAGAATGTCATCTGGGTTAAGAGTAAGGGATAGAGGGAGGTGGAGAGCCATGATCACCTATGTCCTGAAAGGACATGGCACATAAAAAGATAGACAGACTAGATTGGCAGCAAGGTCTCATCATTTTACAGTTGAAATAGCTAGATGTAAAGTTCTATGCTAACATTTTCTCCTATCGCACATCTTCCTTGTGGAACTCTTACCTGGCTTCTTTCTTTATAGTCAACTTTGATTTTCAGGAATTTAAATGCAATGTCAATTGTTATTTTCTATCTTCTGAATTTCTGTCCTTTTATTGTTCTCTCTGCTTAATGTTTTCCTTTTTCTCATATTCTTTCACATTCAGTAACCCCTTGAATCTTAGTGGCTTGCTTGGGGTGAAATGATTAAAAGAAAAAAATCATTAAGAATTATGATTTATTGAAATTTTCAGAGGTAGTAATATTAAATGCCTAAAGGACTTCGAGTAGACATTTCCTCATTTATGTATACATGAAATAAGTAAAGTTTGGTTTTTTTTTGGTTTGTTTTGTTTTATGGCTGACAACTTTTTTTTTTCCTGGTAATACTTTTGTTTTGTCAAAAATCTATTAATATTTTTTTTCCTCAAAAATGTATAGCTGGTAATATTTTTTCAAAAAATGTATAGCTGGTAATATTATCTTTTTCAGAAAACGTATAGCTGGTAATATTATTTTTTCAAAAAACGTATAGCTGGTAATATTTTTTCAAAAAATGTATAGCTGGTAATATTATTTTTCCAAAAAACGTATAGCTGGTAATATTATTTTCTCAAAAAACGTATAGCTGGTAATATTTTTTCAAAAAACGTATAGCTGGTAATATTTTCTCAAAAAACGTATAGCTGGTAATATTATTTTTTCAAAAAACGTATAGCTGGTAATATTTTTTCAAAAAACGTATAGCTGGTAATATTATTTTTTTCAAAAAACGTATAGCTGGTAATATTTTTTCAAAAAACGTATAGCTGGTAATATTATTTTTTTCAAAAAACGTATAGCTGGTAATATTATTTTTTCAAAATGCGTATAGCTGGTAATATTTTTTCAATAAACATACTGCTGGTAATATTATTTTTCCAAAATGTATAGCTGATGATAATATTTTTTCAAAAACATAGCTGGTAATATTATTTTTTCAAAAAACGTATAGCTGGTAATATTATTTTTTTCAAAAAACGTATAGCTGGTAATATTATTTTTTTCAAAAAACGTATAGCTGGTAATATTATTTTTTTCAAAAAACGTATAGCTGGTAATATTATTTTTTTCAAAAAACGTATAGCTGGTAATATTATCTTTTTCAAAAAACGTATAGCTGGTAATATTATTTTTTTCAAAAAACGTATAGCTGGTAATATTATTTTTTTCAAAAAACGTATAGCTGGTAATATTATTTTCTCAAAAAACGTATAGCTGGTAATATTTTTTCAAAAAACGTATAGCTGGTAATATTATTTTTTTCAAAAAACGTATAGCTGGTAATATTATCTTTTTCAAAAAACGTATAGCTGGTAATATTATTTTTCCAAAACGTATAGCTGATAATATTATTTTCTCAAAAAATGTATAGCTGATATTATTTTCTCAAAAAACGTATAGCTGGTAATATTATTTTTTCAAAAATATATAGCCAGCAACACCATTTACTTAAAAAAAAAAAAAAATTGTATAGCTGGTAATATTTTTTCACAAATGTACTCCTGGCAACATTATTTTTTCAAAAACGTATTATCAGAGGCCCTGCTGTTGGACATAGTTTATCGTCATACCCAGGATGCAGATGTAGTTGATCATCATACCCAGGATGTGAAAAAAGTAAAAATTTTTTTGATAATCCTAAATAATAACAGCAACATTAAAAGAAAGTTAAAAAATTTTTACTACATTTATATTGATTTGTGTTTATGGATTATCAACCCTTTACAGGTTATTTAAAAACAGAATTTTGAGGAAATAATAATTTACTGATCAAAGTAGTATTAATGAACACATAGAGAAGAGATGAAGTCACATCTTTCCCAAGAGTTTTTGTGCATACATAAATATAACAAACTTATCTCAAATTGGAACTAAGCTCTCCCATTTTCAGTTCCAAGCCATTATGCATCACCCTACCCACATATCGAAGTGGTCCCCCATCTAGGTACTGACTAGGTCCAATATTTCTTAACTTTGGTGATCATACAAGAACTGGGATTTCAATGTATTATCATCCTAAGCCAATAATTGGCCCTGCTCTGGCATCTCGTCTACAGTCACTTTCTCACAGACACGCCGTCGCCTCTCTCTGTCTGTTTTACAAATACTTTCATGCCAATTGCTACAAGGAGCTGCATTTGCTGGTTCCCAGACGTCATGAGTTCAAGTGCCCTACGAGGCTGGCATCCCGCTCTTACCCTTTCACTGTAGAAGCTATTAAATGTAGCCGTCTCTTCTACTACAATAGCTTCATATCTCGCACCTCCCGCTTGTGGAACTTCCTTCCCTATTCCAGTTTCCCTGAGAGCTATAATCTCCAGCTATTCAAATGTAATATCAATCGACATCTCCAGTTGCCTTGATCTATCCACTATCCTTCTCCTCATCCTTTTCTCTATCACTCCTATCTGATCTTGCTCCAAATTTTCTGTAACCCCTTGCATCCTAGTGGCTTCCACCTTGCTTGGGGTGAAACGCTTAGAAAAAAAAAAAAAAAAAAAAAAAACACATAAAGAGAACAATTTCTTTATGATGTCAACATGAGAAGACGTGAAGGAAGTAAATTACAAGACACAATAACTAACAGAACCAACAGAAACAAAACCAACAATAATATAAATTTGGGGTCATCAGAATTCTGACCAGTAAGTTTCTATACTGGGCCAGCCTACACATTTTGTAATATTATCCAATCATTAAATTAAGAATTATGATAAACAAAAAAAAACAAGAAATTTTCAATGATATTTGTGTGTAAGTGAATATAACTGAAGTCTGACTGGAATTGGAACTCACCTCACTTATTTTCAATTCCAAGCCATTATCCATTACATTACACACACATCCAAGAATACAGCATCTCGCATTCCCAAGCAGCCACCCATCTAGGTAATGAACAGGCTCAATGTTGCTTAACCATGGCGATCATACAAGAATCAGTGTTTCAATGTGATATGGTCATAAGCTGACTAAATTTATAAAGAGAACAATTACTTGAGAATGTCAACATGAGTGGACGGAAAGGAAATGAATTAGAATATACAATGAGCAACAAAACAACAACAAAACCAACAACAACATTAAGTTCAAGATCAACAGAGTTCTGACCAGTAAGTTTCTATCCTGGGTCAGCCTACACATTCTGTAATATTGTCGTAATATCATTAAATTAGGAATTATGATACAATAGAAAATTAAGAAAAAACATGAAATTTTCACAAGTATTGGTAGTAATATTAAATACCAGAAAATCTACAAGTTGACAATTTGTTCTTCAATAATGGTTTTTTATGCAGACACTGTTGGCAGCATCACAGTAAATTAAAAGCACTTCCTTCTATTTCTTCAGATTGAAGAAAGAAGTCAATGAAAGATTTTCAATCTATTATCAGCTTCTGAATATTCCAAGCTTTAATAATTGGTGATTGCCTTCTCAGCTAACATTCTTGTCTGACGTGAAGTGGAAAGACTATATTGAATCCATTGCAAGGTCTGAAACTAAGAAATTTGTTTCACTTTGTGATGCTAGACAATTTTTCTCTCCAGAATCTATCTTATATATTTGTAATTTATCCATGTTTAGAATATTGCTGACACATATGGTCTGGTGTGCCTGTAATTTATTTACAGGTTCTTGATAAAAACCAAAGAAGAATCAGCAATATTATTGGTTCTTATCTGGCAGCTCAACTTCAGTCACTTTCATGGTAATTGTTCGGGTGAGCTCTTCGCTATGGTCTCCAGACTTTTTTAATTTATGCACAGTACTAGATTGGTGGCAAGGTCTCCTCAATTTACAGTTGAGTTGGCTCAATGTAACCATAAATTCTATGCTAAACATTTTCTTTACTCTCACTTCTCACTTGTGGAACTCCCTTCCAGCTCCATGCTTTCCAGTCAACTTTAATTTTCAAAGAAAAGTAGGCTCCAGTAAATAGTCAACATAATTCTATCTACATTATTCAGACTTTTATCCTCATCTTCAAGGACACATGGCTCAGTGGATAAAGACATTGGTTAGATCCTGTGACCCAAACAGTTGTGAGTTCAATCCCAGGCTACAGCAGTGGTGAACCAAAAAACTTGGAACGTTAAGTTAAAGGGAAATAACTGAGACATCCAGAAGTGGCATGGCACGTGGAACTAGAACAATCTACCCTGGTGGACGAGTTAAAGGGTTTCGTTCAAAATTCCAATCACCTGAAGAAGGCCAGAGAGTTGAACAGTCGAAACGTGAATATGACAATAAAGATGGGGATAACCATCCAAATGATGTGAATAATGTAAATAATCATAAAACCTCAATCTCAGATATAGAGACAAATATAATTCTATTTGCCAGTTAATGACACTCATTTTTCAAAGCCATCTGTACTCATAGACATTAAAGATGTTTACACCGATAAACAAATGATGCATTATTTAACACATTCTTGGCTGCTTTCAAGAAGAAAAGCTTCATCAATAGCAATGAACATCCATTCTATTTGTAATGGCACTACTGATAAAAAAGGCTAAGACAGTTGAGACAATTAACTTTTTTCAAACAAGGAATCCAGAAAAATAGTGTTAATGTGTATTTTGGAATAATGAATTCATTCCAGACGCCACAAAACCCAAGCAAACACTGAATTTTCACTGATCATGATGAATGGAGACTTCATTGACCAACTGGAATTTAAGCTCACCACAAACCTCAAGAATGGATAGTGACTCGGATTGAGGAATCGGAGAGCCAAGTTCAAATTCCAGTCAAATCCATTACATTCACTTACATGCTAATACCCTTGGGAAAGGTGCAAATCCTCCTCTTCTCCCTCCAGCTATGAGTAAATAGCAGGACAGACTGGGTTCTATAGCCTTGGATGGCAGCTGGTCTAGGAGAAGGGAAACTCTGAATTCAAAATCTGCAGATGGTCGTTTGGGGACCTTGTGGCACAGTACACCAAGTCTGTAATCAGCCCTTCAAAAAGTGTGGATGATTTTGCACGAAACCTTCACAACGATAATCAAATCTCATGTGCTGTTGTCAGGTTGTCGGTTTCCTGGGAACTGATCTGAAGCCTATACATGCTCGTTTGGGGACCACTTGTGAATTCCAAATTCCCATGAAACTCCAATATTGGAGCCGGCTCAATCCACTCTAGGGGAATGCCGTTACAAGACAAGACAGAGAAGACTTACCAGTATCCTCTACAAGAGCCAGATCAGACTGAAAATGGAGTACTGCTGCCATATCTCAAATTCCAAAACTGCCTATTCAGGCTTAAAGGTGGTCATTTTTTTTCCACCTGACAAACCTTTTCCCACAAATGAGACATTGCAAGCCCCTCTCTTATTTATCACTATTTCCATGGAAAGTATTCAGATTAACCACATTCCTTAGCACCACCAGCTCTAATTTTCATAGCCATTCCATGCTCATTGGAGCAAACTACACTCATTCTTTTTGTAGTCCATTGTTGGCTATAAGTTCCACTTGAACATCTTCCAATGAAGTGTTACTTTGTGGAACTGACACCTAAAAGGGTGCTTCCCTGATCCTGAAAATCTTAACCAATTCATGTCTAAGGTTAACTGTTATCTTTCCCACATATCCCCATAAACAGTGTCTCTTACCTCTTACTATGTAACCCTCTACCTCAAGTGGCTCTTGGACCTTGTAAAGGGTGAATATTATTGTAAAAAATAAATAACTTTATCAATTGAGCTTCTCATTGAAAATGCTGTTAAATACTGAAGCAACTAAGATGGAAAAAATAATATTTGTGAGTATATATATATATATATATATATATATATATATATATATATATAAAGAAATATAGTTTTAAGGTTTGCTATATTTATGGGATAAAATGCTCAATATCAGAGATAGAGAATATGTGAATACAAAAGTGAACATTAAAGTCAATACTCAGAGGTGACAGACTGTTTCTGGAACGTGAAACAGTCTGTCACCTCTGAGTGTTGCCTTCAATGTTCACTTGAGATATATATATATATATATATATATATATATATATATATATATATATATATATATATATATATACCCATGCACAGGGTGTATCAAAAATAGTTTTAGTTTTACCAACTTTGAGGGCAGGTCCCTTACACCAAAACAAGTTCACAAACACATGCTCACAAATCTTTCCTTTTTGAGTTATTAAGTTTAGAGAAAGTTTATAGTACCACTGTGTTGCCATGTAGACTAGGTTACATTTGTGGCTAGTCTATCTTCAGAATTTAACTTGTCTAGTAGTGAGTTAACTGAGAAGTGTTTCATTTAACAATGGCAGGATATTCATATCGTGAGCAGGCAGATGTGATTTTTACATATGGTGGTGTGAATGGTAATGGACACAAAGCTTCATGACTATATTTTCTTATTTTTCTTTTAATGGGTGTATGGTTGAGTGGTTTGAACATGAGCATTCTAACCATGTGATCTAGGTATGAATCTCACCAAAGTTGATTTGTCATGAAGGTGAGTACTTAATATCAGCCTGAGGAGACAAACCTCACAGGCAGCACTGTGGGGAAGCACCTGAAAACCTTACCAAAGCTTGAGTGAAGCCTCATAAATGAAATTGGATAGACAGAGCTATTATACTCACCTGCAAAGTAGATCTCTTTCATGTCATCTGAATGTGAACACTAAGAAAGAAAACCACAGGGGCTCCAAGCATCACATTCAATCCACAAAAAATCCTCATACTAAACTAAAATGCAATAGACAATCACAATCGCAAAAAGAGACTTAGCGCCACCAGATTAGCTTAAAAGAAGGCACCCTCATAAACAATTCACCATACCAGGCTGACAGGCCAGCTGGCAACAGTGGTGGGCTCTTAATTTCAACACCAATTTCTAACACTTCAATGTCACTCCAGACCTTGGTCAACCAACACATCAAATCTGTCAACTCCTGGTCTTACCATACTACTATTTTTGTTTGATCACCAATTTGATCAGAATCCAACACAGACATTTCACACAATCAAACTTCACTATCACACTTCAGGCCTTCCTCATCACCACCATGACCTCAGTCAATCAACTCATCAACACACCATATCATGGCCCAACCCCACAAATCAACAATTTTTCTCAGTCAAGATTCACTGATCCACTCTGTTGAATATTAGCTAGTTTGCCAGAGGTTTAGCACACAAGTAGGCAAATGTAGCCAAAGCCAAAAACTGACTTGAGTCATTTATGGAGAAATATATAGCTGAACAAAGACCCCTCATGCAAATGTATTGGGAAGGTTCATTCTAGCAAAATGGACCAACCCAACTGGTGTATTAGGCGCTCTCCTATAAAATAAGGTAAAATCAGCTTTTACAAGGAAATAGAAGGAGGCAGCCATGTTGGCAGGTAAGTCACTTGACTTCTACATCTCCCTCCTCTCCTCATTGCGGAAGCATATTGGCCGTTGGGGAGGAATTAATTCCCTATTGCCTGGCTGATTGTACGAGAGTAGTCGGGATAGCGCCCTGGGAATCCTCGTTCTTGATGGCTGTGATTGAGTAGGGCCCTGGGACGCTGGTTTATTTTGTAATGTAATGTCACCATTTTCCAAGTCTTTGGCAGATTGATGTGGTCTGCATGTATCCGTAATTGTCGGCTCAGGTGACACAGGCATGGCGCTTGGTATGGGGGTCTTGATTATGGGTGCTTCAAGTTTCCTTAGAAACCTACGGTTCCGCAGGGTTATTCTGCCTGATCCTGCAACTCTAATTCTATATTGACGGTTGGGAAGTGTTTCTACTATTCGCCCAGCTATGTCCCATCGACGGCTATTTGGGTTTTGAATGGAGACTGTGTCACCTTTATAAAGTGGGGATAGTGCATGTGCAGTACGGTTGTACTTCTCGATGAGGTCTGCATTGCGTTTGGATAATCTCTGTTCTCGTTTTTTCGCTGCGGCTATCCATTCAGGGTGTGGTTTATATAACTGTGGGTGCAATGGGATAAAATCTCGAAGACGTCTATGAAGCAGGAGTTGCGCTGGTGATAAGCCAATGCCTTGGATAGGGGTGTTTCTATATTGCAAGATTGCTTGTGCTGCCATGTTATTGTCCAAGGAACCCTGGTGTCCTGTGCAGTCTTTTATGAGTCTTTTTGCAGTCTTGACTGCCAATTCTGCACGTCCGTTAGACTGGGGATAGGCCACTGATGAAATTCTTTGCTTAACAGCCCAGGTTTTTAAGAATTGTTGGAATGAGTAAGCTGAGAATGGCGGTCCACCATCTGTACTAAGTTCCTCAGGTGCACCATATGTTTGGAATATTTCTCTGCAGATGGAAATCAACCTGGAAGCAACCGCTTGCCCTGGCTTGATGCGGTACAGAATGAGCCATCCAGTGAGCCTGTCTGCACAAGCAAGATATGTGAAGGATTTAACATAGAACAAATCCATTACAATCTGTTGAAATGGCCATTCAGGTGTAGGTGTCATTTGGATTGGTTCATGTGGTAGACTTGGGGCATTCCTTGAACATGTAATGCAATTATACCTGTAATTGCGAATTGAGGCATTCATTCCAGGCCAGTAAACTGAGTCATTGGCACGCGCTTTCATGCCAACTACTCCTTGATGAGCTGAATGTAGGCATTTTAATATGTTCTTGCGCTGGGAGGTTGGTATCACTACTCTCCTGTCAAGTAGTATTAGACCATTTTCATTGCTTAGGCGGTTACGAACTTCCCAGTATTCCCGGATTGTAGGTGGTGTTGCTTGACGACTGTTTGGAAAACCATTGTCTATGGTTTTCCGTAATAGGGTGTATTGTGTGTCTTCTTGACCAGCAAAACGAATGTGGTCAGGGGAAGTTATGGCAGGATTATCATCTAATTGAGATATTGATGTGAGGGCTGTCAATCTCATTGTTGCACAAGTCTCATCTGATTCATCAATTTCTATAAGGGAGGGTTCTATAGAGAATGTATCAAGTAGGCTTTGTACTGTAGTGACTGGATTGCGGGAAATAGCATCAGAGGCTCTGTGCCATTTTCCAGGGCAGTGTTGCATGGTGAAACGATATCTCAAGCTTTTCTCTTTGAGTCGGAATAGGTGAGGGTTGTGAATTTTGCTGAGATCTCGATCACCAAAAAGTCCTTTGAGTGGTTCATGGTCGGTCACGACTATAACGTTTGGGCAACCTAGTATGAACATGCGGCACTTTTCAAGTGCCCAGCTGATAGCTGCTGCTTCACCTTCTATGGGTGCATATCTTTGCTCAGCGTCAGTACAGAATCTGCTTCCAGCAAACACAAGATGCCAGCCTTCAGGGCAACAGACAGGGGCTCGTTCGATTGCACATGTGCAGTGTTTCTGAAGAAGTAAAAATCCCATGCCGTCTTTACTCCAGTCAGGAGCTAAGCAGGTAATTCTGTTGATGTCAAATGTTGAGACGCCCCGCTTTACTAGTTCAACAATGACCCGCTTTGATTCCTGAAATGCTTTCTCAAGGGTCTGGTTCCAGGTGAATTTTGAGTTTTTTTTGACAAGGTCCCGAAAAGGTAGCATAATGGGACTTAATGAATATGCCCAGGCAAGTTGGTTTACCAGTCCAAACCAAGACCTTGCATCGGTGATGGTTTTCGGAACAGGGAAATTTAAAATAGCATTAAGCATAGATTCAGAGGGAGATACTCCCGATGAAGTTATTTGAAGGCCACCAAACTGAACAGTGTCCTTACAAAACTGGAATTTGTCTTTGCTGAGTACAATCCCATTTTGTGCACAACTCATTAGAAAATCAAAGGTATGATAGAATGCCTCTTTGATGCCGGTGTCGTAGAGCAAAGTATCATCAACCAATTTGATTTTCCTGGGAATATCTTTTATGACTTCATCATATCTACGGGTGTATGCATCACCAGATGCTAAGTAGCCTTGAGGCATCCTAAGGTACATAAACCTTCCCCACTCTGTGATAAAAGTTGTGAGCGGTTGGGACTCCTCATCTAATATAATAGAGTGGTAGCCATCGACAGCATCCAGTACTGTTTTCTTGGTATTGGGTGGCACTTGCATTGCCAGCTGGAAAGGTGAGGCAGTGTGGTGGGTTTCTCGCTTGCATTGCGAATTTAAATATTGATAATCGATGGTACGCCTCGGTCGACCATCCTTTTTTGTTGTAATGACCATTGTGCTACACCAATCTGTTGGAGTACCAATGGGCACTTGTTCTAATATGCCTCTTTCTATATCTTGCATAAGGGCTTGCCTCACTGGTTCTTTTAAATGGTATGGCACTGGTATTGGTCTGTGTCTTGCCTTAGGGATTGCCCCCTCTTTCAGGTGGATATGTGCTGGTTTACCAGACATGGCTGGGAATTGCCCATCAGTATTAAATGCTGAATCAGCAAATTGTTTCAGTAACCATTTTTTTAGGTTCTCCACATTTCCTTCGTTTGCTGGAAAGGGTGTTTCTTCAGGGCGATCTGGTAGCTGAAATCTTCTGAGTTGCTTTTGCTCGACAGCTGCTGTGTGATCGTTGGTTGTCCAATCTAATTTGCTGTGGGTTGTCATAGTCATAGGCGTGGGGAAGTGAGGAGACAGTATGCCAACATCAATACAGGTGGCCTTGCTAAAATATATCTTATCGATGTTATTGCAGATGTACAATGCTTGCTTTGTCGACATTTCTCCAACACTAAATTGAATAGGCAACCATCCCTGGCTTATAAGGGTTGAGCCACCCACAGCACGAATAACTTTCTTTGATGGGATCAAGTTACTTTCCTTGAGACCCATGCTATGTAGGTGCTTGGGTCCTCCAAGGCAAATGGTGGCCCCACTATCTGGGAAGATTTTCAAACGAGTGCTTTGATTACCTGGAATATCTTCAGGATTTCTGGGGTCTGGCTTTGGAGAGAATGGGACCAGTGTTGCTTCTATCTGAACAACACTATTTTTGTTAGAGGACACATATGAGCCTGTCTCCTGGTCAAACTCTACATGTGCAATCAAACTGTCCATGTTAGCTTCATCGTCTTGGAAGCCTCTCACTTCACTAGAGCGATTTCTTGATCGGCAAACTTTTGAAAAATGACCTTGGATGCCACACAAGTCACAGGTCTGATTCCAGGCAGGACATGCCTGTTGGCGGGTGCTGGTTCCTGGGATGCCATGCTTGTGGCTACCACATCCACTACAGCGGAACTTGTTTTGTTTTATAATCAGTTTTTTGGGGCTTCTGGATTGAGGGGGATTTTTTTCCACTCGTGTTGTTTTTTCTTTGCGATAGGTTGATGCACGCAATGCTGACATTTCAGTTGACCCTGCCATTCGTGCTTGGTCACGCAGTGCTGCCTCGAATGCCTCAGCATGGTTGATGTTTTGGTCAAGGGTCTTCAATGAGCTGGCCTTTGCTAGTAAATCTGCTTGAAGAGCATCATTTGCTGTACCTCTGACCAGCTGGTCTTTGATATAGATGTCAGATAGGTCATGACTGCAAATGGGACATGTGAAGTCACAATCCTGTGCTGTACCCTTAAGGCGGACAACAAATTGCTGGATTGATTCGCCTGGTCCCTGGGAAATCGAAGCGAAAGACAATCTATGAACCATAGGGTTCGATTTTTGGGTAACTAATGCCTCCAACATGTTCAGGAGTCTGTTTGGTTTTTCCGAGAAAAATTTGGGGTATGTATTGATGATCGACGTTTGCACAGTCTCATCAGCACAGTTGTATAAATGGATGTTGGTCTGTGTAGGGGGCATGTTTGTCATTTGCACAAATACCTCCCAATCAATTCTGAACTTTCGGAATTGTTGTGATGTCATCTCTGAATGGAGCTGGGGGAGTTTGGCTGCAGGGGCCTTCGTATAGCTGTCTGATGTCAAAGGTTGCTCCTTTGATAGCTTAAGGATAGCTAGGGCATGTCCCATGGTTGTGACACCTAGTTCTTTAAGGATTTCCTGGTCTATGATAGAGAGGCTATCCTTAGTAATATTCTCTTTCACAAACGATTCAGCATAGGTTTTGGCAGAGTCGGTAGGAATGCCAATTTTGATAAGTAGCTCTTGCCAGTCTTCGTATCCTGTTTGCAGCGCCATGTTGAATATTAGCTAGTTTGCCAGAGGTTTAGCACACAAGTAGGCAAATGTAGCCAAAGCCAAAAACTGACTTGAGTCATTTATGGAGAAATATATAGCTGAACAAAGACCCCTCATGCAAATGTATTGGGAAGGTTCATTCTAGCAAAATGGACCAACCCAACTGGTGTATTAGGCGCTCTCCTATAAAATAAGGTAAAATCAGCTTTTACAAGGAAATAGAAGGAGGCAGCCATGTTGGCAGGTAAGTCACTTGACTTCTACACACTCCAAGCCTCTTTCACTGTCACCACCATGACCTCAGTACACCAACCCATCAATGCACCTTACCAGACTTTACCATGGATCAACCCAGTCAATGACATCACATTCATGCTACCACAGATTTACAGCTCCAGGTCTCTCTTATTGTCATCACCATGATCTCAACCAACAGACCCACCAATACATCTTAACAGTCCTTACAATGAATCAACCCTGGAAATGGAACCCAATTTCTGCAACTAACTACATATGCCTCATACTGGTAAATCCACAACACATATGTCCTTTGCCCACAACTATATATGCTAACATTGAATATTATGATTGAGCATAATGGCCTTGGTTGGTTGGGTTTTATGGCATATCAACCACTGTGGGTCATTTAATGCCAAATCAAAGCATATATATATATATATATATATATATATATATATATATATATATATATACACCTATACATATATTAAATATACAGTACTATTAAACATATAGCTGGCAACATTATTTTTTCCAAAAAAACGTATAGCTGGCAACATCATTGTTTCAAAAACATACAGTTGGCAACATTGTTTTTACCAAAAAATCTATAGCTGGAAACATTATTGTTTCAAAAACACATAGCTGGCAACATTATTGTTTCAAAAACGCATACCTGGCAACATTGTTTCAAAAATGTATACCTGGCAACATTATTGTTTCAAAAATGCATACCTGGCAACATTATTGTTTCAAAAACATATAGCTGGCAACATTATTTTTTCCAAAAAACGTATAGCTGGCAACATTATTTTTCCGAAAACATTATCTGAGGCCTTGTTGTTGGACGTAGTTTATCGTCATACCCAGAACGCAGATGTAGTTTATCATCATACCATAATGGCCTTGTTCAAACTGTTGATCACACCAGATGATGCATATAGAAACTGTATAGTCCACTCAGTATAGTTGCAGTATAAACCATAGGTGATCTCTGTAAATTTTAAAAAAATGTGCCAGAGCAAGTGTCTGTAACAAGGATGAGCTAGTAACTCTAGCAGACAGGCATACTTGAATATAAACTACCAGCCATTTGAGATTATATATATATATATATATATATATATATATATATATAGATAGAGAGAGAGAGAGAGAGACAAATACACAAATATATCTACAAGCATGTATTAGTGCATATTACTGTATTTAAATATCTAATTCCCATTGAAGTTGGGTGCCAAGCTTTTGTTGCCAAATCTAAGATGGCATGCCTGATTAAACTTGGACTGCCATCAAGAGGAAAGAAGAAATATATTGAGAGGTTCTAATGTTGGAAGTCTGCAGGGATCTGTGCAATTCTTCAGCCCTGAAACCATGCCTGACCCCTGGGTCATCATCTAATGAAAGCTTTGTGGAAGGTAAGGCTTTTGATTCCACAGTCATAGTAGTAGCAGCAGCAGTAATATTAACTTATTATTATGCAAGATGCACAAACACGCAGAGAAAAATATAGATGTCTACACACAGGCATCAATGCATACATACATATGTTCACACATGCATATATACATACTCTAGACTTTATCAAATCAAATGTAAACATTTTTTTTGCAACCACTATACACAGAAGCAAAAATGTTAATTTTT